>OZ005744.1:20178142-20718124 GCA_963930735.1 Dioctria linearis
TATTTCGACATTAACAAGTGTGAAATGTTCTTGAGATCTTGACAACTATTGCTAATATGCAGGTTGTTTCAGACTAAGATGATGGCTTCAGGTAGACAGAAATAGATGTGCAAGTTATAAGCTGCTTGATTTGGCGGGCGGGTAAAAACAAAGATAGGAAAAATACCAGCTCACTAACTTCACTTTCAATAGTTACTGTACAGCTGATCATTTGACCCTTTGGAACTAATGCATTATATCTTAGTATTTCGCAGTACTCATTTCCCCACTCCTAAACGATCGATCGTGTATACATATTTGTAATATCTTAAAAGTTTATCTTGAAAGCGTGATTATGAAATAGAATGAATCTACCGTGCTTAGGTGCGATTTGGCTATGGCTTTAAAAAAAACTTATTTTTAAAGAGCAATAGCGGATGTGAGGAGGGAGGTAGGTTTAGAGAGAGGTGATAATAAATATTATTAAACGTGCAATTCTGGTATATTAGTAAATTTCATCATGAAACGAGCCGATAAGGATTTTGATGAAATAATGTGAATTTGTCCGTTTATCGAGTGCATGGAAATGATTCTTGGTCTAGATTCAATTGCGAAAATTTCCTCGCAAAAACAAAAAAAAAACAGGACTCATAACTATGACATTGGTCTGGCTGAGCTAAGAGCTTTCACACGAAAATTTTGTTATAAATCTATTTAAAAAATAGGCCACTTTTGAAAAGCAAAGATAAATTCAAGAACATTTTTTAGCATGAATAATAGTTGTAGGCATTAGAAAAATAAGAAACAAGAAAACACACATCTGTCTATCCCAGCGAAAAATAGAAACGAATATCATGTAGAGGTGAAACGGATAGTTGTTTGGCCGGATACCACATGCGGGATATCCGGGAAGATTAGAATATTCGTGATCAGAATTGTAAACCAAAATTAAAATAGCTTAAACACGTGCACTGTATTGCGAGGCACCTCTTCGATTTCTCGACTATAATTTTGTACACATAATTATTATTTACATTGGCTTCTTTTTCTTTTCTTTTTTCTTTCTTAAATCTAGTATAATTTTTGTTCTTCTACTATAATATTGTATTAAATCTATACATCTTATATAACAATTTTTCGAAATATTTGTATAACGTTGTTCATTGTTATGATTCCTCCCGCACTTGTACTTTACGCACACACTGTTAATATTGTTCCTACGTTAATTGCACAGTTTTAAGATTTTCAAAATCTTATGTACCTTTGCCAGCAACAAAATTTATTATTATTATTATTATTATATAGTAAGGAAAGATTAGAATTAATCAATTATTTAATTCTCTCAATTTCCCTAAATTTCAATGCAGACATGTTTTAATAAAATACATCCGCGAGTATAAATTATTGTATTAATACCGTAAATACAAAAAAAAAACAATGATTTTTTTATATATATATATATATATATAATATATTTAAGTTAATATATATATATATATAAATAATTTATATATATATATATCTCTATATAATTTATATAAATAATATATATATATATAAATTATTTATATATTATTTTTAATTATTAAATAATTAAAAATAATATTAAAAAATTTCATATTTATATATATATAACAGATTCTTTTTCTCTATAAAATATCTACCAACCCCCTTTATCTTCTCCATTTGTACACTACAAAAAAAAAATAACCTTGTTTATTGGAAGTAGATCCATTTCAAGAAAGTACTCGAATGAATCATTTATCTTTTACCTTGATACATATAGATATCTATCTACTATACTTACATAACCTACCTACAACAATACAAATCCTTTAAATCGAAACGATAAAAAGATCACGTTCCCAAATAAAAGATAAAGAACAATAAGAAGGATGTTCTTCTACAAGTATTGAGCATCCTTTATTCTTGTTATATGTCGTTTCAACATCGACCAACAATCTCGAATTTTAAGATACTCAATGTAATATTGCAATAAACCTTTGAAAAGATATCTATAGTAGAACTATATCGGTGTCTATATAGAGGCAGGTTGTTGTATACCTACTCTATATCAACGCGCTGTAGGTACCTATGTACATATGTAAGTAGGTATAACCTTTCTCCCTATTTCAAACATGTCCCCAAAAATGATTTATTGAATTCAGGGTATTCAGGGCAAGCCGACAATGTTTAAGTTCTACGAAAACTTCCCTTAAAGGATTTCCATTTTCAGAGACGAATGATAAATAGACACGTATCGCTCTCTCTCAATGAAAATCTGATGACAACTAGATGCCATTTTTGATACTGGTTTGAAATTGATAAATTTAGATAATTTAATTTTTGAATTTTTCACGATTTATATGAAGACGTGTAAATTAAGTGCCTACTACGTATGCCAATTATTTAATATTTCTTCATTTATATTTTTATGCTAATTTATTAAATTAATGAATTCGAGTAGAAAATAATTTTATGTTTGAATTCAATTTATACTTTGCCATATCTTGATATCGTAGTAGAGCATGACAATAATTCGCACCCAAATCAATTTGGGTATACCAAGATATCACTTCTCCAAGTATCTGTAACAACAGATTGCTCATTATAAGAGCAGGCCAGACATTGTGTAACCTAAACAATCGCAAATATTCCTTTGAAAAGGAAATGTTAAAAATAATAATGACAATCAACTGATTCCAGAAAAGAAATGAATTCGAGCAGAATATAATTTTCAATTATGGCACTCGGCGGTGGGTGTAGAGATATACCTAAAGATACCAATAAAATTGCTCTTTTCGTTTATTGAGTAGAATAAAAATGGCCAAAAAAAAGGTCAATTTAAGGAAAAAGACAGCAGGAGGGAATACTAGAAATTAATTCCTTTTACGTATGAAGTTGAGTGTTACCACTACCATCAATGAGGAAAGGAGTTTGCTTTTGTAAATTGGATATTCGAACGAATTATTTTAAGCTTTTTCTAGATTTAATTAATTAGATTCGCGGCACAGTAAGAACTTCTATACTTAAGTATATATTTCTACCCTACCTTATAACTCAGGCATAGAAATTGAAGCGAGCAGTAGTGGGACGAGGGAAGGCGGAAACCGGACTAAAATATCGGAAGTCTGCTTATGGAGGAGGGAGGGTCTTATATATTACTTTAGACAATTATTTATATAGTAATTTTATAATTATTATTAAAAAATTATTTATATTTATAAATTTTATTTAATATTATATTAAATAATTAGTTATAAGGGGCAATTAATTAATTTTAATATTATGGGGAGGTATTTACATAAATTAGTTATTATATATCTATATAAAGAAGTTGTGTAGCAAGTTTTCAACTGAGGATTTTATTGAGACTTAAAGAGTAGATGTTTTACTATTTTATGCCTTTGAATTTTGTCTACAAGACTTTGGAGGAAACATCTCCAAATTGGAGATTTAATTTTTGGGTTTTCTGCAAATGAGGCTAGGGCTACTATACATCTGCTCCAAACATTTATTAAAATATTTAAGGCTAGCCATACTTGCGACTGAGTAGGTATACTGCCCAGCAAGGAGAATATTTAAGCTGAAACACATATATAAGAATAGCTGGAAATCTGGAAATCGATATCATGACAAGTCGAAATCCTCATCTAAAATCAATTCTACTAAAAAAAAACAACAATGCCTACCATTACGAGCGAAGTAAATCTAAGGCGCATCGCAGTAAAGCTTCATACGTGATATAACGCTTTCCTGCAAATCACGCGTCAACCATAAGGAATTCATTTGCTTGCAGATTCAGCTCGCACACCAAAACGTATTCGTGGTATCATATCAATATTCGTATTAGTACGTATCACGCTGACAGGCATGCAGCGAAACTCTTGAAACGTGCGTGTGCTAGACAGGGGCGCACCGAGAGGAGGGACGAACGGGACCGGTCCCCCTTCAGAATGTCAGTTTTCTGAACATAATTTACAAATTACGTATAAAATGTGGTCTGTATATTATTACAAAGTCCGATAAAATAAAAAAAAAAACCTTTTAATTTACAATAGCAAGTCTTAAGGGCTCAGATGGATGCAGGACGCGACTTTAGAAAAAAGTCAAAGCCAAGTCCTGGGTGCGTTACTGGCTAGAGTCTGCATTTATTTTTCATGGGAATAAGTTGTGAGGATAATTTTTGTAGAGATCGGTTAACCCGCTTTATAATATTAAATTGATTGAAAATGTTGAGCAATTTCAATGTTTATGGAATTACAAAACCACAGGATACAGCAAAAGGGAAGAAGTTGAAAAGGCTTGGGAGAAAATTAGCAGAAGAATATCTGATACTGGTAAGTAGAACAAACATTTATTATTTATCCTTTACTTTATAAATGCTATTGAGTACGTTAAATATATTTCCATTGTATTGGTATTGCTCCCCTCGGTGAAATAAATTAATCAGCAAGATAGTTTCGCAAGCGGGCAGCTTCGGTCCTTGCCATGTAATTATCCGATGAATTGCTAATTTCCGGTACAGTTTCTGTTCTTTCAAAACTAGCAGCTGGAGTTGAAAATACTCCTTCACGAATGCGAATAAAATTATGCAGAACGTCTGCCTTTACTAAGTTAATAACTTTTTCTTCAGTACAGTTAATGGGACTGTCAAATACATATTTTAAATTTTGATCTTAGGATCCCAAATTCACATCCCATTGACTTTCTTTCTCTATGTAGAAAGTCTGTAATTAAATATGCTTTGTTTTGAATTGAGAACCGATGCTGGGAATGGTCGCAATAAGTTCTTTAGTAGTGGAAATGCTTCATCTACACAGAAATAATAGGGGAAATTATCCACTTTCGATGGAATTTTTATGTTTAATTTGCCCAATAGGAATATCTCCCATTTTCTTCCGGGGCTCGGAAGGAAACAATGTAGTTAGCATCATCACCGGCCACAGCTCATCTAACAAGAATGGGAGCTGTCGACAGCCTTGAATGTCTGTTCTGCCTCTAGAAGGAGAGCCTGAGGCAACCGAACACTTTTGTGTGCGTGTCCGGCCTTCGCCCGGTGCAGGCTGGATACTCTAGGGTCTGCCCATCTATCTATAGATGAGCTAAAAACCTTCTTCACCAAAACTTGATGCGCTTCATTAAGACGACAAAAAGGTTTTAAGGTTTTGGTGAAAGGGATTCTAGCAGGATAGCACAATGGGCCACTCTGGCCTCCGTGCTTGGGATGGGATCCCCGTTCCCACTCCCTTAAAAAAAAGCTATAAAGGAGAGAGATATCAAAACAGGCCAAGACTGATGATAATGAATGCCATCCTCCTCACTAAAAATCTGCAATTTATGTAGAATCTAAAGTAGAATATTTGGAGGAGAAATACTGTGGGTCGTGTAGCCATGATGATCAAAGATGAGGAAATTAAGGTCTCTAAGAGCACAGTTCAGAGGCAGTGGGCTGAAGAGAACCTAATTGCTCATATAATAATAATAATAACTAACACGCTGTTTTCTTGCTGTAAACTAAACCTCTAATAAATTAAAAATAATTTCATTACATTAAAACACAATTTTTATCAATTTTTTTTAATATAACCAGGAAAATTTAATTTTTTCAAAGTGTCCTTAGTAATTTGGCAACCCACATTCAGAACACACAAAAAACTGAAATTTCGAATAAAACCTTATCTTGATTCCCTCTGCATTCAAGAGTGCTTGCCTAGAATTTCCATGTGAACGCTTCCCTTTGCGGACATGCACACGTTGAAAAAATATGAACGAGGATATGGTAGGGAAGAGCTGAGAGCTACCGAAGAAGCGCTTCTGAATTCGTTTTTGAGCGGTTCTGTTTCCCGCTGGGTACACATAAACACACATAAACTTCTCCAAAGCACAGTAATGTATTGTACATATATAAAAAAAAATCATAAAATCTCAATAGAATACAAAAGAATTCATATATCAAATATTTCGCATCCATACATTTCTAAATTGAGCAGAATCAAAATGAAAATGAATGCAAAACATTAACAATGTTCGACGTTTATTTAGATAAAAACTGTATCATCGCATAACTACCACACACTATTCTATAACTACACAAATTTCAATATATATACATATAGTTATCCTTTTATTAGTGGGCAAAGGGGATGGAGGAGTAAACATGAGATATTCAAATTCCCTGGAAATTTGCATAAAGTTCACAACAGGACCATGTAATGAATGCATTTTGCATTTCATCTGGGGCTTTCAGCTTTCATGGGCTCAGAGGTAATTTTTCAATGTAGATCCACCATTCCTGGTAAGGCTATTTACCTCTAAGGGGATATATACCTACCTACCTATGGAGATTAAGTGGATCTGTTCCAAGCTTATTCAATGCGAGTGGCAACCCCCTTCTCTTCCACCCATCTTTCTCATCGAACCCCCATTAACTATAAATTATTCTTGGGTTTTGAGGTCAAATGTGGCAGCGGAGAGGAGGATTTACATGGCGTCAAACTCTTGTGGTAGCAATATTATTTACATTTATGGCTCATATGGCAACATATTGAGAGAAGAGAAGTACCGTTGAAATCTTGTATTTTAAATAAACATTTTTTTTTCGGTTTTAGTGTTGTTGTCTTTTTGAGAGTCATATATGTATATACGTAGCTAGTTATTATTGTAAAAAGTTTATGTGTTTTTTATTGGTAAAATCTCAGATAATCTGAAAATTGTATTTCGTGCATTTCAACAATATCAAGATGTATATGTACACCAAGATCTACTTCATTGACTATTGCTATTTGACGACTCGTTAAACTTGTACCAGATGAATGATGTCGTTAATATACTTTTGAGAATAGGGCAGTTAAAATAGCAATTTTCCCACGGGCGCATAATTGCTTGAAGCCCATAAAGAAAAACAAATTGAGTAGACGTTTTAGCATTACGCAAAAATGTTTTCTCTGCCAGACTAAATAAATAGCAATAGCCGGCCAAGTGCGAGTCGGACTCACGCACGAAGGGTTTCGTACCATCGTACAAAATTTAACACTATGTACTTTTTATTTATTTTTTCAAATGCTGTCATTTGAAAAAAAATGCTTACTTATGATAATTGAGAATAAAACGAGGAAAAAAACGCCGAAAAAATCACATTTCTTGTATGGGGGCCCCCTTTAATTTTTAATTTTATTTTATTTTTATTATTTGTTGTTATATCGCCAATAGAAAAACACAGTCTGTGAAAATTTCAACTGTCTACCTATTACGGTTCATAACCTGGTGACGGACGGACAGCGAAGTCTTAGTAATAGGGTTCCCGCTGTTACGGTTTGGGTACGGAACCCTAAAAATAGATGTGTAGAAATGTATGATTTTCCACACGCACAGATTTATAGTATGATTTTACGTTTTGTATGCAGGTTGTATGTAAGATATCATTTGGATAGAGAGAGAGAGAGAGAGAGAGAGAGAGATATAGAGAGAGAGAGAGAGAGAAAGAAAGAGAGAGAAAAAGAGAGAGAGTAAGAGAGACAGAGAGACAGAGAGACAGAGAGACAGAGAGACAGAGAGACAGAGAGACAGAGAGACAGAGAGAGAGAGAGAGCGAGAGAGAGAGAGCGAGAGAGAGAGAGAGCGAGACAGAGAGAGAGAGCGAGAGAAAGAGAGAGCGAGAGAGAGAGAGCGCGCGAGAGAGAATTGCATAAAGTTTGTGTCATTTATTATACCCGCAACTTTGAATTGATCCATTGAGCCATGTCCTTCCTTCTCAACCTATTCATCGCCCCCCACCCCCTCCCCACTGACCAGACATTTTTTCAAAACCCGACCGAAAATATTCGCATCTATAAAGATACTAAATAAAGTTCAAAATTCAGTTCAACCTACTACCGCCCCCCACCCCTCCCAAAACCCCTCCTAAATCATTTTAATCGATGACTATGTGAATAACAAATCATTCTTCATGACAGACAGGGTGTCCGTATAGACATTTTGCAAGGGATGAGAAAAGCAAAATAAATTTTAACGGCTGGAGGGGAAGGAAGAGTAAGATTTTTTCTTCATATTTCATGAATCACCCTATTCTTTTTCACAAAAAATAGTGCAACCTTACCAGTGGCTTTTTTCACCATCACCACTCAAAGTTATATTTTGAAATCTTAATTCGATTTTAATTGAAAACACGTCATCAACTGCTGTTTTTCATTTCAAATTTAAAAACTCCGAAACCTTTATATTAGAAGGACCTTACAGATCATAGGGTATGCATAATTCAAAAGTCATAAGGTGATTCATAGAATATGAAGGAAAACTCTTTAACCTCTCCTATCTCCTAATCTTCGATTTTTAATATTTTTGAAAATTATAAATAAAAAACAAATTGTGAGATTAGAATCTAGTTATTTAGTTCTTTTCGTAAATTAATACTAAATATGAACAATAAGTCTCTTAAAATAGGCATGTTTATAACCGAAAACTCAACTACACAAGTAAATATATATGTAAGTATATAATGTGTATATGCCAGTCTCAAAATTTCAAATAAATTAATATTTCTATAGGGGCGGGCGGAGCGGGTACATATCTACATAAGTAACAAATAATTTTGGACGTGAAATTTTAATGATTTCCAGAACGATAATCAATTGCTAACGCTCTAATGCATTAAAAGCTTTCCCATATGGAATTTACCTCTAATTTGTAATTTATTTTGTTATAATTGAATCGTTATGCTCAAATGAATGCAAATACCAAAGTTATTCCAAATAAAACGAAAATTGAACATAAAATTATAGAAATTTTTGTATTTAATTTTTTTTTCGTGGTATGGCCATTATTAGTTCATTAATTAATTTTAACCTTTTGTTTAAGTTATCGCATATCGTTAATTCATTGGAGGATTTTTATAAAAACTTTTACTGACGTTCAATTGTGGTTTTACCATGATTTACCTTACTCACAACAGAATCTGTTAATTAGTAAAATATATGACACATAGATGGCTTTGATAACGCTTTTGTTTTATTTTTGTGCTTTGCATAAGATTGTAAAAATCATTTCAAACACATCCAACCAAAATTATCTCTCAATGGCGAACTTTATTTAATTTGTTTACCACTCACACATCAGGGTGGGGACGTGGGTTTTTGATTTTTTTTTTTGCACTTTGTACACTCAACTGCCTGCCAGTTGGTGTAGGTAGAAAATGTCACCATAAATTTTAATGACTAGAGGATATGCAGATTAATAAATTAAACAAAAAGGATATTTCAAGTGGGGCTATGATTGTTGCATGCTTTCTGACTAATAAATCCAAATTTCGTCATCTGTCATAATGTCGAACACTGATTTTACCCCCAGTATTCTTTTGATTCAGTCAACACTCGCGTCAAATTGTGCGATTTCCACTGAATATAAATCTGTGGTCACTAGCAAACTAGTGATAATTATCGCCATATAATAATGATATGAGCAAAAATTAAATTAAAAGTTGCAATCACATTTTATAATAGAAAATTCTCAATTTTGGAGTTATATAATTACTTCACTAGTGGCCACAGTAATCTTCCGGGCGATCAAATGTCCATTCAGATTTTTATTTTTTTTAATTAGTGCCATTAATATATGCCCAGGGATGACTCAATATCCTCAGCTTCGACAGCTCACACCTAGCACAGTGTCAGTTTAGAGTGTATGAAAATAATTAATTTTAAACTTCAAACGATAAAATTTCAAATATTTGTTCAGTATGTTGCTTATTTTTTGTTTTGAAAGCAATTTTTCAAACTGGTAAAAATTTATATTTTATCACCTTTATAATGGGTGCTCATTATGGAAGACCTCTTGTCAATACTCACCCGGATGGGGTATGAGGTGGTTTATTATGCAGATGACCTGGTGATATTAATTACTGGTAGTTGTGAATATGTACTCTGCGTGGACTGGTGTAAAACGCAATCTGACTAGTCTAGACTAGACTGGGCTACGGATTTTGGATTCTCCAGCAATACACTGAAAACAGATCTATGACTTTTTACTAAGAAAAGAAATATCCCCAGTCTGAATCTTCCCTACATTGGCTCTACGGAGGTCGGAGCTAAAGGATAAGGTTAAATACCTCGGAATTATACTAGATAAGAAGCTAAACTGGAAACCATACCTCGAGGACAGAGCGAATAAGGCACTTAGAGCCTTCGAATTGTGCCACAGAACTATAGGGAAATAGTGGGGACTCAAACCATGGATGATCCTATGGATCTACACTAGTTTCCTCTGACCCATGATAACCTAAGGCTCCGTGCTGTGGTGGAAAGCAATGGATCTCGCCAACCATCGTAATATATTGAAAAAGATTTAGATACTGTGCATTCTTAGCGCTCTCAAGTCAACCAGTACGCGGTCTCTCGAGGTTATCCTCAACATACACTCCGTGCAGATATATATCAAGAAGGGGGCATCAATCGCAGCGCTGAGGTTTGCAGCTCAATCAGAGCTGGATTCACGCTGGAACAAGAGTTCCACACGAATCCATCTTTAAAATCCTGCAATCCATTGCACCTGACATCGGCAGGGACAGTGACCTCCGTCTAGAGACTATACTGAAAAGCGAATTTAAATCAATAATTCTATTTAGGGCATATTGGGCGTCACACTTTGTGTGCTTCAAGCATTAATAAACTCTATTGTTTACATAGACGGCTCCAAAATTTAAGTAAATACTGGAGCAGGTATTTTCTGTGAGGAGCTTCGTATAGAAATCGCCCTACACCTTGAAAACAGAGTTACGGTTTTCCAAGCGGAAGTCAAGGCCATTATTGAAGCGGGAAAGTATCTCCTCAACGCGGATATGGTGAACAAGGAGATCTGCTCGGACAGCCAAGCAGCTATAAAGGGCTTGTCAAAACCTTTCGTAACCTCCAAGCTAGCACTGGAGTGTAAAACCATCTTAAATTCCTCCTCACTGGGTAACAGGGTACTCATTGTGTGGGTGTCAGGTCACAACGATATCAGCGGGAACGAAAGGGAGGACGAGCTCGCTCGTATTGGGGCAACCTCAAAGGAATCATCCTCCACAATCGAGATTGCAGCAAACATTCTCGCATCTAAAATTTCGGCATGGGCTGACTGCCAACACACCCACCTTTGGCTGGATGATCCCTCGGACAGAACTAATAACGAGTTGTGGGAATCCTATATGCTTCCTGGAAGAACTGCATGAAGCAGGCAGGAAGGATTGGAAGGCAATTCTGAATTTTGTTAAAGCGTCCGGCTGTGACCTATGAGCTATTGCTCATAAGTCTAGAGGGAGAACAATGGGTCTTGTGTGGCCTAAGTTCCTGTGCCCCCCACACCCGGGAGACTCAACCTCTATTCAATCCATCCATGATTAAATTCTTAAATCTATTAAAAAGAAAATATCAACTGAACGTGTATCTACACAAAAAAATTTAAACAAACAACATTTTGATGTGAACAAGTTGTGAGAACGGTTCATATCGCAGGAAGGATCTTGAATAGACCGACCCTAAACGAATTCCTGGTTTTCTTAATACAATGACAACAGATCGATTGGCTTTATAAGATACAAGAAAACTGAATTATGTGGACAATCCTGGCAAGCTTTAACCAGGCAGGCGTATCTTTTGTGACTCCTTGACTTTTTTAACAAATCGTAGGAAGCAGATTTTTTTTATAACTTTAATTTAAGCCTAGAGCGTAGTTGTTATTAGGGTTGCCGACGTTATTCAGTAGGCTAATCTCTACTCATTTAAGATCGACGATAATATTTATATTCTATACACATAGGTATTTCGGTATTTTTATTTTTTCCTTAAGTAGATAGAGCACATTATCAATATTGATTTTTGCGGGAATATTTATTGAAATTGTGTTTCAAGTGAAATATTCACTTTATCGTAAATCTCCTCTACATGAGTGCTCAGCAGGTTCATTCGTAGGTCTATTTCCTAGATTTCAATAAAAGCAATCAAGCGTTAAATGAAATCTTCCATCTCATTAATTCAGCATATTGTGAGTGACCACGTAAGTGCGCTAATATGAGTAAAATGTTTGTATGTATGCTCCATGTACGCCTCCTTTAAATGAATTTAATTCACTGATTTCAATTTCATGTGTTTATTGTGTGATTTTTTTGTTTTTATCGATGATGTCGAAACAATTTTATTCCAAGTAAGCACACATTTACATGATGAATATTACCTTCGAATGGACTCTCTGCTATCTGCCATAATTAACAGAACCCACACTTCAGGTCCGGAATGAAAAATTGTTCGAGTAAGAAATTAATAAAGCCCTGATATTAGGGTGGCCTTGTAATATCTTATTTATTGCACCCACTAAAAGTATACTCGTTTTTAATATCCTGAAATATGTGAGAGTTGGGCACAATAAATTACAATACTTTCGGGCAGAAGTCAGCATTGATACTGGAAGAAGAAAGAGAACCCCAAATTTCACAAACAGATGGTTTCCTCGAGCCAAAGAGGATGGGCTAGATCCATAGTTATTATGGGGAGGGATATGAATTTTTGTGGTTGGGGAGTCATAAATTTTAGGGACACTCTGTTAAATTTATATCGGATATCCAATTCCCTTGATCATACCTTTTTTCCCTGATAAAGTGGAATAGGTTGAGAGTTTTGTATGGATGTGTGTGTGTATTTTTTTAACCTCTATGCTATGGCTTTGTTAACAAAATTTTTGAATACATATATTTGGAAAAATTTAAAAAAATATGCTGCATTGGAATTTATTGTCGTCATCAAGGATTTATGCAGAAGTAAGTGGAACTGTTAGTTATGTTGGTTTATATTCAATTTGGTCAGGTTTTTATTTCTATAGGTATATGTTGGAAAGTTGAGAGTATCCATTTGAGATTTAGAGTCTTATCAAAATTGGAAAATTAGTACAACAAGTCCATTTAATGGCTATATTGACTGTTATTCATTGTATACATCTAAGGGTACGTGCACAACGAGGCGAGGCAAGGCTATATCAACAGTTGAAAAAATAAAACGATTGCACGCTGTACTATGAGAGTGTTCATAGCAACACTGTGGCAGCGTGCAATGTGGCGACACACCTCGAGCTATCTCGCTCGAGAATGAAATTTTTCATTTTTTCGCGAGGAGCAGCGGGTCCGTAAATCTTCATATAGGGGATGCAATTTGCTAAACTCCAGACGTTTTGTATTTATTGGGTAGCAAGCAATACAACGGAAAGTACACTTATGTGAAAAATGCCATATAGTTGCACTACTTGATAAACATAAAATTTCTTCTTCAGAATCTGATGACATAATTTCTGATCTCATTTCGCGATTTACCAAGAAACTGAACGCCTTCTTGTGAACACTACACCTCTCACTCAACTGCTTAGCCACGCAACGCCACGTTGTGCATGTACCATTTAGGATATACTGAAATTTCAGCTTCACAGCCAAAGCACATATACTAACTTCACAAAAAGTGGATATAGCCAAGCTAAAATGTGAATACATCCGAAAGTAGATGCAATATATAGTTTGTGCTGATCACGGCGCAATTGCGCTCAGTATGGTTCCTTACAATTGCGTTCGTTATTTTCAATAAATTTCAGTCTGTTAGTCCAGAAATCTCCTTCATGTAATTTCTACTTGGTTTATCCATATGCCGGCAGGCAAAAAGGCGGAACAATCACCCAAATTCAAAGTGCATTGAGAAATCTTGCCACCATATAATTCACACTTACTTTTTATAAAAAGTATTTATATGGGCAATTGGTGTTACTTCCAACATTGAACTTCTATGGTAGGCGATCAGACATAACAATACCGATGAGACCTCTCTGATCGCTGGGTCGAAAAGTTCAATCATTTTTTTTTTGCATTTAAAATGCATTTTGTAAATTTATTGAAATTATTTTCAATAAAGTTCAGACTGTTAGACGAGAAATGTCCTTCATGTAATTCGTAAAAATTGCATTCACTCTTTGTCTCGTCTCCCTAATTCATTCAAAAACGGTTTCATGTACCTACATATGCAAGTAGGTATAATGTGCAGGATTAAATGAAAGGTAACATTTTAAGGTTTCCAAATTTTGCAATCAGGCATTTTGGTGAAAAAATCGTTAAAATTTAAAAAAGATTAAATTATTTTTCCAATTTTTTGATTTTGACGTCCTATAACCGCAGCAATATGAGGGCGTGGAGTGAAGATTCGACATTCGTTAGAAAAACTTAGACGGTTTACTACATCCGAGTTAAAAATCACATTCTAGGTTTCGAAACGGTTCAGATTGCTCCCTGCCTACGAAATAGCTAAACCTACTGTAGTCGGTGACTAAAAAGTCGGTTAACTTTGCTCGTTACACACATGCAACAGCGTTCGGTACCGCAAACTGCTTTATTTTACGTCAGTCAGCAACTAAAAAATCAGAAGGGAGTTGACGAACCGACTGTTGTGCTTAGTCTGCATCAGCAACCTTAATATCAATCAGTTGATTGTTGATGATTGCTGCCGCCGTAAGTAAAGAGTTTTCTTTTGTTAAATCTTAATAAAGTTTGCCCTGACTAAAGTACATACTATCTGTATAAACATTTTAAAAAGGGATTTACATATAATATTTACGGCGTGAGATCTTATTACTTTTCTGAAGAGCACATCCTGAAAATTTAAAATGAAAAAAAAATTCGTATTATTTGTGAATTCTTCGAAGCCGCCAGCAATTTACGAATCTTACAGCATTGATGAAATTTTCAACATTAAGTAAAGCTCGATTTATTTTATTAGATTTTAAATATAGTCATTCATATTTATGCTCGCAAAGGTTGGATGGATTCTTCCACATCCTTTTTTTTTAAATCCTTCTTCTTCTCCTTCTCCGCGACTTTCAGTGAATTACTACAGGGTTTATGTTTGATATTGCAATTTTTAAATCGGTGACCTAGTGTTTAACAACACTGTGAAATTTTAAGGAAAATCGAAACAGCACTCAAACTCATCGTATTTGACTGGATTACTAAGCTGATAGAAAACG
This sequence comes from Dioctria linearis, assembly GCA_963930735.1. NCBI lineage: Eukaryota > Metazoa > Arthropoda > Insecta > Diptera > Asilidae > Dioctria > Dioctria linearis. The sequence goes on from OZ005744.1 coordinate 20,193,143, forward strand.
ATACAATATGCGCATATGCCACGATAGTCAATTAGCAACAATTAAAAATTAATCAGTCGGTGACAAGCCAACAGACCAGTCGCTAACTGGAAAATCAATTGATTCGACAGTGTCCGGACTCCTTTAATCGTACGTCGTGTCGCCACAGCTTCATTCAATACTAGTATATATCACGAATATTATCGTATCGTAGTATCTATGTACTTTTGACCAAGGACTCATTACCTTCCTCGGATAGATGATTATTAGATTGAATAAAATTTAACACCATAGTTAAACGATAAGAAACAGTACTTGCGTTATTTTTGTTTTCTAGTCAGTAGGTTCGGTAGGTAGATAGCCTTCAGATCTTTACAAAACACCAACGAAATGTGGTAGATGTCATCATATGGCAGTTCTAAATAAGGAAATTCATATGAAAAGCTGCATGTTTTTTTTCTACATATTTAATTGTGATTTCTTGTATAATTTTCACAACATTAACTGAAGCATAATTATTATGTACAAATTTTTAATCAAGGAAATGTTTATAGCTAAACATTTAAGGATATAAAAAAAAAATCTCAAATAAATAAAATTCTTTTAACGCCTTAAAGATAAATCTGTGTGTATAATCCGTAATTATCTACATATTTTCCTTTAATAATTAAAAGGTTCCCTAAGGGAATTTCAGGACGTGCTTTTACTTGTAAATTCTTAAAAGCCATTAAGAACAATTGAAGAAAACCCACATTTATGCTTATGTGTAATTTCTAAAGCAAAGTAAAATGTGGGATTTTACATAAGTGCTTTATATTGTAAAGAAACTCATTTGCAAACACCTACATAAGTGAACTCTTTTCTTTACCTAGTAAATAATATTACAACCACGAAATATGTACATGTGTACAAAATATGTATTTAAGACAAGCACCTACTTACGAAATTTCGCGTTTCCTTAATGTGAAATTTTTGCAAATATGGAAGTGGAGGGTAATTCAATAATTTTATTTTACAAAAGTATGAAGCACTCCAGGTGGTTTAAGATAATTTAATACATTTTACAGCTTGAGAAAAAAGCAGTTTTATGCTTATTTCCTGCTTATTGAGGCTTATTTTAATCTTAAAATTATATTATATTAAATAATACTTGCATAGTAGAAAATAATATCCTAAATAATAGAATTGATAAAAATGAGTGAGCACTCCTATTTTACTTTTGAATTTCAGCAGCGGGGAGGTTATTGTTAGGAATTTAACCACAAGGAAATCATCATCGGTTGTTTTGAATAGTGCTCTTTTTCTTAATTATAGGCACTTTCTAATGGAGTACCACAGAGTTCGATCATGTGTCCTCTTCTTCTTCAGCAAATATACGACTTTGATGAAATTGATACAAATTGTCACTGCTAATAAGTCAAGTGCAATTTTGTCTATTGTAATCTATTCGGATGATTAGCCGTAAACTAGTTCGGCTGGTGTAGCAAGAAATTCTTCTCTGAACACCGTTCTAAGGCCTAGCAATACAAAAGGCAAGGTTTTTGTCCAAGATTTTTTCTCTATACGCCACCAAAGTAGCTTTTAGAGTCCCCGGTGCCATCTTTCCAGAAAACCATTCCCTTGTGGGTGGTAAGCCGTTGTTCGGTTACGTTCGAAACCTAATAATTTGGAGCTCTCAGAAAACAAGGCCGACTCGAATTGTGAGCCCTGATCGGTAATAATCCTGCAGGGTATTCCAAATCGAGCTATCCAGACCTGACAGCGAGCTTCTGCCACTGTTTCCGCATGCACAAATCCAAATCTGTATTAAATGCTAAGAGAATAACTAGTGATGTCTTGATAAAATACCATAAAGCATCGTTTTCAAAAATATTACTTTACTTATGAATTTTATAGATAAACCTTTAAAATAAAAATTCTATGCTGAATAAAACCACACTTTTAATTCTCTAAAAATCACGAAATTCCTTTTCGCCAAAGCAAACTAAATTCTATGACATAAACGACGGGAAAATATCTGGTAATTCTTCCAGATAGCAGCTAATCGATCTGGCGTGAAAAGCACTCACATCAATTTTAAAATGGCTCCCTATATTTGTGTAAAAACCAGCAAGCAGGAAACGTAGTACAGCAACAACAACAGCAACGAACGTATGAATATCTGGAAACATTCCAATATTCGCTTTTGTGAATATTTATGAAATTCTGATTGTCGAGACATGAAATTTGCATGACAGCACACACATGATACAAAGAGCTACGACAGAACATGGACTGCAAATTTTATTTCACACTGCAAATTGATCAAATCAATTTGGTGGTAGGTGATTAAAATGAAAAAGGCTCGTGTTGCAGGAATTCGTGATATGTTCAAAAAAAAATTTACACACTTTCGAATGATTTTTTTTTTTTTTTTTTTTTTTTTTTTGGAAATTTCATTACATAAGCACATATACAAAAATAGCTAGGCATGAGTACATAACATCGTGTAATACCATGCAACCAGTTTAAATTTTCAAAAGAAATTTAATTTAGGGGATTGACTTACAGCCCTGTGCTTTTTGATTTTCAATGAAAATTGCAGTCAAGGACTGTACATACCTACAAAATATACCAAATAACTTCAGTTGAATAGTAGTGATACTATTTCACTTTTGGGCTTGTATTTCTTTTCTGAGCTGAGTTTTAGGGAAGGGACACATTTCACAATTGCACTCTTAGCTCTCTTGTAAGAAAATTCGTGTTCATACCACAATTTCGAGCTTATAACTGACTTTTTAGATCCCCATCTGGTTAATATCTCCTTCCAAAGGATGTTCAACTGGTCAGGTAAGATCAGTAAAAAATAAAATTGTATGGCAAGTGGATATGAATTCTTATATGCTTTATTTACATGAAAACCATGTCATTAGCATCATCATTTGGATAAAAGATTTGTTAAAAAGTGGGTAATTGCAAGCACAGTTGAATATTTAGTCCAATTTACTATGAGGTTAAGTTTTTTGGCAATTCGGACTTTGAGGGTGAACACAATCGAATAGGGAATTATTTAGGGAATATTTACGTTATTTTTCCTTGAACTTGGGAATAGATCCAACTACAATATCGATACAGTTCCTTAAAATTTGATCACAAAGTTAAGTAAAATTTAGGTAAAAAGTAAGGAAATTTGCCTGTAATTTAGGAAATTTTCCTCATTAATATGAAGTAAATTAAAAAGAAATTATTACGTTATTTTTCCCTAATAATTAACTACAAAGTCAAAATTACTTTGAAGGCCTAATTTAATGAATTATTAAGTAAATATTTCTTCCTAATTTACCTTAAGTCTAGTTTACATAATTTTAACCAAAATAGTTCGATCGGCCCTCGATGATAAGAAATTCAACCTCGAATGTTACTTGGGACTACTTTCTTTTATCATTTTCAAATTTGTCTAAAACGACTAACTAAGTGCATTGTTAAAGGAAAATCTTCACGGAAAACAACTTAGTATATCGACAAGTGCCCGTCTAAAATGAACAGAAGTTAAACAATTTCTGAATATATACAAGTCGAAAATCGTGGCGATACAAGTGCCGATACAAATCCCGATACTTGTATCTAAGTGTAAACGTACCTTAATAACATTTTTAGTATTATTAAAAACAAGATGGAATTCTTGAACCTTTTGCAAGGATGCAAATATATTTTATCAGACTTAGCACAGATTTAAAAGTTTTATATCAGGTCAAGATTAGAATATGATTTCCACATGTTGGCCGTTAAAAAAAATCCAGAAGAGAGTCCTTTGGTTTATTAGTAACATACAACAACTAAGTAAAATTAGTTTGCCTAATGCGTTGTAAAAACGCAATCGCAATTTAGATATAGTCTTGTAATTTGTTAGATTTCTTAGCAAGAAACCTACATTTGTCGTAGTTATACACTTAACAAATAAAAATACATAGAATGTCCAGTTTTTTACTATGCTAGAGAGGAATTGAATTCATTAAAGAGTCGCTAGAGAATTTGTAATGAAATCTTCGACTTTAGCATCCTTACCTTATCTATAGAATTGAACATTGTCACCATTTAACAGTTATTCCTATACTATGTAGTTATACTTCAGAAGTTTAATTCAATATTCTTTTGAAATGTTGCAAAGTTTTAAAGTTTTGATAGACGATGACGTTGTCCTGAACCCACCTACCTACCTACCTACCTACCTACCTAAATACATACAATGTGTAGAAGAGAAATTCTAAAGTTACTTGAATTTGAATATTGCTATTTGAGAGAGAAAGTTAAAGCTTTGACATGACGTGTACTTGCCGTGTACTTTCTATGACTTATGCAGATAAAAGCCAACGAGAATTCAGAAATGTTGCAGTGTATGTGTATTCATGAACTTTGGTGATAAGATTACGACAAGTGATAAAATTTAAGCCGGAGGATAGATGCTAGCTATGCAAATGGAAAGTGTCCAAGTGTCTTCTTTAGAAAGAGAATTGAAATTTTGGTTTGAGGTAGATATTGTTATATTGTCTAAGTGCAAATCTGTTTTATAGATGTCCTAATTTTTAAGTGAACTCTTGGTAAGATAGATTACGAATTCAGTAAATTTAGAATACTGGATTGATTGTAATTTTTTTTTTGTTTCATATTAGCATAATTGTTATCATTGGCTATATGCATCCAAGTGACATCATATAGCATTCTGCCAAGAAGATCACCATTGGGGCCTTTTTAATATGTATGTGTACAACTTTAGATATGGAAAATGATGTGCATCGGACACTATGTAACTAATGAGTAGTTATATTTTACCTCAAAGCAATCAATTTTATAATTTGGTTATGGATGATTTTCTGAAGTAGGTAATACTACATGTTATAAATACTTTCCACATAAATGCGATCATAAAACGAGCTAAAGATGAACATAATGAAACCACTTTATCTTTTCTCCGCATAGCCATTCAGTCTGTCTAAGCTAACTAAACGTCCTGAAACGGGCGGACATTTTTCACTTTTTAACTTATTTTAATAAATTTTACAATTTGTTTTATGTTTCGTCACTTATAACTAATCTGCCGTCAAACGACCTTATTGGAAATTGCTACGTACATATTTATGAACTCGTAAGGGAGTTATGTATAATCTTTTTTACTTAAATCCACTGAATATGTATATAGTCCGTCGGTAGAATTTTAGGCGGCCCATACCCGATTCAATTAATTGATCAACCTCAAATTGATCAATTAGTTGATCAACTTATCAACTAGCACATAAAAGTCTCAACTTGGCATCAATTTTTAACGTCTTTTAGTTGTCTCTAAAAAATGAAATAAGATAGATCAGAGAAAACAGTTGTGTATAATTATGGCAGGAATTGTTATTATCATGAAAAAAAACAGTGGAAAAAGTTGGTGAAAGAATGGCTTCTAAATCGTCAAAAATATACGCATATGAACTTCCTGTATGATTTACGAGCAGGTGAACAGGATAATTTTCAGAACTTTTTACGAATGAGCAACGACACATTTAATAATCTTTTACAAAAAGTAAAATCGCTCATTACAGAACAAAATACTACTATGAGAGACGCTATTACCCCAGAGGAACGATTAGATCTTAGAAATGACTCAAGATTGTTCAGTCGTCGCACATACGCAGATAAGTTTTTGTGCGGTCCATCAACTTATCAATTTGCGGTTTAACTTCCTCAACTGCCACACACACATTTCAATTTATCGTACCAACTTTAAATTGAAGCAAAGTTGGTCAACTAATTGACGCGTGGCCAAAAATTATGTTCTTTTAGATAATTTTTATAGCTCTTACAGAAATTTCTTCTTTATTTTACGGGAACAAAACTATGTAAAAATTCCAATTATCTAGAGTAATTTTGAGGGAATCTAACATTGTTTAAACAAATCTAAAAAATAATGAAAATATTTACAATACTAAAATCGAATTTAATGTGTGATGTTAAAATTTCTGGAGATAAAGATTCAAAAAATTGCAATAATTAACCCGAATTCATAAACTGTTAAATTTTACAAGTTCATTTTGATACAAGTAGGGCTATCTAGTGATAGAAAACTTAGGTGGTTGTTTTAATAAGCAGTTCGATTTCATAGTATGATAATTATCTCATTGAAGACTTCTCCAATGAGTACCTAAATGCATGTCTAGATCAGAATAAAAATACGAATTACCAACAGAAAGTAACTGCGTTTTCTCACTATACATCGATCACTGCATTTATCTACTTTACAAAATATACATACAATCAAAAAATATTTTCATGCCTCTCATTCGTAGTATTTTCCATATATAATGAAACCTGCTAATAGAAAATTTAGAGAGTAATTATAATCATGAATATTGTATAGATTGTAATGAACTTGCATGAATTTATAATTCTATCAGTAAAACGACAGCAAACCAGGCTGAGGGATTAGCAATATACTTGGATGAATGTATTTAGATAGATGTGTCATTTAACGTAGAAAATTATAGAATGGTCTAATTATACAAATTTTTGTTTATCTTCTCTTTATGAAGAGCTGATGCTGATGACTGATGAGTTACAGAAATTCGTTGCAAATAGTAGAATAGAAAATAGTAGGTATAGTTGGTAATATATATGCACTGAAAAAATAATTATTAGTTAAAACGACAAATCACGATTAGTTGATTGCACATTAGTAATTCCTGTAAATTGATTAGGAAAAACAATTAAGTAATTAATAAAATTGTAAGTGCTAATGAGTTACAATTTCTTATTGGAATTAGTTGATTTTCCCTTTGTTGCTTTGGAGAATACTTTAAATGTAGCTTATAATTCAATCAGTTCACTTAACAAATGTTTGATGATAAATTAACTAATCATATTTCAGAAGACGTACCTATATTAGTAAAATCATTACATTTTTTGCAATAAAAAAGAAACTGTTTGCTTGTTTTTAAGATTTATTATATTAGCGAATTAATGCAATTAATAAGTTCAACAAATAAATTAATAGATTTTTTTAATATGATGTAACATCACAATTTTCTAAATTAACGAATTACATTAGTTGATATGAATAATATAATCCGCCCATAAGTCTTACCCGAGTTTATCATTTAGCTGGTAACGGATATTGCTAATAAAGAAAAAAATGGAATGGACACCCACGCATAATATTTATGTATTAATGATTATTTTGATTTTTTCCGTCTGTCGATAACTCGAAAACGATTTGACTTAAAGAATTAAAATTCTGTATATGGCATTTTCGAAAAATAATAAATATAATTTTAAAAATGGAGTAACCGTGGGGTTGTCATACAAAAATTACAATATTTTAAGTGTACTGGGATGGGAAAACGTTTAGCGCTAATTTGCTCTTGTATTGAAAAATTACCTGCGAAATTAATTATAACCATTTTTACTGTCGCTTCATCGTTCTAGAGATACTTATGCGTAAAACCATTAATTTATAACAATACATTTGTTGAATCGACAAATCTGAACTTTTGCCTTGACATATCTTTTTTCAATATCAATTTCGCCTTCGACATTTTAAAACTCAATTCATAATTTCGACTTATACATTCGTGAAATCAACAAATCAGAAAATTGTGACTCATATAATTCACACTAGGAACTTATACTGAGTGTAGGTTTGCTTAATATTTTCTTCAGCGTCTACAGCAGGCAGAAAGTCTCAGACGTACTGATGAGTACCTTATACATAGAGTTTCTGGCCATACTGAACTTTTTTTTGTCTTCTTTTTGGAAATATTATTAGCCTACTGCGGGCAGATAAATCATGTCAATGTAGTATACAAAGATTCATTGCAAAAAAAAAACTATTTTATTTAAATAATCGTGTACCACTTTACTTGCTGTTAAATAAGGTAGATGAAAAACAAAGCATACATATTCCTCCGTTATTAATCATTTATTTTTCTACAATTTTTCTAGCAAATGACAACCCAAATGACAAAATAAAAATACAAATTGCTCAGAAGGGCAGCAAGTGAACTCCAAGTTGAATTGAAAAGAAAAGAAAATCGTCCAACTGTTGATTGACTAACAAGAAACAATAAAGATGGCCGACTACAGAGCACATGTAACACATAACTAACTTCGGAGTAGGTACCTCTCCCTCAGTATTAAGCTCCTCACCTAGTAATGGCCTTAAGCACATCAAAAAGAGGAGTTACTACAGCTGATGAAGATTTCACTTATGCGAAATAATACTATAAGCAGGCAGACAGTTCTCAGAAAAGTTCTCAGATATTTTTGGTGACAATTAGTGTTGAAAGACCATTTATAGTTCCGTCAATTATAATACTTTTTCTTAAAAAAAAGTGAGTAGAGGAATATATTTCAAAAATCGTTTAATTACGGTAACATGTGGCACGAAGTTTTATTATAAAATAACCGGTCACCTAAACTTTTGAATTAAAACAAAAACATACATATATTATCTTAGTTTTTATATTTACTACTTTACTTTAGACGATATTAGATTCTCAATTAAACTTGATGGAATTTCGTTCCAAAACTTTTCAACAGCTGTTCAAAGTACGTGAATATTGTGAACATGAGTTTTGTGAATTTTCCTATTGATGTGATCCCAGAGATTTACGATAGAGTTCAATCCTGACTTTGTGCAGGCCAGTTATTGAAAATTGTTTTGTTCAAGAAACCAGATTTTAGTCTTCCGGGACGTATGACATGATGCATTATCCTGTTGAAATATGTATTCGTTTCTATTCTGAATATCTTCCAAAGCTATTAACAAATCATTTTCAAAACAATGGACATTCGACAATATAAAAAGTTTATTTGCTATAAGGTATGATATTTTTTCTATAATTTTCAACTCCATGGCAAACTATGGTCACATTAATAAAAGAAAACAGACAATCCTCCCCTCTATCATCTATCATGAATCAATGATGGCCAAAGGACATGCATGCAAATAATCTGCAAACAAAAAATATAATCCAGAAATATACAAATAAATAAATCTCCTAATTAGAAATGACAGCACTCGTTTATAATAAATTCAATAACAATCAAAGACGCCAAACAATTCAATACCTTTGAGACCTAATTTTGGTTTTATTCTCTATTATTCCTGAAGTCCGGACATGCACAAACCCTCAGGAATAAGTTTCGTTGTTTTATTTCTGTTTAGTTGTGATGGGAATAGATTGTTTGATCGATATTTACCCTCCCATAAACTATATAGACAATAGAATTTTCCCGTGAGTACACAAACTCATTCATATAAATAGACTTTGTATATGCATACAACTTTGGGGAAACCATTTTAAGGGAATTATGTAAAGGAAATTATTGCTAATAATTATTAATTATTAGCTTTAGTGAGTGTTTGATTATGTTTTCTGTAGCACATTAGTCAAATGGGAAGTTTATTTAATAGAGAATTCTTGGATCTATATAAGATGTAAGAATCAACTCCCTTAATACATGATGGAACAACATTAAAAATGTCTGTGATTGGACCTACAGTTTTATGTGGTCTCTGTTTTTACTGTGCATGGTAATTATATTACCTGGTAAAATTTAAAGAAAATAAGCTATCTGTAATTCAGAATTGATTTTGAAAACATTTATAAATCTAGTTTATATTGTGCCTTAGCCAATCCAGAATTTCAGAAAGATCTTTGTTAACATTGACAATCCCATCATGTAGGTTTGTCCTAGGAAATATTTGCTTTCATTGTTTCTATTATCTTCAAACCCTGATGCATCGTGAGCTGCATAGAAGTGGGTAGTTGAAGCACTGTCGAAATATAGGGGACCAAGGCCGGAAAATTCAAGCCAACTCTGCTGCAGATTAAGCAGGTAAAACTGCGAGTATGGACAATAGTTACACCTATTACAAACCCATACAATTACCAAGTTCAAGAGTATAGAGTTCAAAACAAATCATTTACATATAAATAAAATAATGGTCGAAGTATTGAGCCCTGTGGAACTTCGCGTGCAGTATTTTGTTTACATTAAGTATGGAAGGGAGTGGAAGTGGGGTGTGGTGGGGCGGGCGGGGTTAAAGTGATACGACCTAATGATCAAAATCATAAATAATTAACGAAAATTTCAATCAAATTATTTTTATAATTTATTATTTATTATTATTATTCAACTCCCAAATGCTATTTTTCCTGCCATTGATATTTTAACAATTCTTCTAGCCGTCTTATACATACAAAACCATTACCAAAGAAAACAAATGAAATACCTTATATTGAAATTTCCCAAGGTATGAAAGGATACATATGTGTGCAAATCCTTTGAAATATATGTATACATATGTAACAGAAAAAAGGAGTCATGTATGTACATACACGTCTACATCAAACCTCTCCTATCCTCTAGTAATATTGCTTCTATTTGAACTTCCTGTTTTTAAAACTCCTTCTTAAATAAGTAGGTACGGTGGAACTTCATAATCCAGATAATCCCAGCTTTGATGCTTTTTCACGTTAGCTTTGTGGTTTTTCCTTCGAAGTTTCTCATTCCATTTCAGTACTTAAAATTGTACAAAGTTAAAAACAAAACAAAAAAAAAGGTCGTCGTGGGTTTCTTCCACTATGAAACAGCTAGGATCTCTTCCGGTGAACATAATATCAGAAAATGTGTTATTTTTGTTGTTTTAGGAAAATGTTTTGGTGTGGAAATTCGAAGAATTTTCTATGAACGAGGTAGATTTAAACTGAAGACTAAATACATTGTAGGTAGCCCACATAGATTTTTTTTACTGTTGTTTTTTTTTAACACCTAAAAGGCGTATAACACCCTGTTGTAATGTGGGTTGAAGAAGGATAACAAAAAATTCAGAATTTACCTTATTACAACATCACAAATGGGGGGGGAATGCTATTGTTTGATGTTGTTGTTTTAACTTTTAAAACATCCGTTTCTATTAAATTTACTGTAACTCCAGCATTGTTGCCCAGACTATTATAAAAATTACTGATAATTTGTTACACATCTTGTCAATGGTGATTATCCATATCTTTAATTTAATTGTCAACTAGAGAGCTGAATGGGGATACAATTATTTGAATCCCATTTAGACGAATTAGAATAAAATATGTTAGTTATTCTGGTCAAAAACTTAACATTAATAAATATGAAAGCTGAACCTTTATTAGTGTATAATTAATTCTATAAGAAATCTTTAGACTTAGCTCTTTATAGTAGGTAAACAATTATTTAATACTTCAGTTAATTGATATTCCAGTTTTATAGGCTCTCGAGTGCAATGTTTAAGTATATGTTGACAATTTCACACTCATTCGAATGTGAATACAAAAATACTCCAGGTATATACCGATTTCTATTTACCTTATGAACTTTATATAGAAATACTTTTATCATCGTATTTTATTTAATATTTCTAGCTGACCCAACATATCAAACATTACGTCCATTAATTTCTAAAGGTTCACTGAGATCTATTTTTAATATCCTTAATGACAATTTTAAGTTTCTTTACAAACAAGTTTCGCAAGCTTAAATGACATAAGCAAAATAGCTGTTGAAATTCAAGGATATAAGAACACTATCTATTGAATAATAAAACAAAAGCTTATGCACATTAAAACCAGTTATGAATTTCTTGAAACTTAAAAGATTCAGTCATGCTCGCATTCTAACCCAAGTTGGGTCTAATATCTCTGAAGCTGAAGAATTATTAAATATGAAATTATTGTAGAGCTATTCGAACGAGTTGCTAGTTTGCAGTCAACTTTTTTTTTCTTTTAACACATTCAAACATACTTTGAAATTCTACAATTGCTCATTATCAGCTTACTAATTATCCAATCTAACCAAGATTGTTAAAAGAAAAAAAATAATTCCTATTTCCCTATCGGTATATGAGCAAAGTTAAATACCCTTACACACAAAAAAAAAAATTATGTGAGCCCAAAATACCCACTTTTATCGGATTTCTACATTAACATATCAATTTCCTTTACAACTCTCCTTCCCCCTCTCCCCCTCCCCATCCTTCAAGATAAATTTTGAAATCAAAGGAATTGTTTACAAAAAATCCACACTTTTTTTACCAACATTGTTGAAAATCTCGAACAGAGAGATTTCTTTAAACTCATCTGAAACTAGAAAATCGACACCCACCCCGCGCATTATTTTATTACACTGGCAGAAAAGCTCTGCCAGCCTTCAGTTTGTATTTTGTATATAAAACTCAAATTATAAGAAACATGGTGAATCGACAAAGGTAGCGGAGAAAAGATATGGTGAAAGGTGAAATATTTAAATGAGCATGGGGTAAAAGTAAAAATTCCTCAACTCCACAGAGGGGGTGAGCTTGCGCCCATTAAACTGTTCCAATTTAAACAACACAGGAATTTTCTTCCAAGTAGGGGAAATGGTGAAAAGCAGTATTCTATTTCCGAGGAGCACGTGCAATTTCGAGATTTCTCCAGTAGACAAAGACAAAAAAAAAACAGCTGTGTCCACAATCCACATCTCTAGTAACTAGCAGCAATTGTGGTATTTTGAGAAAATACTATTTTGAAAGTGAGTTTTTTCCTCATTTTGTATTTACTTGAAATTAAAAAGTAATGTGAATTATAGTTAGAAGTTGTTTAGAAAAGTGAAAAGTTTAAATATGCAACTCTGACCAACTCAAAAACGGTCGTTTTTTTCACTTTCAGTTTTTCATAACTGCATTCATAATGGAGGAACTATTTAGAAAACATGATAGAATTGTTATAATTTTCTTCAAACCTGGAAGTTTTTTCTTTTGTATCAGTCTTTAAAGTAAATGTTGTAACTCATAAGAAATATTTCTTAAATAATACGGGCAGATTGGGTTTGACTTTTTACAAAACTTACAGAACTTTTTCCTTTCCTTTAAGTTTGGAAATATTATTGGGAAAATTCTTTAGAAAGAATTTATTTATTTATTATTATTTATTTACATGCATAATTAAAAGATTGAGTCGAAATTGAGTTGAGTTCTTTAGCACACAGGGTTGAGAGATTGAGTTGAGAACGGGTCCAAATAGTATAGTTGACGTAACATTTAAACATAACATCTTATTTATGGTATTTTTTGTGATAGAGTTATAAAAGTTACAAAAGTTATTGTTTAGACAAACGCACAATAAATAAACAATCTAATAAAACTTTCGATTAAAGAGCAAACAAAATAAATTCCAGCTAGTAGCTGCCAACTGGACTGCTCAATCCGCGTTTATAGGACACCTTTTCTACTCGACTATGCCAACAAAGCGTGGTCGAGTCGAGTCGACCCAATTTTTACTCGAGCCGCGAATACGTAGAGTTGAACACGGGCTGAGCCATGGTTAAACCCCGCATATAATTAGATTTGTGAATGAGTGTGTAGGCGTTAGCCTCGCAATCACAGCGACCTGAATGATCTATTGTGAGTTCCCATTAAGAATCTAGAACCATAATAAAATCTAGAACCATTCTGGGATTGAGCTTCCACACGTAGTTTGGTGGAGGAAAAACATGTTCGAGGTGGAGTAGACCACGCCTGGCCACTGCTTCGCAGTTGCTGAGCACTGAGCAGGTGCTCCGACATTTCATAACCCTGCATGTAAACTTGGTAATAGAAAATGAAAAAAGCATTTACTCGATATTTCGGTGTAAGATTTATTTTGATTGGGGTAGGTAGGAGTGATGTAACGATAGGATTTTTTTTTTATTCCATGCAAGGAGAAAATTTTTCAAAGTCTGTCGTGCGAATACTATGAGAAGGTCATTGATATTGATCAAGTATTCCAAGAAGGTCTCTGCAAAAAATACACATTCTTGATATCAACTGTATATCGGAAGAAATCAGCCCATATATTCGGCATATATTCTATTGACAATAATATACATATAGAGCTTCTATGAATTGAAATGGGCAAAAATAGCGACTAATGTTCACAAATAAAGCGTAATACGCCTCAAGACCATGAAATAATAGTGACTATATTTTTATGTAATAATTCGTTAATGGTTTTAACGCTACGCGAATTTCGTCGAATGTTTTAAAATAATCCGAAACCAACTGCACGAATAATTTGATTCTTAGCAGCCCAGCAGTTTGAACAGACTGATACAACACGGGATAGGCAAAACTTTGGAATGGCACAAAGTAGCTATTCGGTTGAAAATATTGAATATTATTTTAATAAAGCAAAATCTCGCTGAATCTGCACACAGATTCACGAGTTTATTCATGGTCCAATAAATTTTGACTTAAATATGCTTCCATACAAAATTGCAGTAGTTCTACCGAACTTCGGAATACTGTCAAAAGATTTTTATAGGTCGGTAATGAAATTGACGATTTTTACTAATAACGAATTACATTTTTATTAGTCTGAATATGTGTTCATAAACAAAATGCCCGATTTTATGGTGAACCGAAGATCCTTACATTATTCATCAGACACTTTTACATCGGCAAAGTTATATGCATTTTTGATATTCCATAATCTATTTTGTGTTGTACCGAATTAAAAGAAGAGAAAAACGTTGCACATTTTTTATTTAGACGTTTAAGAATTTTATATTTACAAGTTATGAAAGATGATGTTATATTGATTTATATTTGGGCTTTTTCTATAACATTTTACATTACATTATCTAAAACTTGGTACTGTAAATCGTTGATTTCATGCTTATAATGTTATTTGTGAAGTCTTCCAGGCTATGATCATTCCAAGTACCAGTATCAGTATCAATACCAGTCCCTGAACTTAATATCTGTTAAGTACAGGTACAAGTCCCGGTACGTGTATACTCAAAGATTTTCAAGTACAAGTCGCAACACTGGTACTTAAAAAATATCCAGTACAAGTCCAGGTACTGGTACTCATAAGCTTAACGAAGGACTTCAGCTCTTTTAAATTATTTAAATACGTCTTCTAATAATAGATGTTTAAAAGCACGGACAGTGAGGGTCATGATATTTTCCCTAAATAAAATTGTTGCACAGTGATTTCTATTTTTAAGTTCTTCAATAAATTGAATTCGTTAATCTGTTTCATGTCTTGTTAAATTATTCACTCCGTCTCTGATTGTTATGTTCACATGCATTGTCGCCTTTGCCTATCTTGATTCGCCTTTACCTTCACTTTTAGATCCGTCTTCACCACTTATACTTCTCATTCCATCGCCTGTTCATCTTCATTATCTTGATTAGATACTTATAAGGCATTAAAAAGTTCACATGTGAGACCAGTACTTGGACTTATTTTCAAGTATATTTTGAGTAGCAATACCGGGACTTGTACTTGTACTTAAAAAAAATTTAAATTCTGGTACTGGTACTTGTAATTGGAATTTTACAGGTCATGAATAATCATAGTCTGGTGGACTTCACAAATAACATTATAAGCATAAATCAATAATTTACAGCCGCAAATTTTAGATAATGTAAGAAAAATGTCATAGAAAGAACTCAAATATACGTCAATATTCCGGCGAAAATTTAAATAACCACATGTTTCACAACTTATGAATACAAAATTCATAAACATCTAATCAAGAAATTTGAAAAAAAAACACAAATCGTTTTTGTCTTTTTTTTTTAATTCGAAAATTATAGTCAAGGAAAATCCAGTAGTACCTACATCACAAAACAGCATAATGATTATCAAAAATGTCTATAACTTTCATATATTGCACAAAAATTCTCTCTTTATTTGACGAAAAATACAAAAACTCTTCCTCTTCTGTTGGAATTTCATTCTTAAAAAGATTCAAACGAATTCAGTAAAAAAAACATAAATCTAACATCAAAACTGAGTGGAAAGCACGTTCTCTATTTCAATTTTTTTTTTCCTTTCAAGAAAAATTGCTCCACCAATAGCAATATATTTTTGTTACTCAGCAAAATGTTGAAGCCACTTATGAGCATTGAATACAATGAATCCCAAAGAGGACTATTTTCCCAAAGCTTTACGGAGCCACAAGAGGAGCAATTTACATTCCATTTACGGCAGTTTCTCACAAGAACCGAGAGTCACATACATACTATAGTTTCCAATGCAACCGTGTCCACAATAACACAACTTTCAAGTTGACTCATGTAAAGAGTGCGCTATAGTATGACGGGCGGGCAGACGGCATGATTAGGGCGATACTCATGGATAAGAACGTCTGAATAATTCAAAAGGACTTTTGTAGGAATGCAAATGAGAACAGTTATGAGGCTGTTTAGCACACCATTTGGAACAAGTATTTTTCAGTTAACAACATCTTTCTCAAGTATACGCATTAAGCTTTTTGATGAAAGCAAAATAAAAAAAGAAAGAAATTTCCTTTTAAGCAATACTTTTACAAATATGTATGCATATGTTAAAAAAAAGCACTATTTTGTAATATATGGACACAAACATGTGTATGTATAGAGTTCGATTAAATTCGACTTCAATAAGGAAATGGCATCAGGATAATCTGTAAGCAGTTGTTAGTAAAGGCATAAATGAAAGCACATCAAAGGGTTTGCTCTTAAAAACATCAGTATTCAACTATTCAGCTATTGAAATCTTTGAAGCAAGTTATAGTTATGTAGAGAGGTGAATACAATAATGAGTCAGGTGTTATCGATGGGTGAATTAAGGATATATTATACCCCACTCTAAAATTTATTATTGATTGGAAACCAATTTTCTGCCAATTCGGTCAATCATGACAGTTTTGACAGAATTAAAAAAAAAAAAAAACAATTTTAATTTTAATGCGAAATTTGGCAGGATGGAAATACGATTGATATAGAATAAAATATATGTATTAAAAAAACTTTTGAAATAAATAACTTTTGTAAATAAAATGCACTAAAAAGTAAAAATAATTTTTTTCTTTCTCAGTGATATGCACAAGAAAATTTTCATTGCAAAATAAGAAATGCTTGAACTCAGATTAAATCTTAAAAGTTTGAGCATTCATAACTATAATCACAATTGTCTAACTGCAACTCATGCCCAAAGATTTAAACTGAGTTGTAACATTTCTTATTTTGCAATGAAACTTTTCTTGTGTATATCACTGCGAAAGTAAACAATTATTTTCTACTTTTTATTGCATTTTATTTACAAAAGTTATTTATTTTAATATATTTTTTTTTTTACTTTTTACTCATAAATTGCATACACTCTCTTGAAACCCGACTCTCGTATCTCGAATATCGACTATCGAATCTTGACTCTCTACTCTCGGATCTCCACTTATATCACACATGGCCCAAATTGGACAACCCCAAGGGTGGCAGTTACCACCCTCACCCCAAACTTCCCGAAACATAAGAAAATTTTACCCCATCGGAAAGCTCCCCATTCACTCATCCTGAATCAAAAAACCCCATATAAATACCCACGGTTACTAGTCTAAAACTCTTTCGATACGAACGGGACTGTCAGGGGCGCTCAGGCAGACAGTTTTTTAGACAGGGCTAATCGTAGCGCAAGATCTGCGAATCTGACGTGTCCGTTCCATAGATTTCAGTTACGGAAAGATAACAATTAAATTATATTTTAATGTGACAGCATTTTCTGCCATGTACCCTAATTTTTATTTTTTACATTTGCAAAAAAATTCAACAAAATGCCTAATCTAGGAGACAAAAGATTATTTTGCTATCAATATTGGGTATGTAATTTACCATATTCTTGCCAAGTTTCACATTAAAATTCAATTACTTTTTTAATTCTCTTAAACTGAATTGACAGAAAAGTGATTTCCAATTTCCAACTTTTCAATCCTCCAAACGTATGTAACCACTTCTGCCATAGACATCTCGTTTTTTTATTTTAAAAATTTTCAAAGCTGGCACCCAACACCAACATTCACTATTGAATGGTCCATTCATTTACAAGAATAATTTTTAAAGTGGGGGGTATAATCTGAATAAAAAACCCTAATTCACCTAAAGACAACACCTTACCCATTATTGCACTCACCGTATCTAACTTCAGAATCATCATGGCGTGACAAAAACATTATTTTGCGTGTTCTACGAGGAAATGAAGTGTTGGGAAGAGCATTATAGACGTTAAAGTTATGTGCCAATATTAATGTGTGAATTACATTGTAACTTTGCCCTCTTTTGTCTGCAGCTTGTAAAACATGAAAAATGTGCCTCAAGAGAAAAAGATTTTTACAGATTTTTATTTCAACCAATACAATAACACTAACTAAATGATACAAGCAGGTATAATATAAATTTGGTATTTAAACCAGTTTTTTTTTTTCGTAAACTAAGAAGAGCTATAATCTACCCATCTGTGCTAAATTTTCGAAACCCCAACTACTATCACAAAAACTTGTTCTCTTATGATCTGGCCGCCAATAAAATATAATACGACAGCCTTCAGAGTTATATTCCATCTTAAATTTAGCCATGTGATTCGTGAAGTGAATATGAACTCGACAACAGCTTAAAATCCCCCATTATTAGAAGAAAAAAAAGATAGTCGAAAACGTGGCTGGATAGTGGAAGACAGACGTAAGTAGAAATAATAACACCGAATTTAAAGGGATATACGTACAAATTACTGACAACCATCTATCACTATTATTATCATCATGACTTTCGACTACAACAGATTTTCTTCGCAGATACTAGTTCGAAAACCAACCCTGTCGTCAATCAAAATGACGGAAACTTTGTGATTTCAATTTTTTTGAATGTGAAATTTACACAGCAATTTTTAAATTGCAATTCTACGAAAACAACAGTTGTCTAGATAAATCGGTTTCTAACTTTTAAAATAATTTATCAATATTTATTTTTTAGGTTAAATATAACTTACTTGAAAAAATTTGAAGACTTGTAGTCTTGAGGAATATCTGAAACGAAAAATAAATGAAGTAGGCATTAAAAATAGTATGTTGAAGTAATTTGGTTCAAAATAAGTTTGGTTCAAAAACTCATTTAATAAGGGTTTTTAAGTTATCCTGTTTTAAAACGTCCAAAAATATACATGGGCTGGACAAGTTCTCGTAATTAAACATAGATGGCATTACAATCATAATAAATTAAAGTAAATTATTATATGCATCATATGTTAACTAATTATTTTCTCTGTGACGTCGTCGACACAGACATTATACGCTTATTATTAAAAAAAAACATATAATATCGAAAGTTGTTCGTTACAGAATTGACGATGTTTTGAGAGAATGTTATCTTTCCCTTTGAGCAAAATTAAGTAATGATTTTCAAACGTGACTATGAAAACTACTCGTGTTGGTTCACTCGTCGCTAACTTGCTACGACCATAGGCATCTGTTCTCTATTGACTAAGGGTACCAAGTTTACTTAATCGATGAGTTTGATATGTCGCAGATCTCGTCAAAATTATTGCCAAACAAGAACTTGTTCGCATTTGTCCAGAACAATAGAACAAAAAGTCGATGAACTTTATTTTTAATTGTTACCCAAAATCGACATAAGTGAGATTTTACTCGAATGAATAAAAAGTCACCACTGAAATATTGTTTTGAAGACCTGTTGACGAATCGACTTAATCCTTATACATTCGCTCGCATACACAAACCTCAAATTTCAGATATCATCTGATTTCAACATTTGCCAAAGCTATCACTGAACATACATATTTTCTTCAAATAGAAACTGTGCCCGAAGAACCCCAAAAAAGTAAAATCGCCCCCAAGAGCAAGAAGTTATCATTTTTTTTGTTCAATCGTATAAATACAGTTTACATTTGCTTAAAAAAATGAAAATATAATTTTGATCCACATCGTCTTTTCATGTAAACTCAAGGATATGTAGGTGGTAATCTGTTGGTGAGAGTACCAAATAATATGGAGTATATAGAAAAACTTCATACCAACCATTGTACAGTCATTAAACAGTCAATGTGTGCCAACGCCAAGGGACTTTTCCTGATGTGGTCTGATGTTATCTTGAAAAGGAACCTTTCTTGTTGATCAGCCATGATGATTTGTGCATCTAGAACTACATTATATTCTCTGAATTTATCCTTGTTTCAATAAGCAGGAGTGGCAACACTGCGTGGTAACAAAAATTTATTGTTGCTTCAATTTGAATTCGTTTAAACTGATATTTGCTTTATAACTAAATTTATGATGAAACTTTTTAATTCAAATCCCACTAAATTTATTCTTTTTTTCTAGAATACTCTCACATATTACTTGCTAATATCATTTCAATTTAATTCTTATCATCGAAAATATTGTACAAAAAAATATTCTATGTCTGAAATGTTTATAATACTTTAATCAGACCGATATAACTATTGGCTAACAGGTATTAAGCCAATAATCCAAAACATGTCCACAAATTCTCTTTGCTTTTCCTCAATTCTCTGAATTATATATGTACTTACGTATGTATGAATGTATGTATGTATGCATGTAGATATGTATTTTCCAACAATTATTCCGTAATATTTGCCAGTCGATTTCTATCACATAAATGCATACGTGCGATAGCGAGTTTCTATTTTCAATGTTCACAATACACAGCCTTGGGCTTTCGTCGGATTTAGGATAATAATCCCCTTATTCATCCTCTTTTCTGAAAACTATTTCCGAGTCACGTTCATGTATTACTGGTATGGCGCAAATGATACCATTATTAACAACATCCCTAACCCATATTAAATTATTCTAGTTTGGAGGAAGTAATATTTTCTTCAAAAGTCCTTTGAAAATAGACATTTTTTGATAGCATTGATTTGATGAGTATTTATTGAAAGGATTCTTTAAAAGGAGGCGGTTAGTGAAAATATTAACTTAAATAAATTTTTTTTTTAAATTGCTATTAAAGCTTGTATGTTTCAAGTCTCTGGATTGATCACTGATTGAGGAAGGTCCTTTAAAGGCGACATTACAGGTTCTCATGAATTTACGTTAAAGAACGTGAGATATGGAGAGAGAAAGCGGGAAAGTACGTTTTAGTACCCTTGGGAGATATGATTAAGTGGGGGATCTACTTAATCATATCTCCCAAGGGTACTAAAATGTACAAGAATTAAATGTCGCATGGAATACTAGAGCAGAGTATACAGGTTGTGAAATTGACAGTGCATTCTGGAATGGACCATAACATAATAGCAGTTTTGTATACATTTAATCGACTTCCTCGACTTCAGATACGAAAACATATGAATCACTCGACGTGTACGTCATTTGAAATGCTGTGGTCCATTCCGCAATGGATCACCCAGCCATATAAATTTTGGAAACTTTTTTTGTACTGCATGCGACATCTAGTTCTTGTGCCATCTATGCTACTAGTACAGATTTGGTGATGCCATTTTTAGTAAGTTCATCTACGTTTTCGTTAGCAGCAAAGCCAGACTGCTTCACAGTTCAACTAGCCTAAAATTCATCAAATAAGAGGAAATGTATTTTTTTCTTTGTAAACTCGCGTACATGGAGGACACTCTGTTATTAGTTTTGGCCTTAAGTGCTGGGGCGGGTTTTTCTACCAAGTATCGTAATCACCAAACAGCAGATAACCCCACACTCAAGTCTTTTCTTCTTGGAGTAAACATAGTTAAATAAAATTATATTATATGCAGCAACACAAGCCTCTATGAGAAAAATACTACGGTCACTTAACAGGAAGGAAATATATCTGTAGTTCACCGTTGCATTCGATTTTACCATATTAAACCAAGAGGACTACAACCGAAGATGGTAGATAGTCTGAAAAACTTTAGTTTTACGAAAATGAAAAGATAACACCACGCTCCAACTAATATCCTCTTTCAAAGGATATTAAGCAATGTGACATCAACCATTTTAAAATCTGTAAGTACATTTTGATAGGGTATAATGAACTTATGACGTTTATGGCCGCCTTCCGTAGACCGAAATCATTTGGGGCTATTTCTGTTTTCTCTTCGGCGAGCCATTAGCAACCATTGCCAAACCATATGAAAAGGAACATACAAGGACACCCTTAAACCACCACCACTGTGACATATGCAACAAAACAACAGCTACGAAGATTGTGTTAATTTCAGATGAAAATCTGCCGAAGACGCTTAAGTGGATTATGATTCCTGGGACACATAACTCAAGTCGACAAAGATACATAGTTCGCCCCCGAACATTATTGTAAGACAATCAATTCAATAAATTGAAGAATTTTATCCTTCACGGGGTCATTAAATGTTAACGCCTTAATGCAACCATCACAAATTTTTTACCAGCAAACAATTGTTCTTCTTGTTTTTTGATTAAAATTTTTAGTTTTTGTTTTATGAGGTGAGTAGAATAAACTTAATGTTGTGCAATGAAGAGATCAACTGCTTTTACCCTGGACCACAATTTGACATGTAGAAAAAAAAAATTCACATTTTATAAATTCCAATAAAATTGCATTAAAATGAAATTCAACAGAATTTTTTTCATCAAAAAATTAAGTGCGGTTATTACTTGAAATTTATTTTTCCCATGTATGTATGTATGTTTTGAAGCAGGTCATGAGCCCACAGTATTTTTGTACTTACATAAAAACCGCAATATATTAATGTATCTACATACATATGTACATATTTGCGGTATGTTTCAAGAGAGTGTATTTAATTACACAATTCTATACCCATGCTGCAACAAAAAAAAAACAAAACGTACATACCTATACCAACCAGGCTCAATTTTATAACCGAATTATGCCTGACTTGTGAAATGTGTGTTAATTATTAAATTAAAAAAACAAAATAAGGGGAGAAAAGTTTTTTAATTAAAGTGTTTTGTCAACATATGAACGAAACGGCCTCAATATAATAATTTATGATGCTTCTGTTGATATCGCAATTAAATTAAATATTCTGCGCTCTCTGAATAAATTTACACTCCGTTGGGTGAATTATGATATAAAAACTGTCATTTTTCAGGAAGTATTAAATAAATATTTACGGAAACAATTATCGTGTACGTGTGATGATGATAGGAGGTTAAAGTTCAAACAAAAATCATTTTATCATGAATTATCACCGATATATTCTGGAGGATCTAAATGAAATCATAGCGCAGGTATGCTGGTAAATGTTGGTAAACGAAGATAAATAATGATGACAGGAAAATATGAATTACATATAAAACTAGACATAAAATTATAATTAGCAATTAAATATTTTACAGAAAACTTTATTAACTTGAGATTAAAACTTAAAAAGTTCTTAATAATAACGTTTTCCGTCATTGGAATTTATTTGCTTTTCATTTAAATTCCCAACTTACTAATTCAATACAAATTGTACTATTCTTGTATTAAATTAAAAAAAATTAAAAAAAATATGAAAATATTAGAACAGAGACATCTGTACGTGAAATGAAATTAAAATCTGGTTCTATTGAGCTGGATCAAAATCTGGTTCGGGTGCTCTTCTTGTGCATTTGAGTTGATTTTTCGAATGTCTTATTTACACGATGGAAATCTAAAAACAAATTTGCAATCTACCTAACTTTGTAAATAATAGGTAGCAACTGCGACCTTTATTCACTCACCAGAACTGGTTTAGTTCTATTTTACATAAAACAACAATAACACATGAAACCTGGGTACTGATTCTGATCTTTTTGTCGTAGATACATATATATTTTCGTTACATATTTTGATATTTCACCACAATTTTTGTGGTAAGTACTTTTATATTGACCATATTCATTCATTGGAAAATCAATTGAAATGAATTTGAAGTAAATAACGATCGGAATAAATGACAGAAAAAACCAACACTTCTTTCAACTATTCCCTTCCCCTGGATTTTGTTTTCATCTGTCACGTATAGATGCCTCTCTCTTACATTTTTGTTTGAATGGTTGAATATACACTGAAAAGGCCAGGAGGTTCTGTATACAATGAAACTTAAAACAACCATACACGTGTATACTTTATTAGTCTTCTACTTTTTTTCCGTATATAACTCCACCTTGATTAGGTTAACTTCAAGTAGATTAAACAAAATTCGCCCTATATTTGTAACAAAACTTTGGGCACCATCTCAGTTTATAGCTGACTGAAAAATATACGTTTAATAATTTTAGAAAATTTACAGAACCTACAGAAAATACACCCTTAACATACTAAGCATTCACATTTTATTACCAAAAACAAAATTATCACAAACTAAATTTTTTGCGTAAAAAGGCGTCGCCACGTAAGCTCGAACCTAGTGCAAAATATACTGCGAGCCTTCTCTGAGGAGACATAAGGGGGAGCAATAATTTTAGAACACAAATATGGAATTATCGCTTTATATTTACCTGAACAGGGCTAGGAGAGCCATAGATTATTCCAATAAAAGTTTTACTGCTCCTTTCTAATGAGATCGCCAGGTTAAATTACAATGAAGGGGGAGCCAAAATGGAGCGCTCATTACCTCCTTTAAAATGCATCTCTGATGCATGTTATTATGCTCCAACTTCCTGCTGGAAGACTTCAACATGTGGTTAGATCTTCTTGAACTCTTTATTATATTTTCTACAACTACCTGCCTTCATTCTTGCTAAAATCAAACTGACCGATTGGTATTGCGCTACTACTGCACAATCAAACTATATAAATAAAACAAGTACCAAACTTTATTCCGATCTTTGAATTGAACTAAATTTAAACCTATATGCCAGACTACTACTGACTAAGTATATGAATTTAGTACATGACTGTTTCATTTCCTAATGCAATTTCATTTCAACATTTGTTTTGATTTTTTGAGTCGATGTTTTTTGCTAGGCTTGAGAGTATTTTATTTTTTATTCTAAACTTTTTGAGCAAACTCAAAATATGTAATTAGAGTAATTTTCTTTTCAGATATTTCAACTATATAAGCAAGAAGGCCTGAAGAAATTTGACAGAAATATAGGATGTTCTGAGACACGTGACAAGACTGCAGTATACGACAATATCTGTTACAGTTAAATAATAATATAACAATTTCCAGTTCTCTTTTTATATTTAATATTTTTTTATTACAGATCGTAACAACTCTTAAGGTGTTCCATAAAAAAAAAATTATAATTTACTAATAACCCTATTACTTTTGAATCATTAACAATTGAATAACAACTTAAATGATGTATTTTGATTATAAATTACCTCCTCCCCTTCATCTTCTAATTTTGTTATTTAGTCATTGAAACCATGACTTTCTGGATACCTTTCTGCAATACCTTTTTCAAAAATCTAAGCCCGGCAGTATTTGAACAAAAGAGTTCCTAATATTTTGCCGAAGGATACAAATCAATATCATAAAAATTGCGAAAAATAAAAAGGGGGAACAAAATGCCAGCAAATTTACTCAGCCTTAAAGAAAAACTCAAAAAAACTAAAGTCAAAGAAGATAAAAAAATAGTACCTCCTATTTCTGGAAAAGAGGATTGGCATTATTTTTAATGCGGACAACATTATTTTGAGTCAAACGAAAGGCCTATGGGCCAACCCACACGTAGTAAGCACGAGAATTTTTCTACACTTGTGCCCAGATGTGTCTCACAATAATTTTGCTCCGCAGTAGTTCCAGTTTAATTGTGTGGGTTTTCAATCAAGTTACAGTTATTGATATAAATAATAATAATGAAAATTTAATTATTATAGTATCACCTAAATCGCAGGTAAGAAATTGCGCAGAAATTTCAAAATCTCAAAATGGGTGAAATTATTTGCTTGCAGTAGTATTTGTATGCTATCCATGCTGCAGCATAGAAAAGTACAGCACGGAAAGTAGTGGGCCTATAGCCCATAGCGTCGGCGTGGACTAGGAAGCTTGCGAAAAACACATATAAATGTAATTAGTTTAAATTATTTAATTAACAATCAATCACACTAAGGATTTTTATTTCTTTATTTTGACCCATGGCATTTTATATTTTGCTCCATTATAGATGCAAAACATTGCAAGATGCAAGATATTTACAAAATAATTCATAGCTGGATTTTAATTTATTTATCTTAAAAGTACACAGAAATCAAAATGGAATAAACATAATTTCATTTATATGAGTGATTTTCTCTAAATATCCTTTTTTGCCCCACTATCGCGCCTACCTACTATTTATTATACCTAAAACTCATTTGTTAAACTAACAATTATTGAAGAATTTATCCTGCTCTTACGATTCTCTTTATACTTTTAAATTTACTGCATCATCCAATTTATTTCAAACTAGTAGAGGAGATTAACGAAAGGATAATTACGGTCTAAAACTAAATTAAGAACATTTGGGTAAAACCATCCAAACAATAATTTTCCTTTTATGGTGCTTGACAAATCAGATAAGAAAAGATCCCTTCAAATATTCCTACACAACATTTTGCCGACACTAACTACAGTACACACTGCGTTAAGTGTGTTTGGATTCAAGTTGTTTGGACTTTTTGCTCTTAATCGAGCACAATAAGGGGAATCTGTGGCTAAAATATCCTTTTAGATTAAATTAGTTACTGAGAGTTTTATCGTCTGAACTATGTACATAGGCTTATACAAACAGATTCAGTATAGTTTTTCCTGATTATGTTTTGCTCTTTATCGCGAAAAATGTTAACGAAACATCTAATTATAATTTAGTGTGAATGGAAATACCTTGAACCCCAATTAAACTCAAAAGATTTTTCATTAATTGGTAGACAAATTTATAGAAGTGAAAATTGATCGAGAAAAAGGATTTGCATCACGTCCATATCAAATGTAGCAATGAAAATGCTTATATGCACTGCTTACATGAGCTTTCAGGTAATTTCATTAGTTTTCAATTTACGTTGAATGATCATTTGAACGTGTGCCGAATTCAAATCAATTTGGAATAGGAAATTTCTGAAAGTACGTTTGAATTTCAAACATATATGTACATACATACATCTAAGTAATTATGTATGCTCATCAATTTCCGAATGCTTTAGAATTTCAAAGGAAATCTCAAGTGATATATATAGAGATGGAAGTTAATGATGTAAATTATAATTTCGTGTTGATGAAATTAACAGGGAACATACCGAGGTATGTTGAATGTGTTTAAATTTTTACAATATTTCTTTTATATATTAAAACTTTAATTTATTCCAATTAAGAATCTGAAATTTACTAAACGATTGACTAATTGACATTCAAACAGAGAAACTCCAAATTAGCCAGTACGTTGTGAGAAAATGATTTTGCGGAATACAATGACAACTTTTACAAGCACAATTGAAGGGCTGTAAGTCTAAAGGGTCTAAGTGCCAAAAAATCAAAAATCAAAATTTTTACAAAAATACGATCTTAGTACCAAGCCTAATAATATTAAAATGGATCAAAGTGCATATTTCTTTTAAAATTTTATCCACGCACAGATAAAGTTTTGGCGTGGCCTAAGTGCCAACCAGCTGTCGCTTATGTTTTTCCGTTATATCTCTAAATAATAAAATTGGCACTTAGACCCTTTAGACTTACAACCCTTCAATATTACATTTTCTACCTCGTAAATTTTTTATGAGACATTCAAATTTCTTGACAGAAACGATATTACATTTAAAAATCTATTACATTACCAAAAATTACAATTGCAACGTACCTACACATTAGGACTATCTTTCCAGCGCTTAATTAACGAGTTTAGAAATGTCTTGTTGGTGCGAATGATAACTTACAGTTTTCATTTAAGCGGGCTGAATTTAGATGATGATAATAGTCTCTTCTGCGACTTGTCTGTGATTCAGTTTTTTTTTTATTTGCACTATTTCTCCAGTTCCTGACCCATTAAGGTTTAAGTGTACAACAATGTTGCCCAAAACCATAAATTTTATTTTATTTTAATTTATATACTATTTTTTTTTACAGAGCGATCATCTTCACGTCAATTAAGTTGGGACCGCCATTTCATGGTAGAAAACTTTTGAATACGTCAAAATTTAGGGCTCAATTAGGGTTAATTTAATGCCACTTCCTCGAATTTAATGCTCTAGTTTTGTTTTAAAAAATCCATGGATAACCCAACTTTATTAAAAGTTAGGACCACCACTACTTAAGTTAGGTTAAATAGTATTGTCACAATAGCGTGGACTGCATAATATTTTAGGGCTTAATTGTGGCTAATTTATTGCTTCTATCCCGAAGCTAAAAATATAATCGTTACCAAGAAAGCACAAAAATAAAAATTTTAAATAAATATTTTCCAATAGGATTCAGTACGGATTTCTGCATGCATAACATTCCGGGGAGGGGTGGGGGGGGGGGGGGTAGAGCAATGCGGTTTCTTATTTGTATTTGTGATTTTCGGGAGAAAAAGATAAGGGAAAAAATTTGGTTGTCCGGTAAGGGAATGAGAGGTAGAACTACCACCCTGCATGGGGTTGCTAAAAATTGGGTGTGGGGTAACAAATTAAAAGTGATGAAGAGTATAATCGAGTGGCGGGGTTATCTTTTCGATCCTGTAAACTTCATACGCACTTTTTTAACGTTAAAAAATGTTTTTTGGCTCTTGGGTCAAATACATTTTTTCCCGTTCTTTGTTTCATTTGCATTGGTGGTCTGCTGTGAACGTTTTCTGTTATTGTGGCAAATTTCCCGGACGTGACGGTTGTTCGCAAACATGAGATTAAAATAAACCCATTTTTTCACTAAAAAAAACTGCCATTTGTCAGTTACTCATTTCTCTTCTTGAAAAACTAATTAGATATGTGATAAGGGGACAAAATGTCAAACATTCCACAAACATGACTCAACGTTTATATATAAACATTTTATAACATCTCTTCTGTGCTGGAAGACGACCAAATTGAGCTTTTTTTAAATTAAGTTGTAAAAAAATCTACACACTCCCATTGGATGTTACCTGGTGACGGCCAATAAAACCATGTAGAAAACTTGGTTGCTTATTATTCTTTAAATCTACCGATGAAAATAATATATATATATGCTTTTTGCTCTATCTTCAAAGTACTTCGTAAAGCGCTGTATGACAATATGCTTGGCAGGTAGGAGCTATGAAGCTATCTGTTGGCCAAGCGACTAGTGCATGTAGGAGTTACAGAGCTTACTATTAGGATAGCCAGGAAAAATTATCAGAGCTATAAAGAGGAGCTCTATTAGTAATAAAAGAGGAAAGAGCTGAAGAACTTAATTGCATTGAAGTGTAGCCATGTCGGACCTAAGGGAGCTCTCAGTTTGGTTGGAAATGAAAAACACTTAGAGAGCATTAAGTTCGGGGATGTGGCATTAAATTAGCCCTAATTGTGCCCTAAATTTTGCCGTATTCAGAATTTTCCTACTATAAAATGGCGGTCCCAACTTAATTGACGTACCATCTTCATAGGCAGTATGTCTAAAAATATTTCAGATATTGCCAATCAACATCCACGTTATCTGTTGGATATCCAGGACCTCATTCCAAAAAACTAAAAGTGTTTTTCAACAAGTCAGAAAATTTGTGTACTACAAAGCAATACTTGTAGAATTCATAGTACAATTGTACAACGATAATTCTACAAGTGGGAAATTTTGACTTCTACAACTTACTGTACCAGAAAACTACAATTCGACTTGAAAATCCATCATGGATTGTAGAAACTCAGTGAATATTTTACCAATGTTTTCAAACTAGTAGATTTTCGTACAAGTCATATAAAAGTAAAATTTTGATACTGAAAATAAATTTTCTTTTCTAGTAGTTCCATCACATTCATTTTCAGATTTATATGTATTTAGAATTAATTAGTTTTAACATTAGGATACAAAACATGGTAACTAATAATTAACTTTTCGCAGTAAATAACAATTTAAACTCAAAAATCCAGGAAGCTTTCGTATTGCTTTCAAAATTATATGTACTATTCAGGAATTAATCGATTAAATTTTTTAATTAAATGAACGATGGAAAATTATAATTGAAAAATCGTTAGTCGATAATAATAATGAACTTCATCGACAGGTATTAATCGTTATTTACTCCTTAGTTTTTAATCGTATTTTTCGATTGATTTGTTAAGTTAAAAAAGTGAACGAGGTATTAATAACTCAAGATACTTTTATTAGTAAAAAATGTAATGAAAGGAAATAAAAACAATGAAATAACCAAGAAAACAGTGCTAGAAATTAAGACCAAAATAATGAAATTAAACATTTTAGATTTCGAACTACCAAATACAGAATAGAGCCTAATAGAAGATGCTTAAAAAACAACTTCTTTATTTTATAAGAGCTTAGATTAACATAGTAAGAAAGAATAGTTACTATCATTAGTGTACCCCCTTAAGTAATAAATATATGGGGAGCAGGAGAATACAATTGGCGCAAATTTCCCCTTCATACGTTAGGGCACGTTCTTTTCTTTGATTAGTGCCTAACAAGATTATTCAGAAATGTTAAAAATAATTAGTGGAAATTAAAATAATTTAATCTTCTTTGAAGACGATTAAGCAATTAACGAATGATCAATCGTTAATAAGGTTAAGCGATTACTTTTTATGATTAATTAATCATTAATCGTTTCGCATGATTTCTTTAAACGATTAAATATTTAAATCATTGTTCCTGATTGATGATTGGTATTTTTAATCGTTAACATAATTAAGTAGTATAGATCATAAGAAGCCGAAAACAATACCGGTATCCAATGGAAGAGAAACAGAATACATCAAAAGTTTCTCATTAGCGTAATTGGTGATAAAAAACAGTGTTTTGGGAAAATAAATCTTTATAATAAAATGATACATATATTGTGTAGTAGTTCAAGTTCAAACGAAAATGGTGATCTTGTATTCCGTGTAAAAACAAAAGTAGGTATATATAGAGAGAATAATATTTTTTTATTAGACCGTAGTGCTGTGTCACACAAATGAAGTCCATCAAGGATCCATTTGCAACATTTCGCTTCATTTTCAAATGGACCAAATTATACTCCATTTTATGAAATGGCAGTAAAAGTGCCACCTCCCATCATTAAAATGAGCTGAATTTATTGGAAAATGGAAAATTTTTCCAATAAAGTTAGCAGTGATTGCCACCAGCTGATCATAAAAGAAATTTCTTCGCCGCTTTATTCTCTTTTTGGTCTCTTTCAAAAATAAAAATTTTCTTCTACTAAATGCTTTGCAACCACATTAAATACCAGCAAAATTTCATCATAGCATTTAGTAGCATTTACTTAAATTATGGAACTCTGTCATGATCTTTACCACTCACATTGAGGAACTGTCAATGACATTCCAAATGAAATAATTTTCGTTCACAGTCTGTCACATTTTCATTTCCTTGAAATGACTATTAAGTCATTATGGAGACAGCCTATCTAGGGTATTAGGAAAACTTATTTTTGATTAAATTGATTAAATGGAATGAATCTAACATGTTCGTGTAGTAGAAAACAATTCAGCTGGGTCTTGCCATTCAAAACTCAATTTTGGGTATTTATGAAGAAATTGAGATAAAACCAAATTATGTAGAACGTATTTTGAGTTAATTTATTGGTATAGACTGCAAATCCTTTTCACCAATAAAAGAAAAGTTACTGCTCGCTAACTCCAATGTGAAAATAGTGCTGGTTATCGGTTGCGAGATGACATTTAAGGTTTGTGTAATTCATAACGTGCCGAATTCAAACTGTTATTAATAGGTGTCCTCATGGAATCCTAAAAATTAATAATAGTAATAATAATAAATTTATGACGTCCAATGTACAAAGATTACAATATCTTATACACGTACTTCTATTTCGGTATAATAGTTCCTAGATACTTCAAAAATAAAAACTAAAACAAGCTAAAATGCAGAAATAAAAAAATAATACAAAATAAGAATTAAATAAATAAATAAATAAACTGAATAAATTAACAAGTAAAATAGTTATATAGTACTTATAATGACAGAACGATTTAAAAAAAAAAGTATGTAAAACCCCGGAAAGGTTCAGGTGTTCAACGAAGTACTTTGGACACGCTCAAGATAGAACAGGATTGACGTGAGAATAAAATTAAGAAGGAAATAAAATTGGATAGGATACACGCTAGAGACGTGACACCAAATTTTATAAGCTTATTCGGTCCTATTACAGTTACTGATATTTTCCATTCCCTCCCCCCCCCTCACATAAGTAAGTAAACAAGTCTAAGTTTTGTAATAATCTAAAACACATTACGAAATTGAAAACACAAAGTTGAGGAACAAAAAGAATTATTCCTTTCAAATGTAATCTCCATTTGTTTTGGTTTCATGCCTTTTACCCAGGAGAAAAGATAACGCCACGGGTATTACTAAATACACACACAAACCTAAATATGTAGCTAGATAACATCCAAGATCTAAAAATGTAATAACCTACTTGAAGCTTCATATCAGAGACAGTCTTATATACAAATATACTCGTATAACTACCTACTAGTATCTAGATATATACATACATACATACCTATATCAACTCATCCTGTATATGCTTCCCATAAATTTTAAATTCAGTTAAAGTGCGAAGCGTACAAGATAAAGGATGCAAGGATGAGATCCTCGGTTTGTAATTTGTTCTTATAGTGTCGCGGTTTCATTCTGCATGAGACAAGGGAATAAAAGCTTCCAACCGAATATTTATGCTACCGTTTTTAACATGTCCTATATCTCTAACTGCATACATACAGGAAATGTATGTACGTACATACATATATGACAATATATATGTATGTAGCTCTTCCAGTATAAATGTTTGAAGTTGAGAACAAATGGAATAATCCGCGGTACAACGAATCCCGCACTTACAATTCAGAAGCATACAGAAATGGAATGGCTATGTCATGTATGCAAAACATTGCTTGTACCACCTATTTCCAGTCATTTTCGGAATATGATCCTAGAAACGTGTGCATATACAAAACTAGACTAGAACTACATATCCCGAGTACATGACATGCAGGGAAATTAAAATTTTGCTGTGAATTGAAATTCGACGCATTTGCCAGCAATTAAATTGCCAAGCCAAATAGTTGTAATGAAAATTATATTTCATGAATATTTTTCAATGAAAACTGTTGGTTTGTGAAATTGTTTACTCTCCCACGGGATACATGTAGGTATATATAGTCGTGCTGAAATTCAAAATTGGCTACTTAATATGTATAAGCCATGCGTGTTTTTATTTAAAATAAAAAACAAAAGTTTGGAAAAAAAAATGACAAACAAATTCATTGTAAAACATGAATCCTTAGTTCAATACTTGAATTC
Source organism: Dioctria linearis (assembly GCA_963930735.1). NCBI lineage: Eukaryota > Metazoa > Arthropoda > Insecta > Diptera > Asilidae > Dioctria > Dioctria linearis. The sequence goes on from OZ005744.1 coordinate 20,226,310, forward strand.
AAACTTAACTTTCGTAAATGTCTATTCGAAATATAGGTTATTCTGAATTAGAGGTCTATAGGTTTCGAGATACACTACATTGCAAGGATGGGGGATAAGATGAATAATATACTCCTACCTTTTTTTCGTGTTTCTTTTATAACTTGAATAATTCTAAATCGATATGGGTATGGGATTTTGATTTGATTTTTTATCTTCTAATATTCGAAAATTATGAGAATTCGAAATTTATGGAAAAATTCAGTTCTACTATTTGATTAATTTATGTAAAAATTCAGTTCTACTATTTGATTGATGAGGAGGAGCAAGATATAGGAAAAAATCTAAATGGTGTAATGAGTTGGGTCTATCATTATTTCCTGAAAGCTTCTCAAACATAAGAAACATGCGTATTTTTAAATAGAAAAGATTACCAACAATTCCAAAGTTCCTATGTTAACACATTACCTACGCACATTTAAAAACGCAGTCTGATTGGCTAACTTGTAATAGTTATTATCTTAATTTAGCCTTAGGGACTATTCCTACTTGTTAGAAAAACGTATATTTTTTACAAAACGTGCAAACTTTGTTAAACAAAAATGTTGGACATTTGAAAGAGTACATTTTGAAGTTATTATTTTATTTTTTATTATAAAAATGTAAATTATTTATGTATTTATGTTTCGATTGTGACGAAATAATTATAGGTAGGTATAGTGTTTTTAGAGTTATATGTAGGTACTTAAGTAGATATTAGGAATATTAGAAACTAAATGCCTCACACGAAAATCAGGGATTGCGTATACAAAACATCATTGGAAGATAGATTAGTGGATGTTTTTGCCGATGCGTCGAAGACTACCCTAAGTTTTTATGCTTAGATTCGTGTCATCGGAATTTCGTTATTTTGAAGGCGGCACATTTTGATAATGCAATGGGAGAGACCGCCCTTGCTCTCCCCCTAAATACGCTTCTGTTTTGCGGTAATTCACGTAAAGTGGAACACGATCAAGGACTAGATTTTATCTTGCAGAAAAGTCTGCAAAAGATGAACTAATTCGGTGCAATGGTTCCTGGAAATATTCCTTTGATAAAACTGCGTTTGAAATTAAGTTTATAATGAAAAAGGTTTTAACTTTTAAAAGAAGTCGTTGCAAAAATAGTCACAAACTTCAAAAATCTATATTCAATAGAAGAATCTTGATTCAAAACAAATCCTTTTTTTTTGTTTTGCATAAATTGCATTCAAATATAGTGGGAAAAGTGATTTTCCGATATTCGGAGTCGTTCGGAAGTTACAGCGTTGGGCAGGCCAGTTGTTTGGATCGCTCTAAACTCATTTTATTGGTGATAATCGTATTTGAGTTTTTAAACTCATTTTTCTCAAAACTGTATTTTTCTAACTGGTAACCACGATATTTCGAAATTTATCCTAATAAATTTTATTGACTTATTCAGTACTCATGTATAGACATTTTGCAAACTAGGATAATTCGGATTCATCAAACCGTTTTTTTTTACATGTTGAAGAAGTAGTAAAAAAATGTTGAACAAGATGCCAACAATTTACCTTTCAATATTTTTTAATAAGCCTAGTTCAGAAACTAGTTCATACTTTATAAAATACCGCAATCGTGGCTACGAAAAAATGCTTTTTTTGAAGATGAGTACTAAGTTGCCGTGTACTCCAGCAATGAGCGACGATTTCGGGCTGAAAAATTGTAGAATGCACTCAAGGCATGAATAAATATGTGGTAAAAATCACAGAAAAAATTGCCTTTCCACGGGATGAACCCTAATACCGTCGACAGACGACCAAAAATAATTTCCAATTATGTAATTGAAAATTATTTCCAATTTCCAATTAAATATATGGTGACAGACGATTTTGACATTCAAGTCAAATTTTGTTTGCAATAGCCAAAGTATTAGTAAACATCAGCTAACTGCAATGAATTATTAGGAGATCTAACAGTTCTTTTAAATAGACGTAAGAAGTTAAAAAGACGTATTTAAAATAGTGCACGAAAAATCAAAGCAAATAAAAGACCTTGCATTAGTGTGCCGCGATATTCGATTAAAAAAAGGAGAAATTTTATCACCGTTTTCCTTTTCTTCAAAAAATGTGTTCTCAAACGTTGCAATTTGTCATAAACGCCACAAACAGCTACGTCTAAAAGCTGTAACTGCTAGTTTAGAATAACTAATACGTGTTTTTAGTAGCGCTTTGGAGATAATCCTCAAAAACCAAACTCAATTATGTCAATGTCAAGATGTGGGGATTATGTAATTACTTTGTGGGATAATTAAAAGTTCAGGGGTGACACACGACAGAGATTATCTTGGTGACGTAGGCAATTTAGAATTTTGGCTATCATCTGTCGAGGGTATTAAGCTTTAATTTTTTTCGCTCTGAAACTTCGTACAAGGTATACTATACTTCAAAGTGCAAAAACTTCTTCAATTTTAGTCGGAACAACTAGAAATTTTTGAGGAAATAGACTTGAGGTATTGTATGTAGGTACTTTATGTATACTTCAAAATGTAAAAATTGAAAAATCGATTTTTTTTTCAAAATTCCTAAGTATGCACAACCGTTTTATTGAATTTCTTTCATTAATTTTTTTTTTCCTTGGTATAAAACCAAATGGATTAAAGTTTGTTCCAGCTACGCAATTATTTATGAACGAGAATTATAAATTAATTGATCAGTTATTGTAATAATTTATTTCTTGTTAATTTGTCATACCAACACATGCTGCTACTAACTAAAGTTCGATATCAAAATTGCCTACAACTCTAGTGATAACTAATAGAGTGTAATACAATATTTAACAGCTTAAAAGACACAAATTTTGTCTAAAATAATAAGAATCTTTAGAAAAAAAATAGTATGTGTTCCTCCTCTAAGCATAGACTTTCATTGTCTTCACTTTTAAACTAGGTGTAGAGTAGACAATGTATTATAAAAAAATTATTATAATATAAAAACTTAAATTAATAACAATAGAAATAAAAAAAAATGATAATAACCTTAAAATATACGAGGCATACAAAAAAAATTAAGCTTTTGAAGAACGAAGATATAATCTCATCGATATTATTAATAAAAATATGTTTCTGTTTGTATGCAACGCAAAAAGAATCAAAATAAAGAACAAAATAATAAGAACTGTAAACAAAAAAGTACAGAAGTCGAAACAACTGATCAATTGCAAACAAAACCGAGACAACATGAAATTGTTTCAATCATTATTGATATAAATAAACTGAAAATCTAATATCAATCAATTCTGCACAGAGATTGTATGAATTTCAAAAAGATGATACACTTACCTCGATATTTATAGTTTACATTCGCCAAACTCGAAATAATGATGACAAATCAGCTCACAGTTATTCACCAACTGATTAGTGTACTTCATCGAATAAATTGCCATTATTCGATCGCAAAAACAATCCAAAATTATTATAAATAAATGCAACCTAAATAACGCACATTAATCCCTTAAGAGTGTCACAAAACAAATTAAAATACCTATCTTCATATAAAAAAAAGGTATCCGTATCACAATGGCATATGATTAAAACTTGTGGTTTCATTTTTTAATTACAAAAACTTGTGCAATTTCACTTAATAACTAAAACCACGCAGAATTAATTTCATAAAAACAAGAAAGCAAAAAAAAAAATCTGCATGTAAGCAGAACTCTGAATCCCTATCCTCCATGTATAATCCCCCAAACACTTTTCGCTCTTGCAACGAGGCGTATATTCCCTCTATTATCTCACACCCACTAGAAGTGCATGCATTTGCACCTTTTTAAATTGCAAAATAAAATTTTAGCATTAAACTGAAATCGTCCCATGTCAGCACTAGTTACGAACGTGACTTGCTTGTAATGCAAAGATGGGGAAAACATGCCATAAATTGGGAATACTCTGCGATGATATTACTACTTCTCCTTGGAGAGCATTAATAGCGTCCTTGTGTTGTGCTTTTGGTTTTGGGTGGGTATTTAACCGATTTCCTTTTTCAATTTGCAATTTTGCATGTAAGTATGCATGCAGAAATCAGCTGAAGAGATAATCACTTTTGTAAATATGTATATTCTGATGGATAGCGAAAAAGAGAAAATTCATTGAAATAATCCTGTTATCGATTACAAATGAATAGAAAAAAAAAACAAAAAACTTTGAATGAATGGGTGAAGTTATGAAGGGTTTGGTAAAGTTTTAGTGAGTTGGCTTCTATTAAAAATGGGTTAAATGGGTTGTAATGGTGTAGTGTAGTATACAGTACCGCGTCGTCAGTGAAATTTTTTTCCGGAGGGAAAAAGTGGTGTAATTATAATGAAATTGCACTTTGTGTTAATGATTATTGTTTTTTTCATTTCATTTAATACCTACTTAATGGTAATGAGTTTGTTTTTATTAGCAATACGAAATTTACAATTTGCCAGAAAGTTAAAGTAAGTTTGATTTAGATTATGAAAGTAAACATTGAATACAATGGAAAATTAGGAATGAATACTTTCCTTAAATATTGGTGCAAATAAATACACTTTAACGTGATGAACATGCGCATTCGTATACTATATGTAAAGTAGAGTATGGAAACGCAAACTCATGTGCGCATATGAGCGTGAGTAATTAATTATGTGCGATCATAGCGCACATACTACTGAGTCATTTGCGAATTTCTTGCACATTCCACTCACGCACATGATTGAGTAATTCAAAATAAGAAAGTACACCCACGAAATTTCTGACCGCTCATTACTTTATTCACGAGTGAGTAATTCAATATAAGAAAGCGCACACTCGCGTGAGTTACATACCTACATAGTTACATATTTACCTACATAACTATTAACACACTTTACATAACAAACTAACCAACATAAAATAATAAATCGTTTACTTAGCATTTGCATAGAGTTCATTAAAGTTCACTTAAATTTCATCTCAGCAGGTTACCCAGACAATTTTTAAGAATTACTTGCAGTCACAATTTTTTTACAGCGTAAGCAAAATAAATTGTAAAAAGCAGGCTATGATAGAATTGCGGTATGTAGAGTAACGGTATTAGGTTTTGTACCCAAGTTGTGAAGACATGTTAAATAAAAATTATAATTACTGGAAGTATTTTTTTTTTGTTTTTATGTTGCAAGTAGAAACTTTAACTCGTGCGCAAGCGAAATTTCTCACTGCTCAGTACTCATCAATATCTTCTTGAAAATGAAAAATATTCCTTTATTTTCAATTTATAACAGTGAAATTATAATGAGTTATACCCTAGACATACACTACGATCAAATGAATCATTAGTACTAACTATTCATTAAAATGCCGTGTGTCACATAATGTACGTCATTATGGCTCGAAAATCAGATCATAATGAAGTACACGAATGAAGTGTTTTCTTCCTTCATTATAGCTATATTGAGGAAAAATGTGCTAGATTTGGCATATAATATAAATGTGGAGCTCCGCTGTACATCTGCCCATTTGAAAAATAAGAAGAAGAAATGCAAATCACAAATTATATTGTCAATATTCTTTTTAATATGTTTTTCTCGTCTGTAAATTGTTAAATTGAAAAATAAAATAATAAAAACAAAGTTTATCGCGTTAATTCGATCCATATCGCTTCTTTAATGTCATAAGTATTTCAAAATCAGTTTGACAGTACAACTTAATTTAAGAAATGGCTGTGTGTCTGCAGTATATAATGAATCATTATAGACTAATGAGTGGTTAGTTATTTCTTCATTAAGAGCGCTGTGTGTCTAGGTCTAGGGCATTATCCATTCATATTTTTACCTTTTACTGTCCCATTCAATTTAACCCTTGGGTCAGCAAACTCACTGCGGAGAATTGTTTATCGCCGAAGTCGATAAATCATACTTTTAGGTCAGGTATTACATTAAATTTGTAATTGATTGTATGCAATCGATTTTATTATAAATATGCTTCACCAAATAAATAAATTGTTCAATATTGTTTAAAAGGTATTACTAACAGTTCAGTTTATTTTAATTTGATTCACATTCATCTCGAAGCCGCATTAGCTCATCAACGTTGAAGCAATTCTACGAATTCAAGGTATCGATACAAGCATCGACATCTTACTCGTCAGTGGTCTAGATTCATGCGTCTAGTTCCGCATCGCAATTATAATATAGGAATCTTAGATACGCCGTGTTCTATTGAACTCAGTAACCAGCAGCTACCTTCAGCTCTCAGCCGCTCTGATTAGCTTTTTGGATTATCGATACAAGCATCGATACTCTATCCTTCAGCGGTCTAGATTTGCGTATCTAGACCTACTGCTAGTTAAAACAAAAGAGTTTTGACTCAACACTACTCTTAACTCTTATACTACAGGGTGGACTTAAATCAGCGATCAATTATTTTAACGCAAAGAGCATTTTTAAACCCCATGGTGACTTTTGGCCCACCCTGTATTATTCTGGTTCTTTGTTCAGTTGTGAATCTCTCCATTATTTATTCTCCAGATGTTATTTATATAATCTAAATAAAAAAATAAAAAAAATATATAAACGAAAAAGTTATTAAATTTTTAAACCCCATGGTGACTTTTGGCCCCCATGGTGACTTTTGGCCCACCCTGTACATTGTTAAACTTGCTGTCATATATATGCATAGGTATATAAATAGCTTCATAGCTACATTTAACATAGCTTGACAAAAACTATTCTAAAAAGACGACCACCAAGACGAAGACGTAAATTAGAAAACGCTCTGTGTAAATTACCTACTTGTATAGTGGTGGTAGATATTTTCATAATTCATCATCTGAACTATCGAACACAAACAATCATGATCCTTTTAATGTTATACGTCTCTCTAATATTAATAGCTCACTTAAAGAGAAATGATACCAATTTCTAAATGGTTACGTCCGCAAGGAATTAAAACATAATTCTCAAGACTTATAACCAATTAAAATTTTATGAATTCAAAATCGACTTCCCTTGAGGATAGTGTCTTGACATTGCAGTGGCCAAAATATGTATAACGAAAACTTCTTCTTACTGTATTTTAACTAGCATAAACCGTTGCGGTATAAATCGGTTTACTATTAAAAGCTTTTCTGAATTAATTAAAATCCATTCAAGTTTTCCTTAAACGAAATGCTTTTCCATTTAATTTCCTTCAATATTTCATAATTTTCCCATTAAAATACTGAATCCTTCTCAGACCTAACTTTATGTATGTATTTTATGTTACATAGGTAAGGTAGGTATGCATAGTTGTTTTGAGATGTTAACCTACAAACATATATGTATAAATATGATATTAAAATGTATTTGATAAGTGTTAAAATTTGAGGAGGGGGGGGGGAGAGAAAATGTTCATCAAGCGTTAAAGTATTTTATGAAACAAGACATGTGGATTAATACAAAAAGGATTATGGAAAAAGTTTCGCCTCGTAATTAAATATGAGCACATGTGTACGTTTAAGTGTAACTAACAGCTTTAGAAAGGATTCGTTCATAATTAGTATGAGTTCTAAATACTTTAATTATTATTATTGCTGGATTCGATTTTAATTGATCGTAAAAATTTTTTACAAAAACTTAAACGAACTTAATATAAGTAGGTATACTATCTACTATGCTGTGTCCCTCAGAAATATGGCAACACAATCCTTAGAGGCGTTGCTATATTTTATTTATTATATTATCCAATTGCAATTTTTTCTCAAAAAACAGTCAGCCATCACAAAAATAAAATGAAAAACCGATAAACATCTCAGAGAAACGCTTGAACAAGTCAAAAACGCGTCATGGGAATAAAACTTGCCAGATTAATATACGAAAAAATCCGATAACATAAAATATAATTTGGTAACGCAGCCAAAAAAAGCAGTTAGTATGTAATATTAGATCTCATATCGAGCAACCACGAATTTTAAGGAAATACATAATTAGTCGCTCCCCACTTCCATTATTTCTGGGATACAATAGAATAGATGTCCAGTCGAATAACAGAATATATGATTTCGTTTTTCCTTTTGGTTCTGGAAGAGTCTACTTTTTCCAAATATACAACTAAATATACAAAAACATATTCACATATATCCGCGAGCGATGTTCGTTCCGTAAGGCTTAACTTTTCTGTGAAGGAGCCAAGTACCTCTGATTCTCTATTGCAACAACTGAAATCTTTGATTATCTAAAACTTTGATTAAGAGAGATCCATAAAGGTAACTTTTCGTGCTAGTATACCTACCTGGAATTCAACCAACTTCTTAAAGGTTTTTTATACAAACTTGTGAAGTCTTTTACATCCCGGATAAGCCCCTCGTATTGTGAGAATCAAGGAAACATTATCATTGTTCATTAGCTATCGCAATTAGAACGAACCTCGACACCTTTTACTTCTTTGTCCAACCCATTGGGTCACCCAGCTCCTTGTCCAATTCTTCATTTAATTTCACTTTTCATTAATATTAAAACCTCGATCCCAAATACATACATACATTGAAGTTCCATATAAAAATTTCCAATATATATATAGGCGGTTTACTTTTATACCACTTAATAAAGGTAATAAATTCCTTTTGTTGGATCCATAAAAAAACAAGCCTTCACTTAGAATTTCATTCATCGTAATTCTTCTTGGACCCTTATTAAATAACTTTCCTATATGTACACAAAGTACATATTTCGACAACCTGGGTCATATAAAAAAGGTGTTCTCAACGAAAAATTATTATCAATACGCTCAACTCTACATACAACACTATGTACGAGTACATCTGAATTTTGCTGCAGATAAAGTCGTAAAAATTCATTGCCTCAGGAGTATTTTTATATACTTCATCTTCGATAAGAACGCCCAGTTATGTGGGAAATTTTCTGAGTTATTGCACCTCATATTAATGGAGAAATAGAAATTTATGATAGAACACTTCAGAATGAATTTTTATTTGAGTAAAGGCTATTGAATGAAGTAAGTAATGATTCTGGACAATATGGAACGTTTCATGATAATGAAAATATAGAAACTTGCAATATATCTAGGTGTATAATGGGGACGCTTTCCACTTAAAAATTTCCATTTTAAAGTCAAAAACTTTATTGAAATTTAAGGTTTATTATACCATTAATCATTTCAGAGAAAACAAAAGCAGATGCTTAAATAAATACAAAATTTGAAACCTGTCAACCGTTTGCAAAATGTGTATTAAATCAATAATTAAGCGCGAAAACTGTCGTCTGATTTAGAAATTTTTTTCAACTGACTATCAACACAAAACGTCTAGTTGTGTTCAGAGAAAAACAAAATTAAGAAAGAGAAGACATTTATACGCATTTATGACATATTCAGGAAATTATTATTAAATCGATAAGTCTTCAAAAGTATAAGCATCCAGAAAAGATTTATAATTGAATAGCGATCAAAATTAAAATATACATAAACAAGAGGTTAATAATAAAAATTAAAAATAACAGAGTACCCATTATGGAGCCTTGAGGGAATCCATTCAAACTAGAGAGGAATTTGATTTTTTTCTCCATATTGCTAAATTGTTTCGAAAATTTCAACAGATCTATGGGAATAAATTCACAACAAAAATATTAAACTTAAGAGTGATATAAACCGTTTTAAAAATTAATATAATTTTAAAAAATATCAACGTTGAAGTAAAAGTGAATCTTAAAAGTGTAAAGTATTTTTAGAATAATTTTAATAAATTGTGTAAACTATCAATAAGTCTAATTCGATTTTACAGACCATTTGTAATTTAGAAATTCATGCATTGGCCTATGATACCATCATAAAAATTAGGAAATGCGGACGCGATAGTATTGGCCAATGTGATGGAAGTTGGATGCATTCCTATATAAGCTGGCGCTACATATACACGCTAAGTTTTAATCGACATAAAGGTGTAAATACCTAAGTGCATAACATATTTAACGTAGGTACTTGACCAATTCACCGCAACAACTTCAGTAGCTCCACTAATTCCTAATACCGTAGACACACGGGACATATCAATGATCATTGCATAGCTCGTGTGTCACTGCATCATTGGCGCAATGGTCATTCGTTTCGTCATTGCACCAATTACGCCCCCACAAGCTCATTCGTTTGCAATTATGCATTACTTATCATTTCTTTTAGCAATAAGCGCGCTTTTAGCGGTGAGGAACTGAAACTTATTGGAAAAAACAGCTGATTTTCCAGCCATCACTGTCAGATGTCATTTATGAAATTGGCTGATACATTTTTCAAGGTAAATTTTGCATGTTTCCCAAATTATTGAATTCTTTAAAAAAAATTCATACATTATAAATGAAAAAGAGACGAATGAAAAAGAGACGAAGAAAAAAGCAAGATTGTGGAAAACTGCTGAAAATTATAAGTTGTGCTAAGATCTGAGAAAGGCACGAAGAAATAGCCACATATACGCGGATATGTCTGTGAAATTTAAGGATATGGGAGTAATCGCCAGTATGCACAAGTGACACATTTAATGGGTCAAATCTAGTCTGTCAAATCTAATTACGTGAAAACCGTCATTGTCGTGTGCAGCACCAAAACAGGAATGATCATTGATCCAATTACGTAATTGAACCAACGATCATTGATATGATCCGTATGTCTAGGGTATAAACAATTGATGTCAGAAGTCTTCGGAGGCAAAACTAACACCCAAGCTCCATATACCATGCTTCAGCTCACATTAGGCTAGATTTCAAGAGCAGTTAAACACTTAAACAGCATTTGTTGATTTGACTGTTGAATACAACACTGCTTGCAATATCATAGTTGAACGCCACAAAACGATGAAAGAAGTCGGGATAGAAAACTGAGGAACGGTACTTGTAGAGTAAATCGATAAAAACTTGCATAATGAGTGTTGCATTATTATAGACGCACTTAACTTTATTTATTTTAACAATAATAAGATTGCACAAAAATTAATAAGTAATTTTTATTAATAATCAGTAGCTCCACGTTTGTTCGCCACGATGTTCAGAAGCCTTTTTGGCATTGATTCCACGAAGGATCTAAATATTCTGGAGTGCGGATATTGGAGGGATCTACGAGAGATCTCCGAAATTTACAAATATGAAATTTTTGAGGTATGTTATTGATCGCATGAGACGCCTTGGAACTGTAGAATTGGTCTTTTCTTCCTATTGTATGAATGATCTGAAGTACCGAAAAGTCAAAAAAACTCCTTCCGCATCTTGCGCACTATCCTGCACTATCCATCATTTAATTTATCAACAGGATAACGCTACTATCCACATAAGGCACTCTACAAGAGATGGTTTTTGGGGTACAATATCAACCTTCTCGGTTACCCGACCCGTTCTCCTGATGTAAACCCTATGGGGTTCCAACAATTTATAAAGATGCCAAGAAACTTAACACCTTCAGTGAGCTTCAAGATACCGTTGATACCGTTGACTCCAGAATGTTTAGATCCTTCGTGGAATCAATTCCAAAAAGGCATCTGAACATCGTGGCAAACAAAGGTGGAGCTACTGATTATTAATAAAAATTACTTATTCATTTTTGTGCAATCTTATTCTTGTTAAAATAAATAACATTAAGTCTATTATAATAATGCAGCACTCATTTTGCAACTTGTTATCGAATTATTCCACAAGTATCGTTTTAACTGAAAATCGTTTTTTGGTAACAAGAAGGCAAATATATTTTGCCATCACACATTTTTCTCCTTCCACAGAGATTGGCTACTGCACTATTACATGGTGCGTGTATAACTTTGCAATGCACTATTACATCTCGGACTTCCCGGATGACAATATATCTAAAAAGTTTAAGTATGTTGATAATTTAAGTATCGCTATCCAACAACTAACAACACGTTTCCCAGGCATAATACGACCTCAAAATATTTGAGACTAGCTCTTAGCCAAAGGGTGCCGAATCTGTAACATTTAGCAAACACCAGAGATGAGCTTATGTGAAAATGCCAGAAGCTCACGGGAATCTTGCAATTATGTTCCAGGATTACAGTAACCCCAACTACCTAGCGGTCAGCGACTTATTCTTGTAGAGGCTTGGTTAAATTTATATACATACATACATACATTCCATAGAACTTGCAAGACATCAATATTAACACGTTTTATTAAATTTAGTTTCAAAATTATTAGGACCGACGTATTTAGATTCTTTTCATAATAAAATGAGCTGATCTGATCTGACATTTCATTCAAAAAATTAATTTTACTGTTAGCTCTATAATTTATTGCAATGTAAATACAATGTCAAATACAAATAGAAAGTGACTTAAATCCACCCCGAAGGTGACTTGTAAAACCATCAGAAGTAAATTTTTCCCCAAGTCCCCTTAAAAAGGTTCTCTTGATGAAAAGTGTCAGAAATAATCCTTTCCGGTAAAATATTCAGAAATGCCCTTTGTACTTATTGCAAATTTACGTTTATGGTACAGTGATTCCCTACGTATTGTGTATACGATAGATTCAGACACATTTTTTCTGCACTTTCATTTTTCAAGCTGTCTACCCATTTCTTCTGAGTTTTGGTTTCTTCGTTCCGGAAAGATTACGAACAATTTATTTACCCGTCAAGCTTAAGGGTTTTATGATCTCTGAAAAGGTTTAAAATGGACCAAAGGTTCAAATGGTTGCTGGGGCACAAATTTATCAATGTGAAACACAACAATAATCAGATATGCGGCTAAAAGAATGTTTTGAGAACATGTATGCGGTAAGCATTCTTAGTATAGGTATTGTCTATTTGATGAAATTAAACTAAAATTGACTGCTGAAGAAATTTTTCATTATATCCCGATATTGTAACAAAGATTTACATACTATGAACAAGAAGATACAGATCGATTAACAACGCTGTTATACCTTAAAAACTTTGCAGCTTGTTCGTCAGAATCGCTTGTACTGAAATAAACCGATTCATGTATCGCATCCAACACGTTTGCCACTTCAAAACGTGGAGTGTGAACCAAATTTTTTGAAAATCGTCGAAGCATTACGGTGATGGCTGACGTTTATGAAGGTCTCGGCGTTGCATTCATAGCTAAAGATGATCTTTATACTAATATCACATGTTTGTACTCAGAGCAGAAGTCGGATGGATTAAAGGTGGATTAAGCCCCAAGATTGTGTAAAAATGAGTCTCTCATATTACTTCAAAGCGAGCAAGTTTTGTCCTGGATTTAACGCTCCAATACCAATTAGAAGATTGAGGAAGGTTTACTTTATATTATGACAATATTGTTATAGTTTTGTTCCATATATCGAAAAGTCATATCTAACAATTTCGGGTGGTAGCTGACTAGGAAGGTGTTCAAGTTATTTCACTCAAAAATGTGCTTTCCTTAGGAAACTCAGGATTTACCTGAGACTTTTGACCTAGATGCATCCTGCTTCTCTCAGAAAACTCAGGATACATCTAAATTCTACACACTTTGCAGCTCCGCCAGACTTGAAAAGAAGTACCTACCCAATAGCCTACCTCTTTTATTCATCAAAGCGGGGCACTCGCAAAGCACGTGTTGGACATATTCGATTTCCTCCGAGTCCTTACAGCTCCTGCAGAAATCATTCGCCGCTATACCCAGTCTTCTAGCATGATCCCCTTTCTCCCAGCTATGACCCCCACTAGCTTCCTGGTATTTGTCCTGCTGCCATTAAGCAGTTCACTTGTCCTTTTCCTGTCATATGCAGGCCACAATTGCCTTGCAATATGGCACCGGATTGGTCCACCGGAAGCTTGCCTTTTGATAGGCGCCTCTGATGATTTCCTCTTTTAAAGCTCCGATTGGGATCCTCACATAAGCTACTGCTGCGGAGCTATCCGATTCGGAGCCCTTTTTATCCAACTCATCAACCATCTCGGTGCCTGAGATATCCTTATGGCTAGGTACCCAGAATAGGGTCACCTTGCGCCTTATAGTCAATTACTCAAGACAGGTCTTGCATAGCTGCACAAATTTTGATTTTACCAGCCTAGCATCCAACGCCTTAATGGCTGCCTGGCTATCAGTATATATGCAGATGTGCTGTGCGGGCACAATCTTAAGTTTACTTTCTTATATTCCCAACCGTAATCAAATTTTTATATCTTTCTTAAACAAATTATTTAAAAAAATGTATTAAAAGCTCTCAACTGAGTAATAATAAATACAAGTAAAAAATAAATAAATAATAAATAAAAAGCATTTGTGAAAGTTCCGTAGGATGAATTCGAATCAATCTGCCTACAGATTCGGATTACGGCCGCACATACACTATTCCAACTATTACTCAACTGAGAGTTATTGAGCATAAATTAGTAAGGTTATTTTTTAATCAAAACTATTTTATTATTTTGTTAAGTAAGGTATATAATAAGTGTGGCCTTTGAGAAGGTATGGAGCCAAGCTTAAATTTACTGGAAGACTATAATCCAGTCAATGACGAGTCAGTTTTCCATAAGAATTAATATAAAACATTTTAGAAAATTGGACTAGCATATATAGATTTCGGTTTCATGGCTTGGATAGTATTTCTCGAGGGTTTTAAATGCAGTCATGTTCCACTTATGCATATACTGTGGTAAGTTGTCAAATCGTGGGAAAAAAGCAATAAACAGAATGAAATTATAAACTTAATTGCATAAAGAGTATGTTTTCCAAATTTAAGTTGTTTAATAATGAGGTAGGAATTTTTTTAATATCCTACAAGAAAATCACAAACTAAATTTTCCTCGAAAAAAATAATGGGGCAGATGAAATTTTACACTTCTTGTGGTGACTGTGTTATGGATGAATAGATTGCGTTCAATTCGCTAATCTCATATGTTTGCGTAACATATTAGTTGAGATGACTATGTTATATCAAAGAACATGTATCTGTTAGATTTCCTTTGGTTATATTCTATTCCAGCTGTTAGGATAATACGATTTTATCTACCTGTACATATATGGGCCCAGAGCCTAGAGTTGTAAATACATCGGATAAATTTACAAAAGTAATATTATGTTGAGGTAAGCTCTTGAAATGATTTCTCCATTTGGCTAACCATGATGAATTTTACTACAGCAAATTCGCTGATTTTTTTTTATGAACTCAAAAAAGATGGAAATTAAGCCATATATTTACTGTCGTCTGTCGTTAATATCAGTCCCATTTTGTATCAACTAAATCTAAATCTAAATCTTTTCTACCGATAATAATACCAACCCAACATTTCACCATTAGTCGTAAATCATACATACCTACATTAAGCTACTTTTAAGAGAGCTCTCAAAATATAAAAAATGAAATAAAGGTAAAAAAATTATTTTTTTTTATTCCAAAATAAAATTATCACTTGAAAATGTTTTACTTTTTTTGCTAACTAACGCAAATGGATTTTTGTTTTTTGTTTTAGTCCACTAAATATATCTACCTACAATTCATACATATATATATATATATGTATAGAAGTTGCTATCCAGGCACAGACCAGTAGTGATTATCTCTTATGCTTAATAGCTGTACGGAGTCCTATAAAAAAAAATTCTGGATGTTGTCCACTATCTAAAATGAACTTTTTCATAACTGCGCCTACAGAGAGAGGCTTGATGGATGCCCTCTAGAGGGACGTTGGTACTGCTGCTGCTGCTGCTGCTGTTGTTGTTTATTTTCTCAACTATGAAATCTGGTTATTAAAAGTTTTTCGGTAGATATATAGGAACAATTTGAGTTCCAAGAGTTTCCTCAATGGTGGCTATGTTGAAAACATACCACACGCTTACATATCTAGGTATACTATACATAAAAAGTTATGAACAAGTTATGACCCAGTTGGGGCATATTTTATGCAGATTCATCGCTCTTCCATACTGAAGACTTAATTATTTATGTATCTTGCAGATGAGTGCATTGAGGATTGTATTTCAAGTTTGACTTATTTTGATTTAAATTTTGAGTTAATGGGTTTTCTCCTAATTGAAAAAATAAAAGTATTTTGAACACAACATTAGTCCTCTTAATTGAAAAAAGTATTTCGGACAACTGTAGTCTATGTCGTCTTCTACTATCTAGAAAAATGAGCTTTATTGCATTCATACGAAGAAAGAAAATTAGTGTTGTCTGAAAATTGTTGAAAAATTTGCGGATGGTATTATATACTTCGTGCCTATACAAATAAAATCACATGAATGGTCTTAATCCGTTGCTCAAACCCCTCGTGTGGCAGAGGAAGTCCACTAATGAAATGATCCACTTGGTCCGACTCTAAGACAGCATCTTCAAAGGTCACATTGGAGATTTCAATTAGATTAGAACGTTTCGAATGTGTAAAATGTCTAGACAAATGAAAAATGAAACAAAATTCCACGAAATCTAAAATTCCATTAGAATTTAGAAATTAGAATTTAGAATCCTTATTTACATATATTCCAGGAGAATTGGTGATAGAACGTATTCTTGTTTAAAAATTCCAAAGAATTACGTGTTTCAATTAGGGTAGGGTTTACTTACGTAATGCTGAAGATAATTAAAACAGCAGTAGACCGAAATAATACGACCTTTTCTGCGTTATCCCCATTAACACTACCTTAATGGGCAGAATTTTACTCTCCATTTTACCGATCTTTTTAGGAACAGGAAAAATTATAAGAGTTCATGAAGGCTCTTTACAAAAATTTAAAGAATAGATTTTTTCCACACAAGAAAGTAATACACGAGACAATAAATTGCCGTGTTTTCCTCGATCAGTAAAACTAAAAAGAACTTATAGAAGAATAATTTTTATTTAAGCTACATAAACTGGGAGATCTTGGAATGAGCTGATGGACAAAACACAAAAAGAGACAGGTTTTAACTGCAAAAATTCTAAGAAATAGCCAAGGAATTAACAAACTTCAACTCTTCATACCTTATTTTGTAATAATTAGAGAAATAATTGTAAATTTTAGTTCTAACGTAACTACTACTACTACTACTATATTAAACTTATGCCTTTATACATTTCATTTTCCTCACCTACCCAAAGTTCGTTACCCTCAAATGTGAAGAAGAAAATAAAGAAAAATATTCAAAAAGGTACTCACAGCGCCATCTAACGAAATGATCATATCAGAAAATTTTCAATTCATTCAACTAAATTCGAATAACGCAAGATCACAACCAGATGTGGAACTTAAAAAACATCGATTTTATATAAAAGTGTCCATAATAAATATGAACGTTTTTCTCGATAGATGCCGCTCACCAAATTCAATTTTTAACGTAAATCTAATAAGAAAATTTAAAAAAAGCTGTTTTATGCCTAAATGTTTTAGGAATTCTGTTTGTAAGCTTGGCCAGTAGAAAAATCTAGAAAATCGTAGAGGAATGGAGGAGGTCGAGAAACCAGTCAGTAGCTGGTTTCAAGTAGTTGAGCGCACGCGTTTCTGAGTTTCCCATCACCAGATGGATGCTCAAAGAGATGAGAAGAAGATCAGAGTGCAAATAAATGAATTAGATCTCCGAAATAATAAGCATACTCACCCAACCTAACGCTGTAAAATAGCGCTGGTCTAACAAAAAAAAAACAATAATAATGTAAGCAGTACGGAGCCGTGTGAATACATACATCTACATATAATAAAAATAGTGAATTGTATAGAAATAATAAAGTGAACTAAATTTACACCTTACAAGAGGCTTGCAATCACAATAATAAGAAACAGAGACAACTGCATTTTACCGGAAGACCTGGCAAAGCAAGTACGAAGGATGTGTTACTTCCTTCCTTCCTTCTTTTCTTCACTTTCATTACCGCTCTCCCTATAGTAAAGTGGCAAGATGCTGTGAAAGCATCGTATATAAAGTTTTCATGTAGAGATTATTAAATTACTTCTCGGGGAAAATCCTGACAAAAGATTTTCCACTAAAGTGCATCCCATAGGACATCAACACTTGCCACCAAGGAATGCACTTTCAGTAGTTTAGTTGAAACGAAAAAGGTAAAAAGTGAAGGCCTTAAGCTCCAAGAAGCAGACAATTAGATTTAACAAAAGTTGGGAAAACTCACTCAAAAGGGAGGTTTACGGTTAAAGAACGTAATGACTCAACACTTTACAATGATTTGCCGTTATTGAGCAAAGAGGAAGGACAACGTCGTTGGGCGCCGGTGGGCAGTGTGGGTGGTGGTGTATGGTCGGTTCTTGAGTTTTTGCCATGCGTCGTCGATATCGGGCTTCCTTTGGTTTTTCTTATATCCTCTTCTTTGGGGGTGGTGGAAATTGATTACAGAAGATTTGTATTAAGCGAAAAATATCAAATATATCTATGTATGTGTGTATAATTGTTACATATAGTTGGGTTAGAAGGAAAAATTAAGAAGGAAATCGGCGAACAGGAGAATGTGTAATTAAAGAACTTTCCATTAGCGACATGAAACTTTGTGTTAGCAAATTCATTTGCTCTTCTTACTGGTTGGTTGTTAAAAAAAAGGGAAAAGCTTAGAAAGCATTTTCCTTTGTTTAAATGCATGCTTGGAATGGAAGGAATGTGGGAGATTGATATTCCTATAATAGCCTTATCCATTTTTCGCTAAGGGAGTAAATTTGTTCGATTGTAAGTTGAAAATCACCAAGAGCTAAATCAGCTGTTTTGAAATCAAAAGAATACACAATTAGTTAGATTACATAAACAACCTTAACTGTATTAAAAGAAAATTCAAACTGGTTGATGGCCGTATTCTGATTTAATTGAGTTAAATATCTTCTGTGTCAGATAAAAACATCAAATCCAATAATTGCATTAAGCCAGCTATAAAGGATTTATTACGGACACAATTGAACAGTTTTGCAGCAGTTGAAGTAAGCAGATGAAGTAAGTTATTCATAGATCTCAGAGGAAGATTGCGAGGAACGTAGACAGATTTAGGGATAAAATGTCAAAATAACACACAGAAGAAGCTCCAAATTCTTACAACCAACAATATCCTTAATTAAGTACATATTATAGGATACCAGCTTTAACGGTACATAAATCGATTACCAACTGGGGCAGTCTATTCAATGAATTGAAATTCTCGACAAAAAATAGAAGAGCATATAGTATTCGTATAATTTCTGTCGTTCAGGAGCTAGGAGGAGTTGGGTTGGCTTAGATTTGTATAAACTAATAATCCAATAATTTTGTACACCTTCCTCCCACTCTTGCAAATATTGTTCCATGGCATTATAGGGTATTCCCTAAGCTTTGTATTACATATTTCAAAATTTCATAAAAAATACATAATTTTATAATGCAACAAAGGTCCAATTTTTAAAATGATAAATATGTGGCAGCTCCTTTTTAGGATTGCTTTGTAATGTAAACGAAAATTTCAATTCTTCTAGTATACCTACATATAGAGAAATTTATTGAGACTTCTTTGACACAGTAAATTTTTATCGAAATTGTCGATTTAATTTCCTACAAACAACTTCTATTCTTGATTGGAATCCCTTGAGCCTGTCTATAATGTTAAAATAATCAATCTGGACTGCTTATTTTTTTTTTATCGTTGCTATATCAATACGAGGTGAAAAATAGTCAGTTTGTGTCTAGCTCCGTTTTGAGAGTTTAGAGTTTACTAATTTACAGTTACGTTAGTCAGTTTTCAAGTTGTTAAATAAATTAAGATAGAAGTATGAATGTTTCAAGGAGTCATGAGAACTGGGACTTGTAGTTGAGAAGCTCCGAGCCCCTAACTGTAATATCTCTAACACATTACAGCTTCTCAATGGTTTAAAGGCGAGAGAATGTTGTTAGTAGAAGACCAGCCCAGGCTTGAACCCAGATCGATACAAACATGTATTATTCATTACACCATCCCCATCGATGCTTTGATAATCTTAATTTAATATAGCTCTTCCTCCCATTAGGGGGACCAGATAAAATCAGAAATTCTAATAAACATTTTTGGTCAGCCTTTCGCACAGCTGATTTTGACGTTTATCATACTGCACAAAAAACATTGAAACTGTAACATTTAAAAATGACTGCCATTTTTCGTTTAGATGAAAATATAAAAACAAAGCGGATAAATTCATGAAAACTCATTAAATCCCCGCCACTAAAAAAGGGAACAATCCTATTAATTTTAACTTTTCCAAATTTTCCCAATACTTGGGACTATTAATTTCATTTCCTCTCTACGATAATAGTGAATAGTATAGTTTTAAAAGTTCTTTCTAGCGTAAATTGCTATAATGAGGGTATGTGAATAATATCGAAGAAATTTCCACATCATTACAAAATTTATTTTATAATATTTTATCTTTAAGAAAGTCTTTAAGTTATTCCCGAGCATTATCCAAGAATGGGAAATAATCGCGAAAAGTTTCCAGCACTATGCATGATTTATTACTATAGCAAGAACGCTAACGAAAGTATGGCCGCCGAGTCTAGAAAGTTTCAATTTTAAGGAGTCATAGAGTAGTGTGCTTTGTATAAATTGAGAGCGTATACTTTGCACAAGTTTCCAAGTTAAATCGAAAGCACTCTGAACAATAAGCAACAAAATAAATTTCATTTCTTTATTAAGTGTTAAGAAGATATACAAACTTTAAGGATTAACTTTGTAAAAACTTAGGCCGATTGGGAGGGGGGTTTTAATTGAATTAGTTTCATGTGAAGAAGAAATGTTTGGATTTGGGAAAATTATTTTGAAATGTTAAATGACTTTTGATGGTAAAATTATTTGTTTAAATAATAAATATTCGCTTCAGAAATTGATACATACCTACTTACTTATTAATTCAGCTTCTGCTTGTATTCTAAGAAATCTGATGCCAAAGGAGATATAGTATATTCCCTTTTATAAGAGAACTCTATCTAATCCTCCACGTGAATGTCTGTCCTTAATTATTCCCCAGTGTTTTTTTTTCTGTAAACAGCTTAGGAAGCTTAGGAAGCAACCTGTCTTCAGTTGTCTTTTTAATAGCCTCTGATCTCTGAGCACAGTTGAACAGAATAAATTAAATGTTATTGAAAATTATTGTGGCATGTGCTAGTGCAGACAAACAAAAATATAAAGCTATGGTGGAAGACTTCAATGGTCTACATACTGTCAGGAAAATATCTGAAAAGAAAGGGTTCTCAACAGACTATCGCATCCAAAAAAAAAAGAAAAATCGGAAGCAGGCACATAACTATTGACAATATCAACAGTATCAGTCAATTTTAAGTTCGGGCCGAAAAGACTTTTCTCAGTGATGCCTTACGTGTTTATTTGCAAGTTGCTCTAGTGGAGGAAAGCCCTCAAAGCGCGAGTCTATCACTTGAACTCTATTGATACTAGTCACAGAGCACCGGCTAGTAAGTCAAGGAAACCATTACCTTGTTTTGAATTCTCCAAGGTGTTCAGGGGATATCGAGTAATCAAGTGTGAAGACTGGTTCTCCAATGAACTCCTTTGTGCAAGCGTCAATAAAATTAATGAGGCTTGTGAAAGTGGTCAACACCCACCCAAGCTAATCCCAGCTAAGGACATCTCAAGAGGATGCGGGGCTCACATTTGTTGTATCATAGATTTTGGAGAGGGCGAATTCTATGTTTTTACCTCTACATTCAGGCCTAAGACATTGAGTTTGTCTCAAAGACAAATATCTGCCATTTTTTAAATTTAATTTCGTCTGACAGGATAGTTCGCTTCTAACTGTTTTAGTATTACAGTTTGTTTACTTAAGAAATTAAACGTTATTTCGTTTTCTATAATTAGCTGCTATAGTTAGAAGCTCGCAATAGCCTAGGATGATACTTATTACTAGCTTCATTTTTTCTGTCCTTTTTCAGTTTAGACAGATAAGTTTTTTTGTAAATCTGAACAGTTGTGCGCGCAATTCAAAATGTACGTCGACCTAATAAGTCACTTGATTAGTGTATGCTAATGAAAATGGAAAAATTCACGAACAGGCCCATGAATTTTTAAAAATTGAACATGTATCTAGGCGAGTCAAAAATTATCTGTGAACAATTTCCTAAGTGCGCACGTGAGTACAGATTTTCGTACTATGGTAGGACAAAGAAAACTCACCAAATTTAATTCAACTGAAATTTTCAACAAAGCCTGCATCTTACAATGCTAACAAACAATGTTCCAGGATGGGTGACCCTGTATACGACGTATTTTATTCAAAAACAAATTTAAACAGATTTCGTTTTATTACTGTGCCCTACCATCTCCTGTTCTATATCATCTCAATCCCTTCCAAAATAGGACTACTTTGGCAAACAACAACACATTTGTGGTAACATGCTAAGTACCTTTATCTAAAATTTATAGAGATATCGACCGAGCCTTGGATGCAGTTCAAGAGCTTTACCTGCCTTAAAAGAGATACCCAAATTGCGATGTGAATTTGGTACAGTGGCTGTGGTGGATTGTATAAGGATTTTTCCAGAGATTTGTCCTCTATTATCTTATCGGGACTTCGAAACCATTTACTGTATTATTCTGATTCAGTTCATTTGATAATATTTTAGAATTTTGTCCCAATGACAGGTGAGTAGAGAAGTTAGAGAGACTTTTCTTTTCTCATATACATACATACATACATACACACAAATATGTACCTCCACTTATTCTTGAGATTCAATCTGGAACAAAACGTCTTTTTTCTTTTCTTTTTAATACATTTGACATGAAAAATATGGAAAAGAAAACTTTCATTGAAAGCTCATTTTCATTATTTATCTTAATCCTGAGATTTTCCGGCTATTTCTCTTCTCTCCTTCTCCTCCCTCACTCACTTTCCCATTCTTATGGTGTTAGGAGTAAAATACTGTATATAACCAACCCACACTCGTCGACGACCGATCTCCACCATGAAGTCTATTTAATATTCAGTGGGCATCTTTCCAGAAATCTGCTCCCTGCCGCACGCTACTATGCCGCTGGTTAAAGAACATGGAAATTCGATTTAGATTTTCATGAGGAAATTATCATTTTCCGGTCCTTCGCTTAACTGCTATCCTGTTAGCTCAGACGATTCAGTATGATACAATTTGTTCAAAAGATGGATTTACGAGCAGATTTGTGACTTGCTGATACCACTTTTGATGTGATTATATTTTATGAAATTGAAAGGAAGCGAGAAATCCCTTTTATCTGTGTGAAAGAAGGACTCGTTGGGAACTAAAAAAAACTTATGCAAAATATTTTGAATATGAACGGAAGAGAAATAATCACATTGAAATTATTCGGTAACAACAAAAAAGTTTTCTTTCAAACATTTTGTTCCACCTATTTTTAAATTGATGAGAGGAAAACGAGGAGAAATAATCTAAAACTAAAAAATAATGAAAAATTCATAAATCATCTTGGGAGCATTGAATTTAAATGTTGGTGAGAAAGAAAGAATTGATTTAAGATTAAGATTAAGTTGATACAAAATTCAGGATGCATTCTAAGAAAAGAAATCGAATTCATCAGCCTTTTGCATTCGATCTCAAAAGTAGGTGACTTATTCTCAAATTATTCTAAAATTAAACTAAATTTACAAGGTCCGGAGTCCGACTCCTTTTATATAAAATTATAGAAGCAGAAGCACACTGGAATTATTGTCAAGTTATTAATAACAAAATATTAAGAATAATGGCCCTAAAATCGATCCTTGTGGAACACCACTTCAATTCGAAAGGATACTAGAAGTTCTTCTTTCACCAAAAATCTCAGGTGCCTGCCAAGCCAATTTAATAATTTCTCAAGTTTGCCAATATTTTCATCTCTGTGGGACAATTAAGAATGATTCATTAACATCTTCAACATATACGCACTAATAGTATTGATTTCAACGTTTCTAGATTTATAAGCTTAAACGAATACTTATTAATACTTTTATATTACATACTTGCGCTCGTTAACTGTATTAGAAGTAATCTACGTTTGATACCAAATGAAGTGTACCTACCTACAAATTAACAAGTGTCAATTAAAATCCTTGAATTTCTTTAAACTGAGTCGAAAATCAACTTGACAATATAAAAAATACACAAAATAAAAACCACGAAAAATATGAACAAAATAGGTAATAACTATTACCCTGCTCAAATAGATATGTAGATTTCAACCATATTCCAATTTCAATAAATTACGAAAGACTTCAATCGATTTACATTATCGATGTAAATGCATCAGTAAAAAATCTTAAATAAGTATCTCCAAATCCATAAAAACATGGTTACAATGATCGCTAAATCCATTACTAGCAATATAGGTACCTAATACGTTGCCGGATATAGCTCATTCCACAGCAGATAATCACTGTATGGCTGTAGGTATTAATAACTCATTTTAAGGAGAGGAAAGGATGGACCCGGATACCAGCCATTACAGGCGATAATGCGACATTTTCCCTGCTCGCATTACTATACTGCTTTGCTGCTGTGTGCTGTAATACGATAGGTTCCTGCATCCTGCCTGAATCGAATTGTGATAGCTTCGAAATGCTAAAACATCATCCCCATGGTGTGTACATGTAGAGATGAAGATTACACCTCTGTGTCGGTCGGAGTAATAACCATAAAATTGTCATGCTAAACATAAAATTTTACGATTTCCATAGATCACATAGATGAGCGAAATTATACCGTTGAAAGCTATGCAGATATCTTTTGTTCTTTCTTTAGTTTCTATGTATAAAGGCAACGGGAGTCCTGACTAAGATGATATAATTTTAGATATCATATCTATTCTGCAATTAAGACTGTATAAATTGACTTACATGTTTGTATAGAGCTCCGGTTATTTGTTTGGTATTTGTTCAATAACGAATATTTGAATAGAGAACGGAAGGATGCATGAAGGTGAGATGGGAAGACATGACACATTTTATCGCATAAAATTTAAGGACTCTCCTAATCGTATGGAGAAATAGAAATGGCACGCATTTAAGTAAGTAGAACTCGATAGGTATGTAGATTGTTGAAGATTTTAGATGATTTTATGTGATTTACGATGTAGAACGATAAGCTGTTACGAATAATTACTGTTGCACTAACTATGTAATGTAATGCAAATTCAAATTAGAGTTGACGAATAAATACGAATCTAAGTGTTAGTCTTCGATTTGCATCTTTTATAACATTCGTACTATTTGTGTGTACATATGTATGTATGTATGTAAATAGTGCAATATCACATTAGTTTGTATTATTAATTGGAAGTCTTGTCATCAAAATTGCTTGAATACTAAAATATATCATTTCATTGACATCCGGTAATATGAATACTTTAGTGTTCGATAAGAATTGTTGAAAACTTTATAAATCTTTAAGCCAAAAAAAAACTAACAGAGGCATACTCAGGAGATAAGGATTATGAAACTAAGATTCAAACATACATGCATATTGTTACGCGCTACAAAGAGACACAAGCGACATCTGTTCGAAATAGACACAACTTTAGGTTAGTGACATCTTAGTAAACTTTGGGTTCGGAGAACGGAATATTCAGGAAGGTTCCAGGATAATCTGTAGAGTGCAAATACGGCGCTTCTCACATCCAGGAGTCGAGTCTTATTTCAGACAGCGAAGTGAACGAAGTAAACTATTTGGATTGTGATTATTAGAAGACAGTACTAGCGATAACTAAAGAGTTAATTTGATAATTGTTTGTGAATTGTGATAGTAAACAGTAAAGTTAAATAAAGAAAGAACTTTTGAATTATATCTAAAATATTGTGTTTAAAATAACGAACCAAGGCCACGCTCGTAACAATAGGTATGTAAATTTGGGGACGAAAACGTAAAAGAAAAAAACATCAAGATTTTCGAAAATCCAGACGTTTGGTGTTAATTTAGTTTTCGAATTACGTAAATTTTCGAACAAATATCCTATTCTGAGAAAATTCGAAACACTTATTTTTATAGAATTTTTCCAGTCCCTACGTTACATTTAGCAGCTATATATCTAAAGGGAAAACATTTAAAAAAAAAGTGAGGGTACGTTTTTCCTTTCAAGGACGAATTTAAAAAGATATAGCATTACTGCATTTAAAAAAACTGTCATGAATTTGAAACCGCAATAAGTAAAAAAGCAAAACCTTTAGAAATTTGGGTTTTTATATTTCCGATTGTTTTGAAATTCAAATTTATATTTATCATGTCTGCACAATAAATATTCTCGAAGGAGATAAAACCCAACGAAAATTTAAAAATGGACGAAGACACTTTTTTTTTTATTGTAACTAACTTACTATGAATTTAGAATAGTGAATATGTTATTCAGGTTGCCGATAGGCATTATTTTTTTACATATAATTAGTTGGATTTAAGGCGCAGTTTTTGTAATAAGTTAAAATGCCTCGTTTTTACAGCAGCTGAGTCGTCATTTCATTAAATGAACCGTTTTCTTTGAAAGTGGTGCAAGTGCATTTGGGTATACTATTTCCTTCAAAATTCTTTAATAAACATAACTGGTTAATAAATTAACGCTATCTTTAACTTCAAAACAAACAAAAGTTCACTGTTAGATCTTATAAATAGTTTTAATTTATTTTTTTAAATGAATTTAAATTAAAGCATTTCAATATTTCGTCGAAAAAAAATAGACTTGCACCACTTTCAAAGAAAACGGCTCCTATTCTAAATAAAGTACGATAAAAAATTAAAAAATTAAGGAATTACATATTTTAAAAAATTATGCTTTTTTCGGATTGATATGATAATTTAAGAAGCTAAGAGAACCTCAGAATATGTCTCGATCCAAGAGAACTGAATGCATTATAATAAACATTCCTATACATACATACATATACTGGACATGCAGGTGGCAGATAAATGCATTTTCACAGTATTAGATTTATGAGACGGCAATACGTAGTACAGTAAGCTTTACACGATCATTTCATTTGGATGCTAACAATTTTGGAGATTTCCATTTAGTATTTATACTGCGCCGGAAGAATCCCAAGATAACTTCAAGTACATACTGGTATTATTGTCTATAAAGACGGGATATCCTTATTACAACAAGCTCAGAGCCCGAACGTTGCTATAAGTATGCAGACTCAATACAAATAAGATTGCGAGCTAACTTCCAAGGCAATAATCAAACTCGTAAAGAGGCTAGATTTTGCTAACCACTACATCTACAGGAAGATATCTACAAAAATTTGTTTTTAGTTTTTCACCGATCAATTGCACAGTAATAAACATAACGGATTTTTTTTAACTACGTTAGCATTAGCACCATATTAGATTTTGTCATCATATTCTTCGCCATAGTTTGTACATGATGGCATTAAAAACAAAAAAATCGGTTTTATTTGACATATCAGCCTTAGTACCCAACTCTGGTCGCGGTATCTGCATGGTACCAGTGTCCTAGTCGCTCGTACTAACATTAACATATATGTATAGATAATCTTAATATTGCGATGAAAAGAGTTAAGACGAATTTAAAAAAGAAAATGAATAAAGACAAACTCAAATTCAAATTTGAAAAAAAATTAAATTCTTATGCCAGACAATTTCTGGCTAAAGCATAAATAACTGAACGAGGTAGCTTAAAAAAATTTTTTTGTATGTTACCAATTTGCCAACAGCAGAAACGAAGCACATTATTTTGGTGTTCTTTCGAACTCCCCTTTAGAATAAATATATAGTAGTCCAAAGGTTATGGAGTCTTGTCCAAAATTTAAAGATAAGCTTACTTCCTCGACTCTTGGTTTGATAAGTGTTTTCTTAATAGAGATAAATCAGCTAGTGAGAGAGAAAACTAGTTACTTATTTATACAGATATGTATGCAGTGGTTTTTTGGATTTGTGTTCCGCAAGGAACCCTCTTTTGTTCATTTCGTTTTTTTTTTGTTTTTTGTGTTATAAATATATCTTAGATATGTCAAACAAATGTGCCTATACATAACAAAACAAAAATTACAGGGTAAAGATTCAAATTTCTCCTTCTCACCTAATTCCGTCTTCAACATTTATACCTATCCTTACCTACCACTCTATAAGTCATACATCTGTGACGTTACATATATTTTCCTATTGTAAGATTGCGGGTTGAATTTGATTATATTATTTCTTGTTTCAAACGACATTTCAATTTTCTTTCCTATGAAAACATCTCGAAAATTGAATCCGCTTTTTCAATCACATTATTTTTCTTCAATCCAATATATTATGTAGTTGGGGTATAGTCTTAGAGGTTATGTGACTGATTGGAGAAAAATATTACGCAAAATTTCTTTAATAGAAACAACTGCCTTCAAAATGTGGTTTTACAAAAAAAAATATTTAGCAAGCTTACAATTAATAAAAATATAATAATTAGCTTAGCATTTTGCAATACAAATGCTTTATTAGGTATTTGAATCCATTTAAAAATCTGTTATCAGAACTACTGGAGAATCTTGAATGGTACAATATAAATAGTTGTAACTAATACAATCTTACTTGTAGTAAAAATTAAATTCTTCCTCGAAAATCTACAAATTATTACACTGTTTTGCCCATTTTTTATACGAAACACCACGCGATTTTCGACCCTTTTAATTCAAATATTTAAAAAAAAAACCATATATAAAGAAAAACTTTTAGGGGGTGAAACATTCATGCGTATAATATCCAAGCTCATGATGATAACTCTCATAAATATTATACACAATAAAAAATATCAGTTAGAGCATAACATTTCAGTTCCTTGTCATATCATTTTATCAAACTTTTTCTGTATTGAAATTCCAAAGAAAATTAAATTTTCAGATGTTTTCGACAAGATGTCAGTCATATACTAACATCCGAACATACAAACATACATATAATATTATATGAAACCATAAGGGAATGACGGGAATGACTTTGCCACCAAATTTTCAAGAAAGAAGAAAAAAAAAAGATTTTCGCAAACAATTTAGATTTGCTTCTTTCTGCCTTTTGTCACGTTACATGTCGTTTAAAATTGCCTCGAAACAGAAATCCCAAAGGAAAAAGGTATTTCACTGGAGGGAGGGTGAATAACGGAGGAATTGAAGAATTTCATGCAAAAAATGACAAATTGATAGTGGGAAATAGAAAAACTGGATTGAAATGAAATCGTAAGTAATGGTGGGTGGAGGTGATTATTGAATAAAATGGTTCTTATATATATTTTTTATTTATTTTTTTAGATGTCTTTGATAATATTGGTATAGTTGACCTAGAAGGAAAGTACCATGAAAACACAAAACTCATTAAAGCAGTAACTGCAGAGAATTAAACTTGGCAGGCCCTGATGCACTCCAACCAAAACTTATTGCGTCTACAATAGTGAAAATTCTAACGCTCATCTTCAACCATTGTATCATTACATCTTAATTTCCCAATCAATGGTGTTGCCTATTCCGAAGAAGTCCACTGCATATACTCCAAGTGACTTCCGTCCAATAAGCCTTCTATGCTACTTGGCTAAAGTATTTGAAAAAAAATATACCAGCCAACCATGAACTACACAAAAAGAAACTGTTTACTGTCAATCTGGCAATCTGGGTTACGTCCTTATCACAGCTGTGAAACCGCTATGCTGAATGTGACATCGGATATTCACATGGCCCTTGATGAAGATCATTTGACTATTCTGGAGCTACTTGATTTTAGTAAAGCGATCGACTCCATGGATCACTCGAAATTCCTAGCTAAATTGGGTAATAAATTCTTCTTCTCTTCATCGGCATTAACCTTCATTAAAAGTTTTATAAGTGGGCGTAGCCAATTTGTAAAAACAAATAATGTTACCTCCTCGAGAAGTACATCCCTCTCTTGTGGCGTACCCCAGGGATCCATACTTGGTCCCCTGCTTTTTAGTCTATATATCAATGATCTCCCAGATGTTATTGTAGATGCCTCCGTTCATCTGTATGCTGATGATGTGCAAATATACCTTAGTAGACCAATTGGCTTAGTGAAAGATTGTATAAGTCGGATAAATGAGGATCTCAAATGTGTATATGACTGGTCTGAGCAAAATAACTTTGCTGTTAACTATAATAAATCAAACTGTATTGCGATCTATAGACGTGATATTTATGAGAACTCTTTACCACCGATTTATTTGAACGACAATAGACTAGTATAGTATATGTAAATTCTGTGAAGTGTTTAGGGTTTCACCTCAACTCAAAATTTTCATGTTGTGATCATGTCAGTGTTACACTAAGGAAAACATATGGATGCCTGCGGCAGCTTTGGTTGAACTCCGATTGCCTAATGCATCACTTACGAGTAGCACTAGCTAAATCTCTTTTGCTACCCTATTTCACATATGGCTGTATGATATTTCCAGTTCTCGATTCAGTCTGTCGTAGAAAACTCTTGGTTGCATTCAATGATGTAACCCGATTTGTCTTCAAATTGCCGCGATATAGTCACATCTCTCCTTATGTCGCGTCCTTGCTTGGTTGTCCGATAGAAACTTATCTAATAGATTACAGACTGAAATTCCTTCATAGACTTATTATATACAGCGAGAAGCCTTCATACCTATTTCAGAGATTGAGTTTCTTACAGTCATCCCGGCACATGAGCCGTTCGATCCCCCGTTGTAAATCACGCTATGGTGGGCGCTCTTACTTCGTCCAGGGCATTCGTTTCTGGAATCGTTTACCAGCTAACATACAGAGAACAGAATCCAAAGGAATCTTTTACAAAACAATATTGCCACTAAACTTATCCTAAACATTTGGGGCACATCTTGGATACATATTGTTAAAGCTACTTGATAATTTTTTTTATCTTTTATTTTCTAACTGTTATACATGTTTTTTTCTTTTCCTATTCCTCTCTCAGCTCTCTAAATTTACTACATTTACTCATAATAATACTAATAAAAATAGAGTCTATTCTTAAACCCATAATTATTCGTTAGTTTAGTTTGGCTAAGCTTAGTTAGTTAAGTTAGTTTTTAGTAAATTAATGTATGTCCCCAAATTTTTATGTGGCACGATTATTTTAATAATTATGTACAATTCCAATTAACTTTGTACGTTTAAGATCTTGTTATCTTTGTACTACTAAAGAAATATATTCTATTCTATCTTAGCTCATTATATGACCTTTCCAATGACTCCTCAGTCAACTCCGTACTTCTATCCTCTTCGGAGTTCTGGTGGTCTAAAATAAAAATTTCAGATTTTCTTACCATTTTTTTGAATTTTACTTCTATTTATTTTTGCAAAACGGTGATTACATAACTTTTTTTTTTTGTAAAAACTGAAAACTGTGGAGTCTCCTCGTTAAAAGAGTCCTCTTTAGACTGTCAATAGTTTACTGTTTCTATAAAAAAAAGTTGTGTTAACCATCGTTTTGCAACAAAAAATAGAAGTCAAATTCAAAAAAATGATAACAAAATGCGAAATTTTTACTTTAGACCACCAGAACTCCGAAGAGGATAAGAGGTTGACGGAGGAGTCATTGGAGAGGTCATAAAGCTCTACATATAATAAGCTATTGTCGGTGACCGCACTCCCTGTACTTTTTTAGATACAGGGTGTTTTGTGAAAGGCTAGCATATTTTCTAAATCATCCTGTAACTCCTAAACGGTTGATGTGGACCCCCTGCTATACAATTTTTTTTTATCTACTTCTTTGCAATGGGCAGATACTTTGCGAGTTGGTTTAAGTGACTTCTTATTAATTAATTAAATTAAGTGTTCTTCATACATCGCAATGCTCAAAAATTACGATATGCAAACCTTTTTACAATTTTTACATGCCGCAAAAGCTTTACTTGCCGAATATCTCATCGATTATTCCGTGTAAGTTCAATCATCTCTTCACAAATGTCATACTTAATAAAACACTTAATAACATTATTGGAACCAATAAAAATTCCAAAAAAACATCTCAAGTATCTTTTTTTTTCGAAATACTTACATAACAAAAAAGGGAATCCAATAAGTTCTCTCTTAACTTCTTTCAACAAGTTAAGAGTTTATCTCGGCCTCCTTGGCAATAAGGATCATGAATTAAAGTAATCGTGCAAATTAAGAGGGGAGTGTTTAAATTAAACGAATTTATCTCAATTTAAGGTGATTTAATCGCTAAAATCCCTCAGAATTTCCAAAAGATTTCGTATGCCCATTGAACTCAAAAGGGCAAGACGTCGTTGCCGTCGTCGTCGGTGGGCTGTAATACAAATATTGAAGTAATTTTAGAGAAAAGCAAAGTTCGGTCAATGGTTTTGATGTTAATTTAAGTCACAAAGGGATACGAGTGAAGTACATTTAGTTCATCAAATTAATTCCGAACTGTTGACCTTGCTTGTATGTATTTAAATGGGGTGGGAGGTTGGAGGGGGCGGGGGAGGTAAGCAAGCAAGAGAACATCAAAGAGCTAACAATAACAGAGGTATAGCAACAGCAACAAAACGATCAGAATTTAATTTCAATACATTCAAATACACAGGTAACTTTAGTGAGGTGTGATTGATTTCGAGTAATTTATTTAACGTGCAGTGCATAAAGTGAAAGGTCATGGAATTAAATGTTTACCTATAAGGAAATTTTGCAGCAAGACTTTTGGTTAGGTCGAGTTAATAATTTCACCCTGCCTTTGTATAAGTGTCAATAATTGAAACGTTGGTAAATGGTAAGTAAGTTAATCTATTTCTCTTTACCCCATTATCCCCTGCGACCAAATGGATGTGTTAGAAATATCATTGAGAAAATATCACCTCTACCAATTAGGTTTGCAATATAATTCTCCTCTAATACGTCGAGGAAGGTACCGTGGAAATAGTAGTTCTCAAATCAGATTTTATGTGGCAGGCTTAAATTCACGCTATGATCTCTTAATTAGTATCCGGAGAGTTTCCGTAAAGTAATTTTCCTAAAAACAATTTCCTTAATTTTCCTTAAATAAACACAGTTGCAACGCCCGTCGACCTCTCTATTGCTTTAAACACAGTTGCAACGACCGGTTCAGCTGACGATTCTTGGGAACAGTTTTCTCTAGGAACATTTTATGGAGCGTATATTGCAAAGGAACCTGTTCCATCGTCGCAATTGTGTTTAAAGCCTTAAGAATTTCCCAAAATCATGCGCATGCGTGGGTGGGGTGGGCACATTCTCTCTTGTTTTTGCAATTCGAAGAATCGAAAATAAATCGTTTGGAAAAAATTTTAACAAAAACACAATAAAATTAAAAAAATACAAATGGAATTGTTTAATTATAGCAAAATTGTATTAAAATTATTAAAATAACAAAATTAAGACAAATACAAAACAAAACAGATGAATAAACCAAAAAATAAAACCGTAGAACAAAAATACAGTTAGGATTTTGTTTCACTACGTCCTCGTCGTTGATCCTGGGATAAAGCAAAAGTGAAACGAACTATATTAAGCATAAGCTTACAGAGGTGCTGATATGTAATAGCGAAATTTTACTAACAAGCAATTTCCCTAATTTTCGCTAAATAAAAATTTTCCGCCTAATTGATTTAGGGAATTTGTCCGCAAATTCTCTAAATTGATGAAGTTTCTTTCAAGACAGTTCATCTAAAACTGGTTGATAATCAGCCACTACGACGTGTACCTTGTGCGTCAAGTCAAAAGATTGCTTTGGAATTTTGCTGTTATCACATCACAATGTCTGACCTATGGTTGAATACTTTTTGTATTATTATTTCCACACCGATTCTGGCTTTAGCAGAACTTTTTACTTATACTGCTTGATACCATATTATTCAGCGACTACTCAAAAATTACCATTGGACATTTTGATCTGACTTATACTCCGGATAACCTCACTTTTAAATTATTTTTATGATTTTATGGATCATTGGAATAACTTAAAATTCTAAAATATCCACTAATAACAGTATATTACCTTAGTTTTTTAGTTTTTAGATTTTTCTTGAGAAAAAAACCGCCCAAAAAATAAGATTTTTAAAATTTAAAGGCTTAAATCATGATTGATAATTCTTGTAGTATATGCGCTACGACTGGGCGTCACGTAGGACATCCTGTACAAAAATGAAAAAGAAACAATCAAATCTTTTGTAACTTAATGCAATGGTGGTATGTAAAAACTCTCTTCGAATGAGGAAAGCAAAAAAAAAACACATTTTTTTTTATCAAACTTCAACGACTTCACTACAATAATTTTTACAAGTACACACGCAAAAGTCGGGTAGGTTGAGATGATTCTTCTACAATGTTTTTGTTATTTTTTATTCTTCTACGTTGGTTACTGGTACTGGTCAGATGAATTATGAATTGTTTGCATTAATAATTTCTACGACGACGTTCAACCGCAAACGTATAGAATAACACGTTTCTGTAATAAAGTAGTTCTTCCTTCCGAGAACTTGTATAAAATTTATTTAATGATAAGAAAAACAAGAATCACATCACGCAAACAACAACAAAAAAAACAGGAAAATCAAGCCAATACCACGTGCAAACCAGGAACTAACTTTATATAGAGAGATTATACCAACAAAATAGCTTGGTGTAAGGAAAATTAAAAAAACAAAAAAAAAACTTAAATTTTCCTCACGAACTGCATCAACATTAATGTCTGTTACAAATTTACAGCTCCACATTTTCTCGTTTTGGCGAATGTAATCTACGGGTAAGTACCCGGCCAAATGAAAGCAATGTTCCATATAATGGCGATTTTATTAGATTTTCAAGGAGCAGTACTATTCTTATTTACGGCTAATTTATATGTGACTGGATTTGGTAAGATGTAAGGATATACTCTTCTACTCTCTCTGAACATTTGTTTCTTATTCTAACATTATTACACATTGCTAATGTATTGAAGTGGAAATAAATTTTTGTATGGCGAAAACATTGTTTTTTTTTTTTAGAGAATTGGAGCATTTTTGAATTTGAATTAGTAATTTTGTTTTGTTTAATTAAGGAGTTAAACGAACATATAATTTATGAGTGTATCTACTATTGATGATGATAAATCTTTAGCAATTTCGAAGGAGGAGTAAGAAATTAAAAAAGATCCGTTAGGTATTCGGAGTCACTCAACAGAGCCCTGAGGGGTCAAACTATAGTAGCTCCTAATAACAAGTGGCCAACTCGGGACTAGTTATGGGACCGTATGCGCATTTCAAATCTGTCAGATAGTTACGGGAATACATTTTGATTTTCATTACAATATAGTATACAGTGATAAATTTATTAGTGGAAATAAGTAAGTAAGTAAAAAAAGCTAGAATTGGTCTAAGGCCAATTCTTATAATACCCTAGCTAGATGAATGCCTGTATGTAATTTCGTATGAGCGGTCACCCAACTGTGCAAGTTTGATTTTTGAAGTGGTTTTTCGCATTTCAATAACGTTTCGTCGGACAGTAAGAATGCTTATAATCAATTTCATAGGATTTCATATTCTGAAGAACTTTTCAATAGTACCATGAAAACGTCTAGGACTGACCATTTTCAAAGTATGCATAAAAACCCTAAATTTTTATATGGCAACACCAAGAAGATGTTGCCCGATTTAGACCATTTTTGAAATTGTATTTATTATTTTTATAAAAACGCCGTGTACAAAATTTCAGCTATCTACGTTGACGCGTTATCAGGCAATGTCCAAATATGAAGAACGAAATTTTTGTATGGCAACTCCAGGAAGGAGTTACCCGATTTGTCCTATTTTGGAACCTTAAATTTACTTTTTTTTAAAACTCCGTGTTCAAAATTTCTACTCCTTAAGTACACGCGTTCTCGAATTATCGTGCATGCAGACGGACCGACACGGGTGAACAGACATGCAAAAATCAAAATAACTTTTAATGTTATGCGTGGGTCTTCAATCCACTTTACTTTAGCTGCATTATTTCTTAGCGTTACAAACGAAATGACAAACTTAGTATACCCTATAGATTTCATCTAGGGTATAAAAATACGAATAGCTGGAGTCTGCAGAAGTTCAACAGGACTAGGTGTAATAGTTTGAGAGCATGGCATTCTGTTACTTGTTCCGGAATTTCGATTACCGACCATGCACCTGGAATGTAGAAGTCGTGGAAACGATTTTCCAATCTAATAACTTCAAGGCAGCTATTATAAGTAAAATACTGGAAGTCTTCTTGCTCCTGCACTTGTTTGTCACAATAACATGACCTGAAAGGATCTGCAAGCAATTGAAGCTAGGCGAGTGACCTTTTGCTTATGGGACACTTATCGTACTTACTACAGTATGCACTTTGATACAAGACGAGGCGTGCTTATGTTTATTTCTCTCACCTAACTCTAGGTCTAGTGTCTAAGTTTGGATTTAAGTCAACGCAAAAATACAGTTGAAAAAGATCTCGGAAGTGTGCGCTAGCTCGACGAGATTATCACTGAATACCTAAATACCACAATCGGATAATAATATTCCTCTAAAAAATTGGTTTATTGACACTGAAAAAGAATTGCATATATAAAAATCTTATAAAATGAATTTTTAAACAGCACCATTATTCAGTTAGCGAAGCTGATCAAAAACTTCATTACAAATGTCACGGTGAACATGTTGTAGGCAGACATGAACTTTGTTGAATACGAAAGGAGTTCTTTATAGAGCTTTTATGCCGAGAAGAGACCAAAAGATAAAGATGGATTGGTTTGGGTGCCCAATCTAGAGCGCTACAAGTGTTTATGATTTATGTGTGATCTTTTTTTTTTTCTTATATACCTTCCTTGCTGAAACATATCGAGTCCGGAGCACGTCATCTACTGAAAACCTGGTTTAAGAATAACAGCTCATCAACTACCTAAGCGTTCAGAAAATAATTGGCAGGCTGGCAGGGAAGAGTGCTATTCTAAAATCTTATTTCTTATTGTAAAAGACTATGCCACTATGGCTTGGTTCATGAACATCTGATGTTTGACAAGGTTGAATTTTTAGACCTTTTCTATTTAGATTACGAGTACATTTACATGTACATTTACTTTATTAAAATTCCTGAGATGTCACAAATATATTTGTATGAAGATGATGACATCTAAATTTACTTTTAACAACTCAAAGTTAGATTATCTCGAAGCAGGCTATAGCTGATTTCTTACGACTTAAGTTAAATTAAAATTTTGAATATCATGAAATATTCCCCCACCATTGAAGGTAATTATGACAAGTTTCATATAGACTGTAATTTTTTTCGATTATATTACAAAAACTTTGTAGATTTTACGTAAGTTTTCTGCATTTTCCCAATCTTCAGCCTCTAACTTATGTAGGACGTTATAATGCTGCAGAATTACAAAAATAGTTTTTATATATTGAGATTTATATAGCAACTTATGACACAGATTTCTCCAAATAATTAATATATTGGACAATGATGTATACAAAGACCGCTAAGCTCTCTTTTATAAGTCAGCATTGATGTTCTTAATAGTCAACGTTTTCTAATGATAACTAATAGACGTTTCAGTAATATGAAATAAACTCATAAATACGAATGAAATATTTCAGTGAATAGTCAACCTTTTTCTAATACTTGAATTAGTCAAAATGAACAAAAATTCATTTTTTTATTTTCTGAAAACGTTCTCTTCTGTAAAATCGATTTAATTCAATTGCTCCCTTATGGAGCTATTATGATCTCGACTCTCAATAATTGTCATCAAGAGACTATCTATTAGAGAACACAATTACTATGGATACTTCAATCAACTTCAATCAAAAAAATCGAAGTGACTATCACCATTTAGAGAAAAATTGGTCTTAATAAAACTCTTACGGATCATTGCCTTTACCCGAATGTAAAGTTAAAGTTTCTGGGTTGCTTTATAAATTGAATTTCGCCGATGGATGTCATCCCCGGAGAGTGGTCCCTTTTCGCACAAATGAACACTATCAAAGTAAAGTTCAGTATATTTGGTGCCTTTCGATATCGATTCCTTCTTAGCCTTGTCCATATAAAAAAATGCAAATGTATATCTACCTACTGCAAGTTGTTGTAGCCTTAAGTATACAGGAGAATCAGTATAGTAAGGCTTATAACAAGAAGAAGAAAAAAACCCCACGGTTCCATTGGGCTTTGATTTTTTTCAGTAGATTGTAACTAATCTAGATCTCTTCTAGGCACACACACACACACACACCCACACTCTTCATGTGTAGGTATAGTGCAAATGTAAATATATATTTTACTTTGAATATTGATTTCATTCTGTGTGTGTACATATTTCAAATATAATTTCGATTTTTTTTTATATATGATGTTTTTAATTGAACGAACGCAGCGCAGTACATTTGAGTGGAATTGACATGGAGATTTACTCGTACACATGTGTTTAAGGAAGCAATGTGATTCAATATTAGATGCACTCCATTAAATTTATAATCTATAATCAAATTTTGTCCAATGATTGGACAAAAAAAAAGTTATTGTTGAAAATAACGCAATTGCAACCAAAACTGATACCGGAGAATAATTCCACTGCTGTACTATGTTATGTACATACATATATGTATATAAAACCTATTCGAATCGCTTCTACTTTATTCTGTTGTCATGGACAAATGGAAGTCCATAAATATTCATAGCGGAGGTACCTATAGCGAATTATTAAATTTTTATTCAGTCCCATGCCATGCCGTACATCATTTTACTGCAGCCTGCTGTGTCCTCTTGTATAATAGTGTATTCGCGAAAAACTTTTCCCATCCCAGATGGTCATAAACATACCGAATTTCATCCTCAATTCAGGGTTTTACGAGTTCCATACCTGCTGTAAAAAGTGTGAAAAGACGAGAAGGCTTCTATCAACTTCATTCCAACAACCACAAATCCACCAAAAACTGAAATAATAGACTCCTTTTTTTGAAAATGTGTGTTTTGTATATAGACTCTAAGGTATAGATGTATTTATCTATGTAGATGTAATGATATGATGCGCCATGTCTTTTTATAGTAGATCCTTCAGAGATAGCCTCAATTACAGGTGCTCCAATTTGTTTGGCAATTTTCATTTATGATGATAAATTTTTTTGTACTTCATTTACACTATCCTTGAAAACTATGCAGTGAATAATAATAAAAAAAAAGAGTCCTTTTAAAATATTTTTCCCCAAAACCACCTCCACAAACAAAAGTAAATGTACCTACAAGCAAAACAGATTTTGTTCAAGGTCATACGTAACAGGAAAAAGAAGATGATATCTCCTTGTGGGATTACATACAGTGCTCATAAATAATTTATTTGTGTTGTACGTACCGTCGAATAAGGATTTCAGTCTTAAAATAAATAACAAACTGCGTAGCGATAATATCAATGATTTTAGTAGGTATGTATACCAACATTGATATTTTGTTTGAAACTGGTGTTATGTGCTAGTACCAATATGCAGGCGCCTAAAATTCAAGCATGTAAATGATGAGTCAACAAAATATTCCTTGAACAACCTCATCGAATACAAATATTCCTCTTGATTTTAGTATGAATTTTATTTTTTAAATAAACTAAACTAAGCTAAATATATTAAAAGAGTTAGATTAAGGTCCAGATTCGTTTACTTAAATTCGAAATTACGTTTTAGCATAAGCTGATGAAGCGTACACATTCCAGTGAGCTAAATTGATACTTTTCAAAAATTATTAATCTGTTCAAGATGCTAGGCTCAGAAGAAATGCTGCCAAATCTATGAATATTTACAATATACCATCTCTGGTCCATAATGACTCTTGTATTTACTGCTACGAATATAACGAAGGTGTTCGAAGTTAACACAGTGGAACCATTCAACAGAGAAATTTTGTACAGATGATAATTTCCTGTTATATAGGTATACAGTTACTGAGCAATCCAATGTTCATTATCTGAAGAAACTCGAACTAATTTCGGATCAGGACCTCCTGATAATGATCCCTCATGCAGCTCATGCTCACAGGAACTTTAAAATACAAAAATCCTTTACAATTAAAATCAACAGCCATTCACGCCTTACAGTCAATCAGTCACAAAATATGGAAAAGAAGTCTACATATATACCTATTCTGCGACTGTCCGATTCAAACAACACTCTGCTATCTGAATGATGTGTGAACCGCGTTACATCGAATTTTGGAGTAAAATTACACTTTTAAGATGTAACTTTACATAGTTTATTTACATTTTTAAGAATTTTTTGTATTAATAATATATTCAGCAAATAAAATTACGCGCAATTTGTAGAAAATTTCATATCTAAGAGTAATTTTTATGAGAATTATTTATACTTCAAAGTTTCAAGATTTCACTTGTAAAAATCGAGACAAAATTTACATCTCCTCACACTGCGTTTTTAAACCCATTTTTAATTATGTTATATTCATTTTGCACTCAGTAGAAATATTGTAATATGTCTTCAAAATTGTACTTCTTGAATCTTATCAAAATGGTAGTATGATCATAAAGTTGTAAA
Source organism: Dioctria linearis (assembly GCA_963930735.1). Classification (NCBI taxonomy): domain Eukaryota; kingdom Metazoa; phylum Arthropoda; class Insecta; order Diptera; family Asilidae; genus Dioctria; species Dioctria linearis. The sequence goes on from OZ005744.1 coordinate 20,266,645, forward strand.
AAAATACGAAAATTAATTCAAAGTGATCACGAATGGCTAGCTGAGACGTAAATATTCCCTTTTCCTAAGACGATAAGTAGGTATTCCATGCAGCACATCGCATCAATCAACATATCCACATTCTTATATATGAGTTGTGGTGTACCGCAAGGCTCGATTCTCGGACCTTTTTTGTTCAGTCTTTCTCTGTACATTAATGATCTCGCCACTATTCATCCATTCATCTTTATACAGATGATGCACAGATTTACCTGATAAGGCCTATAGGATTAGAACAAGACTGTATATTTTGGTTTAATGAAGATCTACAGCAAATACAAGAGTGGTCCTTGGAAAATAAGCTCATGCTAAATCGTAAGAAGTCAGTCTGTGTGCCTATTTACAGAACCAGCATTGAATCATCTAAATTGATTGGTATCTCGCTTAACAACACTATTTTACCAAATCTCAGCTCCTTTAAAAACCTAGGGGCTATAATGAACTCCAAGTTTACCTGCTATAAGCATATAACTAACATCATAGGCAAAGTATACAGCTGCCTTCGACAATTACGAAGCAGTGCCTATTTGTTATCGATTGAAATTGCGCTTAAAATTCGTGAAAGCTTATCATACCGCTCTTCACCTTTGGAGCCATATTTTTTCCGAAGATGGATTCAAGCTGCTGTCGAAAACTCAATGTCGCTTTCATACCAATTGCTCCGCAATGAACATGTGTCTATGTATCGTAACTTAATTCTGGGACACCCATTAGATAATCATCTTGCTCATCGTGACCTATATTTTCTTCACAAATTAATCTACAAGAAATGCCCTAAATATCTTTACACCAAACTGCAATTTTTACGATCTCATATAAACTTCTCGCGCGATACAGGTCACAATTTGGTGAACGTTCTTATTTTGTCCAAATCCCTAGCCCATGGAATTTGCTGCCAACAAAATATCAAAATACAAAGCTCCAGCAGGACTTTTTTTAATTTATTACATTAAGAAATCGGGTTAAAAGTACATATCAGTCTTGAATTTTTGTTCGTTTGTTAGTTTAATAGGCATTAATTGGTATTTTCTCTCTTTTTTTACTCTTTTAGTTAGTAGTAGGTTCCTTTTACTTATTTACACTATTTATTTGACTTTTTTTGTTAGATTATCCATGCATATTTTCTGTACGCCAACAAGATATTGTAATCTTTGATCAGTTGTAGGTACCATTTAATAAATAATTTATGAATTTATGAAAAATGAGGATCTGGCTTTGGCATTAGAATTGCTTATAACGATATTGTTTACTTTGCATGAGTAGCTATAGCTGTGACTCTTAACACATAAGAGCCTAATTCATACCCAATTCAAAAATGACGGAAGCCTTAAAGATCGATAAAATATTGCTGCTACAATTTTCAACTCTCTTATTACTTCTTCTATGATTGAAACTTTTCGTAAAATAAGAAGACATGACAATAAAAAAATTAACTCTTACAGACGCGCAGGTATACTAAAGAAATATCATTGTCTAGTCAATTAAACCAATCAAAATCTGTGTTAATAAACAGTTTTTACAAAAAAAGTATAGAATCCTTAATCATAATATTAATATGTAGATATCATGAATTGGTACCGAAGTACCTATACTGTTCGCTTCACCTAATTCTATTAATTTTGTCATCCCTAAGCGAAACCATAAAAACAAATGCCCTCAACAAAATACAAAATACAATACAATACAATACAATACAAAAAAGAGCGCAACGAATCGGTGAACTCGCACATGAAACTATCTGGAAACGATGTGTGAATATCTTGTGTGGATCTTCAGGGATATCAGATGAGACGAGATACATATAGATACTATGATGGATCATTAGGAAGAAATTAAGTGCCAGATAATTTGTTACGCCTCTGTAAATGTAAAACAGCGACGATCTTACACATCATAAATAAGTTAGTTGAAAAGTGCCTACTCGTGACGCAACTAATTCACCCTGTTGACACACCAACCATATTCGGGGTGGCCTGGCTTGCAATCTTTAAAGAAATCGAATGTTGAAATGAGTATATATGAAGAATTCCTAGAATGTATAGAAATGAGCCGAATCATACAACAGTCAAGAACTGGAAGAACTGAAAAATTGAGGACGCCAAGCGGTCTCTGTCGTTGGTAATTTTTAATGTGGTCCCGTTTTTAGAGCGTTTTTTTTTCTTCTTCTTTTATTTTGGTGTTATCATGTTGTCGAAGTTCTTTTGAAAATCTAATTAAACTTTACTTCTTGTTCTATCTTTCATTTTTCTTAATTTAGTTTTTTTTTTTGCTCTATAGTTCTTTTAAACATATATTCATCAAAGAGAAACGCCGAAATTATTTCAATTCCAGTGGCTCCTCAATTTGGTATCATCAAAACTTTTCGTCGATTTATATCCTTCTGGCGGCCTCCTTCCTTCTGCTATTCAACATTGTAGCTTCGATGTTAAATGTATTTATGTATGTACGTACATATATATAACAAAAAATCGCCCCTTAAAAATGAGATTGTACAGGGAATTGATTAATGATTCCATCCTTACGAAATTGAAGATTTTTACAGAACCGTATTTTGTAAATAGAGAAAGGAAGTATAAAGAAGTTCATAGCAATTGGATATATAGGACACAATCAAGGACAAGACTATGAACATTTTGTGCTTTTGTTCACTTTCAAACATAAAAACTTTTCTGAACTAAACTTTTTGCTTGATAATAAAACTTCCACCAAAATCCTGTACCTATTTATAATAAAAGAATGAGTTAACTCGACTCATTCATTTTTTTTTTTTATCAAACTTTTCCCTATGACTTGGTAAGCAGGTACTACATACAATGATAAAGGTCACTGCATTGCTGAAATATCAATTAAATTTCTTGAATTGCAATGGAATGCAGCCCCAACCACTGGAATCAATTGGCTAAAGATAAAAACCACCAAGGCTCCAAGTTCAATTGTTGTTTAGGCCAAGAGCACTCAAGTTAGTGAAACGTAAATTTTCAATCGTTGTTTTTTTTTGTTTTTTTTTCTCACTCAAATAAAACACTGCAAAACTGCAAAAAAGCATGGAAATTAAGAAAAATTTGGAAATCGATTTAAAATCTCATTTTACGCCTTAACATGTAAATATCTCTGTCGAAATGATGAAGTTTTAAGAAAAACTTGTGTGTGCTCATTATGCGTAAGTAGGTAGGTACTATCACAAGTAAATTCTCTGAAATTGAAGGTGTATAGCATTTAGATTGAAAGTGAAACTTAAATATGATATATTCGTGAAAAAATAATTAAATATTAACTACACTGAACCAGTATAAACGATGTACACGCCAATTTTATGAGCCCATATAAATACCTCTAAAAATGACCATTTAATTTAAAAAGAAGATATTTTCTCAACATAGTACTAGGACATCGACGCATGTTAATTTTCTAGCAAGTAAAAAAGCTAAAATTGGTAAAAGCAATTCTTACCATACCATGAATGCCCGTATGTAATTTCGTATGCTTACACCTCTGTGCAAGTTTGCTTGTTTGTCGGACAGTAAAAATGATTACAACCAATTTTAAAGGGTTTCATATTCTGAAGAACTTTTCAGTACAATAAAAATATCTAGGAGTAATCATTTTCACAGCATACGTAAAAAACATAAATTTTCATATGGCAATACCAATAAGGGGTTTCCTGAATTAGCCCATTTTCGAAATTATATTCGCTCTGAAAACACCATGTACAAAATGTCAGTTCTCTACGTTAACGCGTTCTCAGGCTGTGTCCAAATATATAATGAAAAACGAAATTTTTGTATGACAACCCCACGAAGGAGTTGCCCGATTTGTCACATTTTCGAAATTAATTTTACTTTTTTTAAAGCCAGTGTGGAAAATTTCAGCTCTCTAAGCGCCCGCGCTCTCGAGTTATCGTGGACTGACAGATGCATGGGTGTTCAATCAATTTTGCTCTAGCAGTATTATTTTTATGCGTTACAAACGGATTGACAAACTTCGTATAGTAGAAATTGCTCACACAGTTTTACCTTGTCTCCTGCCCCGCAAAGGGCAGTTATTATGTAAACCAATACTAATGTGACTGAAAAGTTTCAAGGCATTTGTAATTCATGAAGAAACATAGAAAATTAAGTCCCGATGAGCCGTCTGATGAGCATTCATTAAATCTCATCGGAGGGCTCATTGGATATGATGAAAATGCTCCCTATATACTAAACCAGCAATAAATATATATTTATTCTTGTTATCACCGTATCAGATGATATTTCTACTAGGAAAATTTGAATTGATTTTTGTGATTTATTTATTCAAGTTATTAAATTATTTATTTTAAATAAATTTTTTGATTTATTTTCCCCAAAAAGACTATCGCCCATATGCTGAACAAGACGTTATGCCAAAATGCTTACGCGTCAGCGTCTCAGAGTTTGATTTGCAACCGGAGTTTGAAATCGAAAAAATATATGCAAAATCAATCGTAAAATCAGATTCTCATTTATGAACTCATCATGACACTCATTGACATGCTCATTAATATGCTCATCGTGACAGTCAGTGCTATGCTCATTAATAAACTCATCGCGACACTCATTGACATGCTCATTAATAAGCTCATCGAGACCCTCATTGACATACTCATTAATAAGCTCATCGTGACACTCATTATGTACTCATCGAACTGCTCATCTAATATTGTAAAATGCACAAAAGAGAAGCACAGCATACATTTCTAAATAAATGAAAGAGATACGATTCTCATGCACACTATCTGTGAATAAGTAAATAAATGAGTTTTTTCCCGGTTTTTGATTCAAACGCGAATAAATTTCATTAGTACGTTCATCTGATTGCTCATGAGGAGCTCATTGATGAGCTCAACATGATATGTCTACCAGGGACATGACTACTACCGATGTATATATGTATATGCACTACACGTAGGTAATACTTATTTCCTTTGTCCATAAGTCACACATTTTTTTAAAGTTTACCTGAAAGATGTATCGGGAAAAGAAGTTAAATGAAAAAAGCATATTTACTATTATATATTTGTATTCAATTTAGCCAGAAAAGGAGCGGAATCTACATTTACATTTTGTAATCCGATCAAAAGTCCGAATGAGATAATAGCTTTCCCAAATAGGACAATCTTGGACTGGAATGTTTGTTAAAACCTATGTACGAAGAAAGTTGGGGGACCTGGCCAGAAAAAAGTTCTAGTTCTAGTGCTTCATTGTCTCGAGTAGTTGGACTTTCATTGAAACAAATAGAATTGAAAAAAATGTTATATTGTAGAAGGTCCTATTCATTCAATGAAGAACATAACCATTTTTTCTAAATGCACAAAAAACGGACAAAATAATAGCACATAAAGTTTCGCATGATATTTATGATGTAAGTATGGAAAACGAAGAGAAAAATTCAACTATTCTTTTGGTTTTTAATAAATATATGGTAGGTAGGTACATATAATATGGAAGCGGAGAAAGGATCTAGCGGACAGCATGCCAAGTAAGTGACCTCTAGCATTTTAGAATTAGTCCGATTTGGGAGCGGTGGGGGAAACATAATTTAAGAGTATTCTTGGACGAGTGGATCTAGAAAAATCAAATTCAAAAATCAATTTTATTTTAAGTTAGGTGGTGGCAAGAATTCCCACATGACAATAGAGTTTATAGTAAATGTTGTAACAATAACGGTGTTATTAGATATAGGTATATGCCTTTTCTCTCATCTTGCGACCAGCTGCAAATGTCAGTGCTTTCAATCTTTTAAAACAGATTAGATAGTAACAAATTATACGATGTTGGAGAAAATGAACCAATCGAATATCATTGTTGGGCCGACTATATGGTGTTCGTTCTAACCATAAGTTAACCTCCAACATACCTATTACTACTTTATTATACCTACCTAATTTATATTATAACTTTCACATCCTAAGCAAACTTTTTCCATGAATTTTATGATTAAGGTGGTAAGAATGCAAGTAAAGTTAATTTACCAAAGAGAAAGATTGGAATGTTCCTAAATTTTAAAACTGTTGTTAGAAATTATGGTTTAACATTTGCAAATAAATTTCAATCCAGACTAGCCACCGCCGTCCTTTCTTTCATTCATTCATTTACTTAAAATTTTATTTTACGAGAACTATAAAAGTTTTACAACCATCAATGTTCTGCAGTCAACTGCTGCACTATAAAATGTTGCTTTATTGAAACCCTTGGAGAGTGTATTCTCCGTGAAAGCACACCCAATATTCATGAAATGTTGTTTTAGATGTCAAATGCAATGGACCACATAAATTATAGGTATAGGTACACGGTATATGTAGATACCCAGATATATGAAGAACAAACTGATGAGAAAAAAAACTGATTTTAAATAAATTAGTATACTCTAAAAATTCGAAGGTGCAAAGATGTCAAATTATCGCGTGAAGTCTGAGAAAATACCTTAAGGCCGCACACTCACTTCTATCGCGTTAACATGATCGGAGGCGGAACGAAATATCCAGACCGCATAATTGTACCTCCACGGAGGCATCAACAAAAGAGGTCCAACTCCGGTAGCAAACGGAGTATAATAATAGTTACACCTGTCGGGAGAATGTTTCGGAGTCCCTTCCTATTCTCATTCATCAACGCCGACATTAATTTTATCGATTTAACCAAAAAACGAAAAGAATGAAAATAGGCGGCAACTGACAAACATAATAACGCTTCGACGATTGCCGCGATTGTGAAGAGATTTGAGTCTTCCTAAATTTTATCCGCCATGTTTATTACTGAGAATAGGCGGAGCTTCGTGGTTTTGAATTCTTTCATTCATTCATTCATTCATTAGTAGCATCATTTTATAGCACCTAAACTTTCAGAGGTGTTATTGAATGAGATCCATATTTAACAGGTAGACATTTTTAAAGCGCTTTTGCAATTTCAAAATGCAGTAAGTCACCTTAAAACCATCTTTACACAGAAACTTATATTTTCTATACACAACACTTATACTACCTATTTATTGTTACCTGTACCAAAAATCTCTTAACAAATATATAGTTCAATATGTATGCAGCTATGTACCTACACCCGCGCCGCCGTGTTGAAATAACGAAAAATTCTTTGCTGACAGGGTGTTTGTCTAGATTTATGGGCTTCTTGTGCTCGTTATTCATGGCAAGTCATAAACTCGTAAATAATCCCATAAAACAATTTGCCCGGATCCCAATGGCGATTTCACGGTCACTCATAGCATGAACTCAGATGGTTTTGTCAATTCTATTGACTTCATGATGTATTCCTGATTTTTACTGCCGTTCATGCTAATTGGATAATTGATGTCTGCAAACAATCGAAAGAACGTTTCGCGGAAAGACTCCTGGCGTATACACCTATACAAGACAAGAGGATGTAAAACAAAAACAAACAAAAAAATGGAAAAAACTGTTGCAGTTGTAAGTATAGGGCGGATGTGATTGAAGAGATATTGAAAGAACGTTCTGAGTGAAAGTTGGATTTAATGGTTAATTCTAGAATATTATTGCATAAATAAAGAGACGTAAATTGCGTAAATTGAAAATTATCGTAGGTAATCAGAATGAAAAGCATTCCATTGCCGTAACAGTTGTAAACATCCACAAACGACACCGTCGAGAGAGGTCCATTTTGGGAATGTTTGATTCTTTCAGAAATCAAAAACCCAAAAGTAATCTTGAAGGATTGCTTCTAAACTGTGGTGAGTGTGTTATTTTATTTGTTTAAGTTACTCAAAAAACATACACACAACAATAATGTATAAAACCGGCAGCTGTTTAACATTTTGCTATCTGTACAACGATAAATGCATGAGCCCGGCATGGGCTATATGAATAAAAAATCTGTTGAAACCGAAAATCTTGATCACCCTGTAATTCTTAGACAAATGAGAAATTTGGGTTTATTTTTAAGATTCTCTTCTTTAAGCCACCTGCATTATAACACAGCATGGTTTTGAAATATATATTTTAGAATCACCCCGTACAATATATAAGTACATATATACTACTATATGATGCAAGCACAGCAAGGGCTAAGGAGAGAAATGAACTAAGATAGGGCAACTAAGAGACATGAAGAAAATGGGCAAAGCTATGTATATGTATAACATCTTGCCTAAACTATCAAAGATTAAAAGTACTTGAAGGATTGTAAACGGTTCCAGATTCGCACAGTCCGGTAAAAGAAATCAACTTGAAATTTTACTGTACGACCGAGGGTATTCTGAAGAGTGAATGAAGGGATGCAAGTTTGCAGCGCGAGTTTTGGTTTGCAGGGATTAATCTACAAGAAATCAATATAGAGAATTGATATGAATCCGAACAATTGTAGCGATAAATGAACAAAATATATCCAATAAGCAATTAACATTTACAGGGCTCCCACTTTAATTTCGAAGCATATTAAAGTTGTAAACGAAGCCAAGAGTAGACTGTCATCATTGATGAAATTCAGGAAAAGAGAAGTAGACAGAATATAGAACACTTAGACACACTGGCCGGAGTTAATAGGGAAGAAATGCCATCTAATATAGCCCGCATTAGACAACTAGTTAAGAAGCTTACAATTGAAGAAAGAAGTGAAGGTAAGGGGAGTCACCTAGTACATTTAATTTAGTTAAAAGACCAGAATATGAAGCTCTGGCAAATTCCTTTAAAATATCCTTTAAAATAATCTTAGTCTCAAGAGATTGGAGATTCTAGTTAGTAAAATTACTGCTTTCGATGCAGTGTTGGGCGTAATTTCATTGCAGTGTAATTTAATTAATAATTCCATTACAGTTTAGTCAAATTACAAAGTAATCTAATTAAATTGTATTCGATTACATATCAATCAGATTACTTATGAGAGAATATGTAATCTATCAAATGTGTAATCTGTTACAATATAATTAGATTATTTTGTAATCTAATTACATTGTAACAGATTACTTTGTAGATTACTTAAAAGTAATTAATAATATAATGAAATGAATCGAAAGAAAATGGTATTGTTCTCGTACGAAATTAGTTTTAGGGAGTTTTATGAAGAATTAGAATACAAATATCTTAAATATCTTAAACGTCTTAAATGTAATCACATTAATTAGATTAACATGTAGTGGGATTAACTTGTAATCGATTAATGTGTAATCAGATTAACTTGTAATCACATTACACGTTAATCGATTACATTATGTAATTATGGAAATGGATTACATTAGTAATCTATTACAAAGTAATCTGATTACAGATTACATGGTTAATTGTAATTGTTAATCAGATTACATTTTGCCCAACACTGTTTCGACGTTCCCAAGACTCAGAGCGATTGGATATGTATCAACCCTTGCACTTCAAGTTCTTAAGCTTCTACTAAATATACTGTCTGCGTATTCTGTAGTTGTATTTATTTGAATGTGATGATTAAATATACTATCAAACCATAGTGCCCTGTATCTCAAAGAACGTACTGAAACAGAAATACTAAATTAAACCAAAAACAGACAAATTAAATATAACGAAAGTAAAAATAATCGTGGAGTTTTGCGTTTTACATTAATGCCGCATTCGCAATGCAGAGTGGAATAGAGTAGCGTAGGCTGGCAACTGGCATCCTTTTTTTTCGCACGCAGTAGTGTTTGGCTCAGAGTAGCGCAGAGTGGAGTTACATGAAAACAGGCTCTATTCTATATTTTCACACAGCCATTTCCGAAAGCTTACAAACTGGAATTTCGAACTATGTATGTACTAGCATGTAGATGGCGTGGAAAAGCTCCATACTTCTTTATACCATAACTAACATGTTTTAATGTTATTTTCTGATTTAATATTTTTTATGAATGCTAATAAAACCAAGAGGTATTTTTTGCAAACTTCAGGAACTTCAAAAGAAGTACGTTAATTTTTAGCTAGTTTCGAAAGAATCTGATGATGCAACAGGTATCTCCATCTTTGAATTTTTTATTTTAACAACGATAGTTTGTTTGTTAATTTGGCGTTGCTATGGCATTTTTTTATATTAATTTCAAAGTTCGTTGTTGATTTGGAGTTGTTATGGCGATTTGTTACACGTTAATTTCTAAGTTCGAATTTCACTCTACGCTGTATTGTGGTGAACAGCTTCGCTCTGGACTCAAAGCTCACTCTGCTCCACTCTGCATTGGGAATGCGACATAAGAGTTTCCTGGGAGATGACGCTTGTTACGACCTCAAGGAAAAATGAAAGAAGAAGTAATAACCGCGAAAAGAAATAAACTAAGAAATCTTCCCTGAATAAAAGATAAGGTAATTTTTCATTAGAAAATACACCTGTAGCAGAGAATCGTATGTCAGAAATAAAGATACAACATTGATTGATAGCGGTCCAATATGACTGCAATGAGGCACATCAACTGTAAGAATTGTTAACTATACCTTTGAGACTCCTCGCAAAATAATATTGCCGTTATTTCAATGTCTACATATCGAAGTAGCCACAACTTCTCACTACCTTCATTAATGAGTCTGCTGCGACTGTAGATGGAATATTGAAGCTCTAAGTTGCTTGTACGTTACATAACGGGTATGGGTATAGGAGTTAAAATGACGTATGTTTAGCAATAGTGTTACTTTTGTGCGAGTATTAAATTTTCTCATGTAATGTATTTATTGCAATAAATGATTGAGAAAGCTATTGGATTATCTCCACAGGATCCGGAAACATCACAAAAACTGCATCAGAGTACATATTGATCATATTGTCCTTCGAAAATACAGAAAAATACAGTAACGGTCTGTTCAAAGTGCTCTAAGAAAATATGTGGCGAACGTACTTTTAAAACTTGTTCCCAGAAATACAAAATTTGTGTATAATTTAGTGTTTTCTATGCATTATTAATTTTAATTAATAAAAGGAAGAATATTGTTGTTTATATTACGATAAACATGTTTCGAATTAAAGGGAGTCAAATTGATGTATGTTTAGTATTACTGTTTTTTTGCACATGTTTAGCATTATAGGGTTAAAAAGGACTCAGCGAAAAAAGACAACGTTTAGTACAATTAGATAAGTAGAAATATAGGCCGATTTGAGAAGAAAATGAAAGACTCTAGAAGGGATTCAATTTGATAAGAATTCTATGAGTAATTCTAACAAAAGCTTTACTGAAGTCGGTAACAGTATATACAGTAAATTTATACATTTTCTAACTGCAATAGCAGATATAAGAGATTAGAAAATTTCAGGTAGTTTGTTGTAGTCAATTTATTCTTCATAAATTCATGCTGGAAAATATCAAAACCAATTGTTTGCTGTGAAAATCTGAAAATACATGGATTGCAATGGAAGTATAAGATTTCTCAGACTAAGGCTTCGTAATTCTTAAAGAAAAGAAAATTAGCAATTTTTTATCGCAAAACAGCTGAATTGATATCCTAACTTATTGAATTCTATAACCATAGACTAGGTATAGTAGATCACTTATAAATATTCCTGAGATGTACTAATATTTGAAAAGATATCCAGATAGATGGTCAGCCATGCTACATTATCCTAAGCTTTAGTCATGCACCATACAAAGTTTTTTTAGTGGTGCAATAAATAGATCAAGCAATAATTAAAACGCAAGCATCTCTATTTCACGAAGATACACGATACGTTTCCAGAGCTTTAATTTGAGGAAAAGTCCAAAAGTGGTATATTCCCTACTGCTTTACCTATCTCCTTCCTGCCATGCTGTGCTTTGCATCATACGGTATCCCCTGAGTTTGGATTAATAATATAAAAAACAAAATATCCTATCATGATATATTATTTTAAGTTCACTAAGGATTCACTCAATATTCAACTATTAAATTAATATTCGTCATGTGTTAACTGACAAAACATGTCCCTGATTTTCATAAAAACATTTCTTCATTTTGTTTTACGTTCAACAGAAAGTTTTGAGGAAGTTGTTCTATTTTACTCGCAGTTACCAACATTTCGACAAAAACAATTCTTTGTAGTTTACAAAAACACTTCAAAATATTAGAAGAAAAAAATTAACCTTCTTCTACATTTGTTTTATTGTGTTACATTAATTTTGAAATGCCTTTGAAAAAGCAGGAGCTAAATAGAATAGAAATAAAAAAGATCACCCACCAAGCAAACAAAATTACGAGCTCCCTAGAAGTTCAAAACTCGTTTCGAAAAACCAAAAGGAAACGAAATCAATCAGTTCCATCCTTGAAAGATATCAAAATTCTCTGCCAGAAGCGTCCTATTTGAAAAGAACTTTTCTCCTGCCCAGATTACCCAAATGTTTCAAAACAGTTAAGTTCCAGATATCTAGAAGTTGTAGGTATACCTACATTTACGCCCAGCAAGGGGTGCCCATCCAATGTCCTTGTCACTTGCTACTAAGAAACCATATCAAACCCGTAACAGATGAAGAAGCCATCATCATCATCCAAGGACTGAATGGTAATAAATCTTTTCGTTGTCGTCGCTGCGCCGCGCCATAGTGAGAGTGTGAGATGGAGAAGAAAATTGCTCATAATGTGAACGGAGTTTTACCTGATGCTGACGGGGAAAAACTGATTGCGATCTACCTCCATGGTTGGACGCCGTGAATTATTCAATTAACGCGCGACCAAGTTGATAACCCATTGCCACAGTTGTGAGAGAAATTTCTTATCATTAACGAATCCAACCTTCCGTTCAACCGTGCAAAGGGAGCAATTAACTTTACGAGTGGCATAATTTACGGTTAATTATTACAAACACCTATATATGAACTGATAACCTGCAAAAGTTGATAAGGTGAAATGGATTCACTTAGGTATTCCGAGTGGATTTGGTTTGTTCACAAGATTACTGTGATGAACTTATGTATATAGAACTTGAAGGGGCACGGCAGAGTGCTTAATGTTGGTTTTTAACCTTTTGAAAATTAATTTTGCAGAACTAGTAATTTACTCGTAGTTAGATACTATTCAGAAAAGTGCTGCACTCCTAATTCATTGTATTTAAACAAGTAAATTAATACTGATGTATGTATGCAGCTAGGACGAATTTTTCAGGATATATGTTTGAAATGGGTATACTAAAGGACCACTTTTGAAATCCTGGCTGAGTTTCATCATACTTCCAATCTGACATTCGTATATGACTTCTTACACTGTTTTTGAGTCATTAACTGAAAGTAATAAGATCACGCAGATTTGGATGCTTTGGCTGAAGAGAGCAACGGAATTATTAAATGCTTTGCAAAAAAAGAGTTGCAACGAATTTTTCTGCTTTGATGATTTCCGTTGCTATCTAGAAAACTATTTTTCGGTAGGCTTCAGGAGGACAAAGTAAAATCTTCATACTGGGGAAATATTCCAGGACTGAGTGAGACTGGCGAAGATAAATCTCTACTTGTTCTACTTGTAGGATAAGACAGTGTTATCTTGCTCGGACTAAAGACCATGACAATAACCAATTCTCTGAAATATCATGGGGCATCATAGAGATCAAAATAGCCTAACATGTTGTCTGCGAAAAATCTCACCTGATAAAACTAAGACATTTCGAAACCCGAGAATATTAAAGATTGTATAAAGACTTGAAGTTTTATTGTGGTTAATATTATAAATCATTACAGCTTCTGACGGAAAAAAAAAACCTAAAGCAAGGATTACAAATAATCACAGGACTAGTTTTCGGCAAACTATACTCTTTACGGTACCACCTAAAAATATTGCATTGGCTGAAACTTCAACTGTTCATAAAATAGTGCAATGGAAATTCCTTTATCCACGAGGTACATTTTCTCTCCCAAACCATTTGGCGCATCTCAATTCTAAAAAGGTGTTAGACTTAATTAACTATTTTAAAATGAAATGATGGGAATAAACTTATTTCGGAGATTCACGACTATAATCTTTCTAGTCATAGTGAATGATGAAAATTGTATATTTCTATAGGCATTTTCTGCTGGATTTATATAAGGAAAACTCGAAAAGACTTTCATTTTGTTGCACACTGCAGTGTAAAAATTTAAATTAAATTGTATCTCTTAAACTCTACCAAGAATCTGATTTTGATAAATTTTATTTCTTTTATTTTTAAGAAACAGAGGGGTTATACATACGACAAAAGAAAAACAGTCATAAAACTTCGAAATTTCCAAAAAAGCAAGGTTCTTGTGCAGTTTCGTAAAATTAACGAAAACCAGTAGCTCCAAGTGAATCCAGAATGTACCCTGTGTATCCCTCCAACGTGCCAGTGTGCCAAATTTGGAACTTTGGAATGGTAAGAACAAAATCGGAAAGTGTGCGAAAGAGCCAGAGTGAAAAAAAATTCACACTTTTCAGAGCTTTTTCAAGATTCGGAGGTATTCAGAAAAAGAAAACTATTAAAAAACCAAAAAGAGTCTTTAAAGAAGTTAGAATTCGCATTTTTCTCTGATTTCTTTCTGAATTTGGAAGGCAATTCCGAAACATTTCTTAAGCTTGAGTGGCACTGTCATTTTGTGATCAGAGTTAGTTGAAGGTGGATGACGATTTTCTGAAGAGTGGAAAAGGTGAGTAATGTACCTATCTATAGTTAAATTATTATTTATAAATATTTCAGTGTTTTTGTTAATTGCGTCAATAAGTTTATAGTATAGAGAGCATGTCAACAAACTGTTCAAGATCTATATGAGTCCCCGGATAAGCGCTGCCGTACTTCACCAGTTCCAAATGAACCCAGTGCTTCGAGCCGAATATCTTTCTGTCCTGTTTGCTTTTCAAAAGTTAGGACGAAAAGTCTCTTCTATTTAAAGGAGGAAATGAAGGCCTTGAACAAAACACAAAAGATATCCTTCCTTCGTTGCCTACAATTTCAAACGAAAACTTCATAAGATTGCAAATAAGGTGAAAGTAGAAGTGGAAGCTGCCGAAGCGTAGGTATGGATGGAATTTTTCTTAACAAAGAAAAATGTTTTATTATTATAATTTTTCAGAAAGCATTTTTTTCAAATCTTGGATGGTCGGCTCTGACCAAGGTATATAGAATAAAAGTTATTCCCAATACGATCCACGTTCATCATGAAAATAAATATAAATGTACACAGAATTACGTCACAGACTATCAGCTACAATGTGTCAAAATTTTAATGGGAATACCTTGTCTTCTATATACATTGGATTCTGTCTACGCATTCACCAAGAGATCGTTCAAGACCTTATGATGACGAATGTTGTCAAGCACTTAATATAATTACTTTATTACAGAAACTGCTCTTACCTAATATCTATATATCAGCAAGCATGAAAGTCATAAAAAAGCGCCTGAAAGCAATATTTTATAATGTAAAAGTTAAATAAAAGTTGTAAACAGCTTTTAGCATCATCGACAACGCCAGAATGAGAAGGCTCATTTTTTTTTATTAGTTAACCAAAAACAAGTGCATTAAAAAATCCCATCCAATAAAAACGTACAAAATATAAATATTTATCGTTTTTATCTTTACAATCTATTTATTTTCCGAACTGGCAAAACGGAAATCTTAACGGAAACCTAAACATATCCAATTTGAAAATAATATTGGCTTATTTAAAACGTTTTCAAAATATTTAAGGATCTCTTAAATGAAGTTAATTTTGAGGATGTTTTCCTCATTGATGACATTGATGATTTGTCAAACTCATTTGATGAAAAGTTGAAATATTGTCTGCAGCGGATGACGGTAAAGGAAATTTTTTCGCAGAACATTACCTTTCGTTGGTATTCGCATGAGTTAGAGAGAATGAAGCAAGGGAAGATTATTGCATTCAATAGAGCTATTTATAGTCATAACAGGGAGGATTGGCATAAGTACAAGGTCCTTAAAAACTCATATAAGAGAGAGATAATAAGAGCAAAAAATAACTTCATAGAAAAACAATTAGAATCGCATTCAAGAGACCAGAAATGGCTATAGAAAACAATTAAAAATCTTGTTATAAGCAGAGATAAAGAAAGTGATTTTAAGGAAGTTAGATTTGATCAATATAGTATAAGTGACCCATTAAAAATAGCTAATAAGTTCAACTTATATTTTATAGAAAGTATTAGAGAAATTAATTTTCCCACTGTGCAATATGTTTTACCAAATAGAAGGACACCTTGTAGATTTACAATGACATACTGTGATACAAAAATGATCTGTGATATATTGAAAGAGTGCAATAAGAAGAAAGACTTCAATGGCTTAAACTGTGATATAATCTTCCAATCAATAGAACTATTAGGTCCTGTGCTATTGAAAATTATAAACTTATCGCTACAGACAGGTATTTTCCTTAAAATCTGGAAGGAATCGATAGTTGTCCCAATTGAGAAGATACCTAAGACAAGTAATTGTGAAGAATTTCGTCCGATAAATATGCTACCCGTGTGGAAGAAAAAATATTGGAACGACATGTACCTAAAAGACTAGTGGAGTACATCGAATAATTTATTAGCCGAAGAACAGTCAGGTTTTAGAGGTGGACACTCATATGAAACCGCCCTAAATTGGATAATATTTGACTTGAAGAAGGAACTGGATACCGGTAATGCTGTTATAGCTGTATTTCTAGATTTTAAACGGGCTTTTGAGACCTTAGACAGACAAATCTTGTTACAGAAGCTTTCAATGGAATAGAGGGAGTAGAATATAAGTGGTTTGAATCTTATCTATCAGAACGATAGCAGAGAACTAAGATAAATAACATATTATCAGTGTCAGTCGAAGTTAATCTTGGTGTACCATAAGGTTCAGTACTGGGTGTTATCCTATTTCTGTTATATATTAATGGATGTTAAGGATGTGATTAGCTATAGTAAATTGTTGTTATTCGCGGATGACACTTTAATATTTATAAGTGGTAAGAACATTTCCAGTGTGTGCACTAATTTAAATGCAGACTTAGAACTGGTTAAAGATGAATAAATTAAAGATGGAGAAATAAGAATTTTAAGAACTTTTATTTTTAATGATTCTAAATCAAATTTATAAATACAAGAAGAAAAAACAACCGCCTCATCCGGGATTTGAAACCGGGACCTTCCGCTTGCCGGGCGACTGCTCTTACCACTGAGCTAACGAGACAGATGATTTTCCCTCTTGCATTTATCAAATTTGTAACTAGCCTACTAAGCCACGTTTTGCTTTCAGCAGGCATTAACCAGTAACGATGAAAGCGCACAAATAAATTGTAAATTCAATTTTATTTATTTTTCCCGCGGACGGGAATCGAACCTACACTTGTTAGAATCGATCAATGATGGAGAAATAAGAATTTTAAGAACTTTTATTTTTAATGATTCTAAATAAAATTTATAAATACAAGAAGAAAAAACAACCGCCTCATCCGGGATTTGAAACCGGGACCTTCCGCTTGCCGGGCGACTGCTCTTACCTCTGAGCTAACGAGACAGATGATTTTCCTTCTTGCATTTATCAAATTTGTAACTAGACTAAGCCACGTTTTGCTTTCAGCTGGCATTAACCAGTAACGATAAATTGTAAATTCAATTTTATTTATTTTTCCCGCGGACGGGAATCGAACCTACACTTGTTAGAAAAAGGAACGTCTTCAATTGTTGCAAATCAAAGCTATGCGCATGATTTTAAATTTAATTTGTACACGGCGATCCGGAATATGTTGGAGTCCCTACAGTGGATGAATGTAAAGCAGCGCTTAACATATAATGCAATGGTTTTCATCTTTAAAATCAAATATAATTTACTTCCGGCCTACTTAAGTGGAAATGTTGTATATGTGTCTGAAGCGCAGCCGTACAATTTAAAGCAAAATAATAACTTCAGACTAAGACGATAGAACAAAAGCAGCACACAAAATTCTTTGATGTATAGGGGACTACAGTATTTCAATAATTTACCAGGTGAACTGAAAGCCGAAAACAGAATGCACCTATTTAAGATAAAGCTAGCAGAATTTATTAAAAATAATTATATTTAAATTTTATATTAGCGGTCAATTAAATTAAATTAAGTCTAAAGAACTATGAAGTTTGATAAATGAAATTTTTGAAACTAATAAATACTACTACTACTACCAGTTCGAAACGCTTTGATATATATTTCTGAGAATTTGGTATGAATTTCTTAGGATTTCAATTGGAATTCAGATGAGAAGCCTGACAATTTTCTTTTGGAAATCATTAGGAATTCATAAGAATAGACAAACTCTTTTCGGCACTTTCGGCGCTTTTGTAAAAATTTGCATATTTTGCTCGCAAAGAATCTGAAATTATTTCGCTTTAATTTTTTTTTATTTTTTTTTAAAAATGTTTAGAAAAATTCACAATTTGACACACTGGGCTGTTTTATAAATTGTTGCCTCAGTCCTTTTACTCCCCCAATCGCATAATATTAGCCTGCTATGTACCTCTCCTAACCGATACACCCCTTATGAATATGGATATACAGATGTCGCGAATGGTGTATATTATATGCCTATATTGAATTATGTAAATACATCGATATATATTTGAAGGAGCAGTATAGGTACTAAAACTCCGAAAGTTCATTATGATAGCAACAATCCATTAAATAGATAAGAAAATTTAATTATTTTCTGTATTTGTTTTTTTTTTTCCTTTTCTTTGTATACATCGAAACCTGATTTCAGTCTACGTCACAATCAAGAGTCATCCTCTTACATTCTTTAAAAGGGTTTCCGCGACCATTGTGGAGAGTAAGAAAATGCACCATGACTGGGTGCACAGTAGCTGATTGGAAATTCGCTACGGCATGCCGGCAACTTTTTGATTTGATTTTATCTCACTGAAAAATATCTCCAAAGAGGAATGAAAAAATTCTCTGCTTATATTGATGACGGATTCATGAAACTAAATTTCCCAGGTAACTGAGAGAGATGAGGATTTGAAACGTCATTTGATGAGCCAACTTTTCTTACGTTGTTATACTACGTAGATATGTAAACACCATAGCCCTATAATTTTATAAAATTTAATTTTCTTTCATACATGTATATTTGGTGACAAAAATTTTGTTTTTTTGTTTTTTTAAATTTAATTAAAAGTGCAATAACCTTTTCATAAGATGAAATGATATGAAATATCTCCAAAAACTATAAGACCGTACATCTCTCTCTTGAGACAATTTGTTAAACCAAATCAAAAGATAAAGTCAAGTGAGGCGTTAAAAAAGGCGCAAAAGTCGCATAAGGCGCTCATGAGCGAAACATTTCAAATTAGCACGACCAGTGAAATCTCTGAAATTGCAATTATCAACGGCAGTGAAAATAGAAAACGACTAGACTATTATATAGACACCATCACCATACTAATAGTAGCTGCTAAAAAGATTCTATCCTTAGTATATATAATCGGTGTAAAAAGTTGTCTAGAATATTTCGAGTAATAAATTTCAAGTTATTTTTACACCAAAGTGTGCCAAAATTCAACCATGCCCAACAAGTAAAGTAATATCCCATCAAAATAGAAAATAAATAAATCGTCTTAACACTTCACAGGTGTAATAAAGTTTATGTGCAATGATCAAATTAATCGAGTTCAATCAAAAACAACCTACCCCCTTCTCTCTCCTCCCCCTTTACAAACTTATGTAGGTAGGTATACATGTATTTATTCTGACGATTATTCCCTTCAATCTAGTGAGATGAATAGGTAGCGAAAGTTTTTCTTGAGAGCACGTATTAATTAAAAAAAAAAACAAAAAAAACAGTGAGGCTCTATGAAAACACATCCAATGAACAACACAATTTCCGGTTGAAATTTACTTTAGAAATCTCGTTATGCTATAATAGTGGTGGACGTTCTCTTCTAAAGCCGCACATTCTGTGAAAAAAAAAAAAAAAAAACTAGAGCCCAAAACACAATTAAGTCCATTCATTAGGGCGGAGGCGCAAAACTAACTTTTCGAGATAATTTTCGGTAGCGGCTTTTGTGTAAACTCTGGAGATCCATCATTTGGCTCGCGGGTATATTGTGATGGAGATCACACCTCTTACACCACAGACATTAGACTTCTTGATTCTTTTGGATAGATAGATCTATGTACATGTATACATATATAGCATAGCCGCATGTTCCGAACGGTTGACTTTTGAATTTACACTCTGTTGACCACAGGAGAGGCTACGGATAGCGGCTTCACTAGTCCGGATCATGTTGGATTCCCAAAGTCTATATCACTTGGCTAGTAGTGGATAGACCTAACTAATAAAGGTATATCGTTTGATTATTGGGTAGTATGTACTCGACCGTAGGTAGCTGTTGGATAGATCTATCTAGGTGAGCACCACCAGAAGCTCCTCTGAGAAATCACAAAGCACATCGTTCTGTAACGGCGGCGCAGCGCGGCTGTAAAACCAAGAAGAAACAACCAAAAAAAAAATAACAAAACTTGCTTACAGTGGCGATGATTAATGGACTCAGTGCAAAGTGGTTTTGTTGTCTGAGAAATTGGGTTTTAGATGACCCGATGTTTTGTTCGACACGAAATTAGGAAATGAGCCGGCTTTGTTGTTGTTTTTATCCACTTTTTACTTTTTATTTTCATTTCGATAGTTTTTTAGTTTTTGTGTTTTTTTTTGTTTTTGCTCTCTCTATCTCACTGCTTATTGATAGATTGGTCCGCGACTTATGGTGCTCCACATATGTGTGATGTGGTACACTTTGTCTTCTGATGATTACCATTCCCAACTAGTGAAAATCCATCAAGCGCATATATATGAAGCAAGCAATGTATAAGGGCCACAACCAGGATTGAGGGTGAAATGAAAAATATGCTGCACTCAACCCCCGATGATATATGAGATTTGGAGAAAAATTCAACTTTGATGAATACCGCCAGCCGGAAAGATATGAAGGTTCGATGCAGCTAACGAACATATTGGGAAACAAAAGCTATAGAGGTGCGAAAAACGATTATTCAATGTTCCATATAGAGTTGTGCGCTCTGAAAGTATAGTTAATCTAAAGAATTAAAAAAAAACTTTTTTTAATGACTTTTTTCTTAAGGAAATATAGTCGCAATAGGGTTGATAGTCGTTTTGGAGCAGAACAATTATTTTGAAGTGTATTACTTCCTGCTGCATCAAGTAAATGGTTTTACTTGGTTTTATAACAGGTAATCAGTGTATACTGGCATAAAAAAAACATAAAAAAAAACTAGTTATATTAGAAGGGTGTAGTATAGTAAATAATAATACTTTCACTCATGACGAAAACATTACACGCAGTCTAATACAATGGAGAAGATATCAAAGAGACAATGACCTAAGCTTTAAGGCACAGATCCTTACTGAATAATCAGACTAATAAGAAAAACTTTGGTGTTAAATGCCATCTAGCGAGATGTCCCCTGCAACTATACCAAGTTGTCATGGAAAACATAGGTATTATGTATGTCATTTTAATTTAAAAATGCATTTTTTTATAGGTAAAAAAAGAACTGTTATTCACTAAAATAGTATGAGGGTATATTTTACATTTCTGAAGTCTACTCATCAAGACTTTTACAACAAGAACACGCACCTACTTGGGAGGATAAAAAGAAATATACTTCAAAAATCAAAAGAATTTTTGACATAAATATCACCACAAAATTCTGATGAAAAATTCACTCGAAAGTTTGAGTTTATTCCCTATCCCACTCTTCTTAATCTTTTCTTTACAACTTACTTTCGAATCGTAAGATATTCCACAACCTGATCTCATCGATGTGCTTTACAGAAAATAATTTGTTTCTAAATCTTTACAAGCTTATTTACCCTTGCAACAACTTCCTCGAAATCTGATTATCTTCTATGAAGCCTGAGCTAACGTACATAGCTTCGGGTCCAAATTTTCTTCAATCAATTCCAATTCAATACAGTTTTGTCCATCATCTCTTCTATCACCTTCAAAGTATAGTTTCTTTGGTGGAAAGGTACATACCGACAGAAACCAGTCTGGTCTTCAGTTGGTCTGTTCTCATGAGTCACAATTATTTACAATTACAATTCTCAAATGACTACCACGGAGCTGTGTTTTGATTTTTGAAAAGACGAATATGAGTTTGGATCGGGCGAGAGCAGGCAAAACCTTTAGAAAACAAATGACTAGCCTGCTGAATTTAAGAACATCTTGATAAATTTTACATCGACATATAATTAAGTGTCCATACAACCAAGATACAAAACTCAATAACAGTGTTCAGCGACAATTCTGTAAGTGGAAACGGATACCTGAGGACTTCTAAATAGTATATATGTCGTAGACATTTGACGTAACTCAACACTTCATGAAAAGTCTAGGCACTTAATCAAATGTTGGCAGATAATGTAACAGTTTTCGCTTAATGAACCATACCAATAAAATGCCGTTGTTGGTCTTATAGGCAGTTTTCTTACAAAATATAAAATATAATTACCAATGGTATTCTTTCTTACTTGACATCTGCGTAGTTCCACAGGAATCTTTGTTATGCCTTTTTCAGAAGCATTGAGATGGTTACGGGATAGTTAAAGGCTGCCGATGTACCTAGGAGTTTTTCTTTTGGCTATATAAATTTAATTAATCAGCAGAATCTGCCTTTTATTTGCTAGTTACAATCATAAACGACTGGCAACCATCATGGGCAATGTTCTAATTAGACCTTAAATTTCAAAATGGAATCTGAACAGCTGATATCTTATCGAGAGATATGCGTACGAGACTAGTCAAAACACTTCTCCTTCCTCATTTTAATTATGGTACCTTAATTTTTCTCAAGTTCGAAAGCTCATACTCTCACAGGCTAAACGTCGCTTTTAACGACTTCATCCGTTTTATTTTCAGGCTTCGACGCTTTGATTACGTACAACACTTGAGATCTCACCTGCTGGGATGCTCCCTAGATGATCATCGTGTGTTGAGGATGTTGGTCTTTTTGTATATTCTTACGCCCTCTAGGACCCCACGTTATCTGTATAATCAATTACAGTTTTTAAATACATCTCGAGATCATAATCAGCTCATTCCACATTTTCATAGGACCATTCTAGAGCGACCTTACTTCGTTCAGGCTGCTCGCTCATGGAATGAGGTGCCTGCACGTTTGAAATACCGTTTCTCTGGTGATTATTAAATTAAATAAGGAATTAAGTGTCATTCGGTTTCAGTTATGTTCGCCACGATATCTTTGACTCGGCAATGAATTGGACATTATTTCTTTTTTTTTTATATTATTTATACTATAATTTTCGATTGATTTTTAATATTATTACAATTTCTTTGTTGTGTAAAATTTACAAAAAATTTGTTTAAACTTTAAATTTTATTTTCTTAGTTTATTCTTCTTTCTCAGCTTGTTCGAAGTTTTAAAATTTCTGTTTTCTTTATTTTTGTCTTCTTTCATTTATTGAGTATGTATGTTTATTTTCTTTTGTTACTTTTATTGTATTATTTAGTTTTAAGTAATTCGTTTAGCATGTAAACCTGGGTTTTTGTTATTTTTGAACTTATTTATTTGGTGTTGTTAGTTATTTAGTTATTAGTCGTTAGGTTTAGTTTTTGTTCTTTAAGATACAGTAGTTTATTTAGGATGTAGATTTTTACTATATGTCATCTCTCTTCTCTCTTTTGATTAATGCCTCCATTCTTATTTTGACCTTTTTATTAATGTACTTACATAAAAGTAATATTAAATTGTGTACATTCAATGAATAAATTCTAATTTGAATTTGAACCCCAATGGCCTTATAGAATGTATCGACCACTGATAGAGAGCGACCTATATGAGATTCGAATCTCATTCTCAATATCTTATCCATTAGAAAAAATATATTATTTCATTGATTATTTTACTTCATAACTAATGAAATGATCTCACTTACATCTTAAGTATACATTATAACGTAAAGCCCTTATTTAAGAATTTTCATAATTTTTTTCAATATTTAACATTTTTAAAAAAATTTTATCTTCTAGGCAAAAAAAAACCAAAAAAAACCAAACCAAAACTTTATATCAAAATAAATCCTCCAGATGACATGACACATTCTTGGAATTCATCGCTACTTGAATTAAACATTATATACAGCAGCATTGCAAGAGTTTGTTGTCTATGGTAGTCAACACCTTGACAAGATCAACCTTTGATCTTTACCTGCAGCAGCAACACTTCAAAGAGAAGCAAATTAATGAATCGGCAGAAAAATGATTAGCGGTGAATCTTTTGCTGCCGGTATATGCTTCAGATGGATCGTGGCTTTATTATAGATTTATGTATGTATAGGTTAATAAATATGTGCATGTATATATAAATTGTATAGATACTCACACACAGAGATAAATGTGTATAGGTATGAAAGAGAATTTAAAACGTTCCTCAAATCTATCTTCGCGGTATTGTTTGAAAATCAAGGTTTTCTCCCATCATTAAGACTCATCTTCATCATTAACCAGAAACACCAGAATCCGTACTGGAATCTCTTCAAGTTATAGTTACCTCTATACAAGATAGAATCCGAAGATTTCTAAGGCTCTGAACTCATGTCTTGATCAGATCATAACTTTTAGGTTTTTTTTTTTTTTTTTTGAAGATCACTTCACTGAACAGTGATCATCGCGGATACGTCTCCTGCTGCGAATTTGACAAAAAAAAAAAAATTATAAAGATGCGCTGCACGATCAAAGCAAATCGCAATTGTTACTTAATGAGTTTAGCACTATCAAGCTGAAAAGTGGAAGTTTGAAATACCGGTTGTGGGCTGGAAGTTCATAGTTTTAATTTGAAAACATAATTCTTTCCTTAAATATTTGATTATCTACGTAAGTTTCAATTAAATTAAAAACCTTGAATGAAGTTGCTGAATAACTTTTTGGGCTCAGCTCATCTCAACTTTAAATTAGATTTAGATTTGGATTCGGGAAGGTGTGTGCAAACGTTAATCTCGCATTCACAAGTGTTTGTAATTTTAGAAAACTAAACGAGTTAGGTACACAATCTTAAATTTCAAAATCCCGATTACCATAATCCTGTACAATTTGGTCCCTTAAAAATAATCGAATCAATGGAGTTTTACCAAACAGTCGAGATCAAGAGGACAAGTTACATACAGATATGTTCCAGGATTTTGTTTTCTAGTATTATTCGGAATTTCATACGTAGGTAATCCTGGAACTGAAAAACCCGAATGCGAAATTCCGGATTACACAATCTCCTATTGGAAAATCTGGAAATACGAAATTTCGTTTTTGTTTTGATTTTATGAATATTTCTGTTAAGGTTTGATACGCTAGTTACAAAGCACGAAGAGTTGAGAGACTTAGTACGGTTCATTAATTCTTGTGCCTAGTTTTAACGCACCCCCTTAAATTGAACAATCATCTCCAGGTAGAGTTCCGGTGAGGTCGCAGCATAATAGACCATCTGTAACTGATCGTAGGTATTTCGATAACTGCCACTCTAACCTAACCTAACCTAACCAACGTAATCTAAGATTCTGTATTGAAATACTGGATTTTAAAATTCGAAAAATATAACTCTACAAAACAAACTTCTAGAAGGAACCCTCGAAACTATTTTAATTTATTGTAGTTTTTGTAACAAGAGGAACGCGATTTCCAGTATTCCAGTATTTTTTTTAAATCTTGTATACCTACTCCATGTTTTTTGTACCAAGTATATTTGATTTCTAAACATGAAGTCTTTACTTATAATCTAAATCACGGGAATTTTGTAATTGCAAGCTTCTTTTAGTAGCAATCAATAGAACTTATATAAGTATAGACAAACTGAGATTTTAATATTCTTTCGGACGAATAGACACCCTAAAATATAGTCATAAAGTAAATTGTTATAGCAACGTGCTCAGTGAACCCAAGACAACCTATAATAATAGCAGTATAACCTTAGTAGATAGAATTTACTTCTATTGTAACTATTCTCCGTGACAGTAATGTCGGTCTAATAGTCACCATCCATCGTGCACTACTAATGTCCGACACGTGTGCTCAAATCGTGTAATTAAATATACAATTTTGGTTATTTGAGGTTTTCATGGTGCACCGATATTTTTTTTATATACAATAGTTACAAGAAATTAATGAGTACGAAAATCTAAAGAGACAGCTTTGAAAAAACTTTTCCAATTTCAAATAAATTTCCAACAACAGACAGACCCTAAAATCTCTTGAATCCGAAAAGGTTGAAGAATCAAAAATATCAAAAAATTCCTTCACGGATAATTTTGAATCAGCTACTGTAGAACGCAGTTAATTTGCCCGAGGCGGTCGATAAATTTTCACTCTGAAGTTGAATTCATGGAATAAACACATTTCAAGAAAAAAACCTAGGGAGAAATAAAAAAAATGCTATTTGGACCAGCAATGTGCATTTGAGAGCAATGTTAGCATAGCAGTGTCGATTTCTCATCATTTCTCATCATTTTACGTATAAGAATCTTACATACAATAAAAATTCAAATTTCCTTAGAGTCCACCTAGCGAGTATTTTCCATTTTTATGTAGAACTCTTAACAGCCCACAGTAGGAGCATGGTAAAAAAGTGGATTCTACATATATTTCCACCTCTGGAATCTGAATGCAATTGTTAGTAGTAGGGTTTCTGGTTAATGACTCCTGAAGTGTATGATGGGTAGTAAAGTAAAGAAAGAGCCGATGGGGCACCACCACATTGTAATACATATGTACAGTCAATATGGTGGAGAGTCTGAATGGAGCACCTCTAATGGTTTTCATGTGTAAGATGATGAAGGCAAAAAAATAAATTTATGAAAGAAACCAATTGACTTCTTTAAGCTTTCTTACACCTTCACCTGGAAATTGGATTTTGTAGCACAGTCACCTTGTATACAATGTAGATATAGGCAACTCTACTTGGCCAGACAGTTTGTCTTTAATAGAGTTCAATTCTTTCTAGCATTTAACAGGTAACTATGGGAGCATGGAATGTGGTTATGTGGTCATTCTATTAACATTTGTTATTTTCACTTTTATTGAAATAAATTGCTTTTTCGGACATATTTAAGAACTTATTAATACACCTATGAATTATACAGGTCACGGGCCAATGATCTTTTTGTCTAATTTGTATACTATGTATTGTTAAAGTAATCTTATACAATTCAATAAAGTCATTATTTATTTTTTGGAGAATTTTTCAATCATTTTTATTTTATTTTGCAAGTATTTCATGGTATGACGTGTCGACA
The DNA here is from genome assembly GCA_963930735.1 of Dioctria linearis. Classification (NCBI taxonomy): domain Eukaryota; kingdom Metazoa; phylum Arthropoda; class Insecta; order Diptera; family Asilidae; genus Dioctria; species Dioctria linearis. The sequence goes on from OZ005744.1 coordinate 20,293,850, forward strand.
TTGATACTAGTAACCCAAAAGAACAACAAACCTACTACCAAGATGAAGAAGATTTACATCTAGTCTGCATAAAGGATGAATATGTTATGAATTTTTGGAAAAAAAAAACTTGATGAAGTCTACATTATGGATATACTTAGAAAGAATTCTTGAAAGAACTTCAAAATCAGCAATGACTTCAGAGTGGCTGCATTCCACCAAACAACCAATCGAACAACTCGGTTTGTTATCCTGCACTGAATTTGTCAAATCAGCATCATTTGTGGACCAGAACTATTGTACTATTTCTGCTTCTGAATAATCCAGAAATGAGACAGACCACTTAATTTGAGTAATTTTCTCACTCAGAATCGTCGAACTTTGCCATTTCCTCATTTATTCTCCGAAATAAAATTTATTTCACACCTAATTTTAGAAAAATGATGACAATAGTTTTGGATAATAAAATTGGGAACACTTTCTCCATACCCTGACTGGGTAACGGTACGGTTCCTATCAAGGCCCACTACTCTTTTTAAATCTCTTTAACATCTATGAACATTTTCAATGGAATAACTAAAAACAGTGCCTGTAGCTTAGATAGCTTTAAAAATCAAACTGAAAACACAAAAAAGCCTGCAGGATACGAAAATATCAACATATAATATTTGAAAGTGTAATGGCTTTCTTGATGCCTCCACATGACATTGTTATCCATGTCTGCCTTAGCAGAGATTACATAAGACAAGTTGCCTAGATTGTAAATTAAGTGTAAAATGTTTTGAAAATACACCATCTAACACAATTTTTGCATCAACATTTGCATACAACTGGTTGCTGTGTTTTCTACAATGATGAAATTACTCTCTTAGAAGGAAAACAAAACCTTGGATGGTAACAATACTCGCGCTTTAATTTTTATTGTACCTTCAGTATCTTGCCATAGTATTAACGATACCAAACTTCTGTAAACTGTCCATTAAATTCAGTTTTCCTTAATTCATGCCGTCTTAAAATTAACATCTACTTTTCGGTGAAGTCGCCGCCTATAATATGGAGATCGTCAATATTCAATTTTCTGACCCTTTTTGTTTCGCCTATATACAAAAATTCATTCCCCAAACTTCAGGCTAGTAATATTTGAATACATGCTAAAGATATGACGCTTAAGTCGACCTCATAGATAATTGCATTGAACACATTAATTCTTATCTAGGGAAAGTATAGAGTTAGGCTACCAAAAACCGTCCGATTCTAACTCCCCCTTATAAATTCCAAATGATTCAAATATTTTAAATTCTAGAATTGTATGGTATATGTACGAGTATTATAGGGTGTGCACAAAATATCTAATTTTTAGAAAATTAAATTTGGTGTATATGGAAGAATTACCTGCCTGCTTCTTCTCCTCCAAATTTATAGCGGTTTAATGTAAAAATTAAGGAATTTTTAATCAGATATACAGAAAATAACTACTTAGTTTTTTTTGTCAAAAAACACGTCATCAACATTAGACTTTCATACCGAATTGAGGAAGTGCAAAGCCTTCAATTTAAAATGATCTATAACACTCTATGTACATATATATTATACCATAGATGGCAGTAAAACTAGATGTTTTTTAGACCGTGCCGAAAACAAATGTTTTTATAATAGTAGTTTTGTATACATTTGATCGACTTCCTCAACACTTCAGATACGAAAAAATGTGAATCACTCGACGAATACATCATTACAAATGTTGTGGTCCATCCCGGAGTAAACCACCCAGCCATATAAATTTTGTATACTTTTTTGGTACTGCATGCGACATGTAGTTCTTGTGCCATCTATGATAATACCTATACCTAGTTATAATACAACCGCTTGTACGATCTCACATCACCTTTTTTCTTCTAATCTTGAAGCTTGATCATACAAGAAATATGTATAACTAGTTCCCTCGCTCTGGGATCTGTAGGAGCTTAAAGTTTCTTTTTTTTCAATATCGAGTAAGTGAATTTACAGTTTTTATTTTTTTATATGTTTTTCAAAAATATTGAAATGAAAACTTTTTTAATCTATAGCCAAACTGTAATTGCTCTTAAATCAGGTAAGATATACTTTTTCGTTTGATCAATATTTTCCGAGGCCTTTAAAGTCAAAATTTAAAGCGCAGAGATTAACTTTTTCTTTTAATTCAAACGCAAGAAGATTAGTCGAAAATGTCCTTCAATTTTTAATACCTTTTCGGGGATAGATAAAAACCAAATTGATTCTCTTGAAGCGAAATTTTTACAGAACTCACAAATATTTAATCATTCCCACAATAGTTCAATACATCCTAATTGGGAGGGTGTCCATATAACATACTAATTGATGTACCTATAATAATCTCAAGGTTCTCTAAGACTTTTCTGCATAGCTAAATTGTACTAATTTTAGTCACCTACTGCAGTGATTGGTATATAACCATAATTTATATAAAGGTATTTTTGGTATACATATATATATATGGTTCGTGCTATATACATAAATATGTATGTATTTATAATTCCAAACTATACATCCCAGTTTAGTATTTGACCTATACAGCTGCTAACGATAAACTTTTTTCCTTATATCCAATTCGTAATGCTCCCCGTGCCATCGATTAGACAGTTTTCACAAGTTGACAGAATCTAACGCTTCATTAAAACCGTTAAAAGAAAAAAAAACTGACAAAAGACCGGCAAAATACAAGGATATCATTTATCAAATCGCTTTAAAAAAAAAGGCCGATCCAAAATATAGTTCAACAAAAACAAAAAGCAACAAAAAATTCAGCGACAAAAACGAGACCAATATTTGTCAAAATGTTTGTTTTCATCACCCTGAAGTTGCTGAAAGTTACCACAAAAACGAAGAAGAAAAAAAACACAAAAAATATTCCAAGGAGCGAAACATGTCAGAAATGTGACAAATTGAAAGGCCGAAGGAAAACACTGTGCCAAAACAGAAAAAAAAACGATTGTGTCTAGAAGGCAAGCATGTCCTGTAACTTCATTCTTAAGGGTCATCATGTGAAATTAGGCGAAGCCCGTAAAGTCATAAACTGCGAGTTAAGGAAGTAGAGATTTACGGGGACAATAACCCAAGGCAGAAGGAATATATGTTTTCTGCAGCAACATAGTTAGTGTTTTCTACTTCGTTTTTTTTCACCCCCTCCATACTTGGTATACGTCTGAACTGAGAGTATATTATTTTCACAATTTTTAACATCTTATATAGACTAGCAGTGTTCTCGCCTTGTCTTCATGAGAACTAAATGAGCTACTTAGAGGTATTTATGAGGCATGCCTCCCGGTGTGCGTGTCTTTTCATTCTTTTGCTGTCAAGGACTCAGTATTGTTCCTTGTTCTTAGCTGCTGGATATGTTCATGGAAGGCCTTTTAATACAATTATGTAGTGAAATCGGTACTTAACATTTCATTTAGCTTGTTATGCTTGTTCAGAAAAAAAAAATACACAACGAAAAATATAATTTTGTATAATTCTTCAAATCTCCTAACAAACCTAACAAACATAAGGATTCGATTGGTATACTTTAACCATTTTCAAGTAATTCTAGATGATAAATGATAAGCATTATAACTATTTCCTTAATAGCTAACAATCTTCAACATTTTGGACTCATCATTTTAATCATTTTGAAGAGAGCTGCAGTTATGTAGTTAGTACAGAACGACACAGACTACTAGTCAAGTATCAGTCAGGATTTAGGGGAAGCATTCATCCGAATATTGCTATTTTCCTGGAGCCTATGCGACGCTGGATCGTTCAATATTATTTAATAAAATTATTAAATATAGAGTGAGAGATAATGAGCTATTGTGGTTCTCATAACTTTTGTCTGGTAGAACTGAAAAGACGATGATAATAGGAATATTACCTGGACGCGAAGAGACAATATTGGGTTTTCCGCACGGGACTGTTTTGGCAACTTTACTATTTTATTGTATATCAATGATATTGGCAAAGTTATGGAAAACACTGAATTACGTCAATTTGATGAATTTTATGAATTGAATTTGATTTGAAACGACCTTGTGAATGGCTAAAAACGGAATAAGATGAAGTTAAATGTAAATAAAACTAAATGTATGCGTATTAATTCTGATATGGATTGTCGAGTATTTATAGACTATGTATCAACGAGCATCTAGCTTCAAATGACTTTTCATCAAAATTTTCCACTGATGTGGAGAGTTCATTCAAAATTTTTTTCTGTATTCTAAATGATTGCATAAGAACCTTCGTCCCAGTAATAAAACCAAAACATGGAAAGTATCCACACTGGTATAGTCGTGAATTAATCCAAGCGTGAAAAGAAAAGGAAAAATATAAACGTTTGAATCACCCTGAAATTTACAAGAGCTTATCATTATTTCGTCAATTATTTAAAAGCTTGATTAAAGAATGTTATAGAACCTATTTGGATGAAATTGAGAAAACTTTACACAATAATGTTAAAGCATTCTGGGCATACCTACTCCAAAACAATGAAATTCTCAAAACTCCCTTCCTACTGAGATGTACTACAATGATACAATTTCTAATACACCCCAGGATACTTGTAATATCTTTGCTCTCTACTTTAAATCTGTATATTCTGACAACATTTTAGCCAGTAATTACTCAACATCCAGTAATGCCACAACACCTCCCTCTTCTCATCCAACCTCTTTTTCCCCTTCAATAACTACATTTACGATTTCTCGCGAGGATGTACAAGGTGTCATTCTAGGTCTTGATTTAAATAAGAAAGCTGGCCCCAACACCATACCGAACATCTTCCTAAAGAACTGCTCCTCCGTATTAAGCGCTCCTATAAGCGTACTATTCAATTTGTGATTGAGCTACAGAATTTACCCATCTGCATTCAAGATATCGTACGTTACCCCAATTTTTAAATCTGGTGATCTTAAATCCGTAAATAATTATAGACCTATATCAATTTCTAATAGCTTGGCTCTTGTATTTAAAAAACTTATTTATATAATCAACTCTTACCCCAAACTCTCTCTGAGCTCTAAACAGCACGAATTTCTTCTGAGAAAATCCGCTACCACGAACCTGGCGGTTTATACAGACAAAATTGCAGTAGCACTTGATGATGAGAATCAGGTTGATTCTATTCAAACCGATTTTGCTAAAGCCTTCGACAAAATTTCCCACTCTCGTATACTCCATAAAATATCTAATATAGGTGTCTGCGATAATTTAGTTGCGTGGTTCGCATCATATATCCGCGAACTACTGCAAACAGTAGTCCTTAACGGTCACTAGTCCTGCCCTTTCATACAAATCTCCGGTGTTCCACAAGGCACAATTCTTGGTCCTTATATCTTTCTCCTCTACATCAATGACCTACCGCACCAACTAATCACCGATTGTCTCTTATATGCAGATGATGCTAAAATTTTTAAGGTCATTCGCACCGAAGTTGACTGTTAATTACTTCAAAGAGATATTCTTACCTTAGAAAATTGGAGCAAAGATAATTTGTTGCCGTTGAATATCTCCAAATATAAAGTTATAACTTTTCCAGAAAAGCCAATACCTTATATTATGACTACCTAATGGGTGATTCATCTCTTAGCCGCGTTACTGAAATGAAAGATTTAGGGGTAATTTTTGACCAGAAATTGTTATTTCAGTCACATATTAACTGGATTATCTCCAAGGCTTTTAAACTGTTGGATTTTATATCCCGAATTTGTAAATAATTCAAGTCTACTACATCACTAATAACTCTTTATAATTCTCTAATAAAAAGTCATCTAGAGTACGCATGCACTATATGGAACCCTTTATATGGTGTATATGAACAGCAAATTGAAGCAGTTCAGAGAAAATTCACCAGATTTCTTTTATATAAAACAAAAGGACGCTATCTTGATTATTTTACTCGCCTCAACAAATTTGGTATTCTTTTTTTGGAAAAACGTCGTTTTTCTTAGATGAAATGTTTTTATTTAAAATAATACACAACCTTATAAATTGCCCTGAATTATCCCATAACATAAGCTTCCTTGCTCCATCTAGAGTCACCCGCTGCCCGTTAACTTTTTAAATTACTACTGCTAGGACCCATTTACGATATAAATCCCCTTGTTACAGAATTCAAAAAAATCATAACGACCTATTTAACGAAATCGACATCCTCGGTCTTAGTGTCTGCACCTTTAGAAAAATCATTAGAAATGAGATTCAGACTCCCCTCTCTGAATAATCATTAATGTATTTTTTCCTCCATTCTTCTCGTATCCTTTTTAATATATTTCCTTTTTTCCTGTTTTTTTAATTCCTATCTTATTTAAAACCTTTCATGCTCTATTTTTAAGTTATTCTTATACTGTTGCACATAACTAGTCTATAGTCATAGTTAGTAATTAATATTATAAATGAATTCTTATTATTAATATTTTAATCTTTTTCTCAATGAAATATGAAATAATCAAATAGTTGGATTCCGATATTAACCGGTAGCTTTTAATCGAGACTTTAGTCTGTAAGCCATCGATATAAAGATAAAAAAATATGTAGGAATGTTAATTGATGATATAAACTAAGATTTAATAAACATATTAGATACATTTGCAAAAACAGTTGCAAGAAATATTTCATTTTTCAGAAGAATTCGTAATAATATATCCATCTGCTTAAACTACATCGCAGACGCTAAGTTAGCTTTATTTCATGCATTGGATGCACAAGACCTTGAATTCATTTCATATTTCACAACTGCACCGTGGGAACTTAGCCGACGCTGTACTTTTTAATCTACGCGATAGTCCAAACAGAAATAAGCTAGCTAAGTTAGATTTAGTCATTAATTAATTTTTGTCGAGGAATAAACGTGCAAAAAATTAAAGTTCTTTTTTTTTTATAAAAACCCAGCTACAAAAATTAACTTATATGGTATATTTATGAGAACAAGATTGGAATAGATTGCAGAAGCAAGAAAGTAGCGCAATGAGGATAATTTTATGATGCAACAAAACAACGCCAAGGAGGTTTATGTTGTTGGAGTCATTGAAATGGTTAAGTGTGAATCAAAGAGTTTATTTAAATGTGTTTATAACTGTATTTAAAATTAAAAATAATATACCGCAGATAATTACCTATCTGCTGCAGCAGCATGGTGAAATAAATGTACACAAAAGACAACCATCAGGAAGCTAAAGCTAAACAAGCTTCAAAGGATGTCTAAGTGTAACTGGTGGCATGCGCACAATAACCTACTGGTTCTCAGCAACATTGTTGAAAAATAGGCTGGACTAATGGTGTACAAAGCCCGGACAGATGGGCTTAGTGAATGGGACTCCAAAAGTCTACGCACTATAACCGAACGAATAGAAGGAAATCAAATACTGGAAATGATATCAGACAGGATGGTTGTTAAACACAACCTCTGTCTACCTCTCAAGATAAAGATACCAAATATTCCACTCTATAAATCTAGAAAATGAAGCCCTAATCTGGTACACCAGCGGTTCTAAAACCGAATGAGAGGTAGAAGCTGGAATATATGGTGTAAAGCCAACAGCTTATATCTCTTTTTTTTTATATTATTAAGCCAAGCTCAGGGAATACCTTATGATGCAAAGCACAGCATGGCAGGAAGGAGATAGGGAAAGGATTAGGAGATATGAGGAAAGTGGCGGAGGTGCCGATGTATGTCGCCCTTAAACTTCCGCAGATTGTATGCCGGCGGAAAAACAGAAGATGGTAAGCTGTTCCACATTCGCACTATTCAGGATAAAAAAGCATCTCGGAATTTTACTGTACGGCCGAAAGTAATTTGAAGGGTTAAAGGATGTGCGCGGTTTGCAGCGCGAGTATTGCGTGCAGGAATCATTCTACAAGGGATTAGACTAGATATTTCATCAGAACATTGACCATGCATATAGCGATAAAGGAGCGAAAGGTATCCAACATTGCGGCGGTGCTCGAGTGAGTCGATATGACAAGTTATTGCCAAATCGTCAATCTTTTGGACAATATACAATGAAGCTAAGGCTGTGCGACCAGCCCCGGCCCATATATGGGAGTTATATTCCATTCTAGGTCTAATGTAGGACTTGTAGAGGAGCGTTAGATTTGACGGGCTGAAATATTTCTTGCACCTTTTCAGAAATCCAAGACATTTCGATGCTTCTTTGGCAACAGAGAAGATGTGATCTGTCCAGTTTAACTTACTGGAAATATTAATGCCAGAATGCTTAGTGACGGTGAATCGGAAATTAATGATCCATCAAAAGAAACGGGTGTGGTTAAGTTATGATCTTGTTTTAATGAGATAAGACAGCTTTGGGACTTTGATGCATTGAATTCGACGCGATTCGCTTTGCCCCAAGCGAGGATATTGGCAAGATCGTTATGATCTAGTCATGCAATCTCGTTTAACACATGCAGCACTCCCCCTGGATTCCGCAAGAGTGTCAAAGGAGTAAGCGAAATCAAGAGTACTGTCATCTGCGAAACTATGGATGTGATTGAAAGTAAGGGAAAGCAGATCATTAATAAAAATTAAAAAGAGAGTTGGAGAGATAACAGAGCCTTGAGGTACACCGGCATTTATGGGATGCGGTTCAGACGTAACGCCCATCTAATACAACACGTATTTGGCGACTAGATAGGAAACTTTCAATCCATAATAGAAGAGGAGGGGAGAGGCCAAGTGCTTTGAGTTTGGCTAAAAGGGCTGGATGCCAGACTCTATCAAAGGCTTTTGAAATATCTAGGGCAACGATTTTAGACTCACCAAAATTGTGAAGACTACGGTTCCAACGTTCCGTAAGAAAGGTCAGCAAGTCTCCAGATGAGCGTCCAGCTCGGAAGCCATATTGGCGATCGTTGATGAGATGGTTAGTTTCTAGATACTTCATTAATTTTGAGTTAATGATAGATTCAAAAACCTTTGAAAGAATCGAAGTGATCGCAATTGGTCGATAATTTGAGGGATCGAACACCTAACACTTCAATGGGTGCCAGGATACTTAGGAATTGATGGGAATGAAAACGCGGATGTACTGGCCAAAAAAGGAGCATCTATGCCCCTTATTAGGACCGGAACCATTTTGCTGTTTCCCTTACAATACCGTAAAACTGACCATTCAAAACTGGTTCCAAAACCGAATGGACTAAAGATAGAATTCAAAGATAGGCTCCAAACAAGCCAGAAGATTCATTAAAAGACCTTCACCAAAGAAAAGCCTTAATTTTTTGAAGTTGTCTAGGAATCAACTCAGAATGATTAGAGGAGTCCTAAACCGGAAACTGCATGCAGAGGATAAATATATTGCTCACTGATATATGTAGGCTATGCTCGAAGAGTATGAAATATCGGAGCACGTCTTATGTGAATGCAAGGCCATTGCACAATGTAGAATACAGGCTTTTGGCTCATACTTCTTAAAGTCTGACAACTTTAAAGAATCTTCACCCAAAAAAATACTACTCTTCCTAGGAAGAGTGGTATTGCTTGATGAACTATAAAGAATGCGGTGTATAATAAGCCAATGAATGGCTGCAGTGCAAAGACCAGTCCCCCGCTTAATGTTCATCGTAATCTTAATCTCTTACTATTTCATACACCTAAAAGAGAACTCAGTTAGAACAACACGAGCTTAATATAGTAAATGAAAATAATGGCATTGAAATTGTTCTTGATATTAAAGAAGTCATAAACGCATATTAATGTTAAGCATTCGCAATTTTCGCTTATAAAAATTCTCTAGACATGGACTTCTTCAAACAAATGAAAAAACAACTTCACGTGTTTTACCGACAATATCACACACGTAAAGTTCTTCTCCACATTATCAGAAAAATTTCATGACCATTACTGTGTTTTCATACAAGTTCAACTTAAGTTGATGTCGAGTTATTGCTCAAGGAAACGATAATTGAGTTGATTTTCGTTAAATCCATGTTAAATTTACGAAACCAGTCGAATTGAATTGGTTTTTGGGCAAGCTTATTTGTTAATGAATATAGTGCGAATGCGAATCCAATACAAATCCGGCTACTTTAAACGAAATATCTCAGTTGTCAACTCAACTCAGAAGCCATCCATGATAATAGCATAAAGTTAACTCAGCCGGCAAAACTTAACGACAACTCAGTTGTTCATGGAAACATAGTAGCTACCTACATAATATCTGGGGTTTGGTAAAGGTACGCACTCCAAAACGTACTATTTACCACACATCTTATCAAGATTTATGGTAAAGCTATACGAAAAACTGAACATATATATGACGTGCTTTAGACTCTTCCTTTATTAGACAAAAAGAAAGGTTTAAGGACTTTTGTTTATGATTTGAGAGCAGACAGCATAGCAGCTATATGGTTGGTTCTATTACAGCATTGCAAATGCTTCTTAAAAGGGCTAAAAGTTGTAGTCTGGGACTTAGCCCTGCAAAGCCCGAAGTAGTCTTCTTTGCACTGAGGAGAGTTATTCCGACTTTCGCTCCCTCAAAACTGAGTAGCATTACTCTGAAGCCAAATACCTAGGAGTAATACTAGACTCCAAAATAAACTGGAGGATAAATATGAATGAGCGCATGAAAAAGGCGGCCATGGAATTGCATGCCTACAAGAAAACTGTTGGCAAAAGATGGGTTATACACCCTCGCATCGTGCACTCAATGTGCACCGCCATTGTAAAACCTATCCTCACATATGGGATCCTGGTGTGGTGGAATGGTCTAAAAAAGCGACATAGAAAAGTCTTACTAAAATACAGAGAGCTGCCCATCTAGATATTACAGGTGCTCTTCGTACAACACCAATGGCAGCAATGAAGATTATGCTCCGGCTCTTGCCCCTGACATCCACCGGAAATGTACAGCTGCAAAAAATGCACTAAGGCTTAGAGATTTGGGCTGCTGGATAACTGCAGACCTTGGGCACAGCAGAGTTCTAAAGATCTGTCCTGGAGACTGTATACGGGGAGCTACGGATTACATTGTCACGAGACTTTATTTTGAGAAAGCGTTCTCAACTACCATTCCTAATAGAGAGGATACCACTCCGTGGAAAATGACTCTGATATATGTATCTTTACAGACGGTTCGAGAATGGATGTGGGAGTAGGAGCCGGGATGTACTTGGCATTTCCTAAAAGTACGAGAATCGTACCGCTTAACGGACAACTGTAGTGCGTTTCAAACGGAAGTACGAAAGTAGTAAGGCTGCTGGACACGAGTACCATAAGATTCCGCCTAGTGAAATGGTGTGCTAACCACAGTTATTCTCTAGTGGGTGCCTGGTGACAGTGACGTATAAGGAAACGAGGCAGCTGATTCCCTGGCCGGAAAGGGTTCCGCTATGAATATTTGCCTAGCGGAAGAATCCCTTGGTCGCCCCTAGAATCAGCTTAGAATATTCTAGATTTACAGGCCTGTAGACTGGCAAATCGCAGATGGGTAGAACTGAACCATATGCGCGATTTCAAGACAGCTGTGGTCCAAGATATGTTCTGGAAAGAAGCAGAAAATCGCTGAGGAGGAACCCGAAAAATGTGCGTAATCTTATTGCAGTTATCACGAGACACTGCCTCTTTGGCAAATATGTAGAGCGTATGCAAGCTCCATACAATGACTTCTGTAGAACCTGTATGGACGAGGAAGAGGTTGAGAGCGTTCAGCACCTGCTGTGCGAATACCTTAACCTTGTTAAGCATAGGAGGAATACGTTTGGTAGCTACTTTTTCTGCGAATTTGGGGAATTAGTAGACAAGGAGTTGAAGGACCGGTAAGGTTCATAAGCTCTTCTATCTGGTTTCGGCGCACCCCGAAAATCTGAGGTATCATTTCTGGGTAGGATCCTAATCAGGTGGCATCACAATGAACCATATATGGTCTATAAGTGTGGCTAGTCGTACAAGCTCTTACGTCGGACGCCACTATAACCTAACCTACCCTAACCTAAGTAATCTTCATTTTAATTTTAATTAGCTTTTAGATCAACATTTATACATCCTCTACAAGTAAGAGAAAGTAAGTGATAAAAACTTCCAATAACAGGGGACCTCAAATTGAACTCTTGGGAACATCTGACGCAAAATATACAATGTCAGATATGAGATTATTGGTCACGTGAATTTTTAATGTATATCATTAAGAAATTTCGCGATTGAAATATGGGCAGAATTTGAGACGTGAATATACGATGATTACTTATGCAGTAATAGGGGGCAGTTTACACTTTCTAACACTTTGAAGAAGTCCAAGAGTAACATTTTCCATATTATTATATCCATGGCACGACATACATATGTATATCAGTGTTCACCATAAGAAGTGCAGTATAACAACTGTAACCAACACTAATTATAATTTGTGAGTGATCAAAAACCCATTCATTACCTAAAATATGAGTTTTTCGATTATTTTTAAGAAGGAGATCACAGCAAGATAATGGGAAGAAAGTTAAATGGGAAGGCTTTCTAGTTATGGGAAGCAAAATTTGCCGTTTTTTACGGAGCTAGATATATTGAAGTATGTAATTAAATACGCGACTGAATAAAATATAAGATAGTATAATTCTTAGGAGTTTAAATCAGATGAAATCAGCGCTAAAGGCTTGCGACCTAATAGATTTAAGAACTTACTGAGTTTTCCAATATCAAAATCACGAAAAGTGGGTCAGAATCGAAATTGATTGTGATATTTTTTGTTGCTTTAGCAAACACTATCTAAATCCTATTTAGCGAAGCTGAATTTTACTATGAATGCCTGCATTGCGTTAGTTTTGCAATAGAACTTCGTTTTAGTCAAAATGTGGTATAATATAGTCACATAGGAAGTACTTTTTACTTTTCAGTTTGTACTGATAACTTTATTTCTATTCAGTTCCGTTCATCCGATCTAGCCTAGCAAGATGCCCCGAGGAAAGAAAAAATTGGTCAAGCGTTTTCATCTACCCCCGAATTGCTTGGGGTCAGGTAATAAGTTTGCTTTATTTATTTCTAATAATTTTATATAGGTACATATCTACGCACACAGACTTTGCAGTTCTGAGCTGACTGAATTGATTAATAATTAATTTAATTAATTTCTGAAGTTAGTCGCGTTTCGCTTATATTCTTCCTTCGAAATAGAATAATAATGTCGTATATAGGCATAATAAAAAGATAACAAGGTATGACCGATTCAACAGGAATTTTTTGTGTTGCTATTTCATGAGGTGGACAATTTCATGTCCAGCGAATTTGTTTTGAGTTTTCCGTATCTTACTGAAATATGCTTTGAATATATTAAAATATTTGACAAAACATTAGTTATCATCGTTTAAATCACTTCGGGAAAAGTAATTATGTGTTAGTGCAAAAGCAAAGAAATTTCCAAATAGAAAATTTTTTTCACTTTGATAAGGACGATTGAAATTGAGACGAACAAAGTTGTGATAATTGTCGCCAAATGAGGTAAGCAACCAATTGACAGATAATTCGGCCAATACCTAGTTAATCTTTGTATCATAGTATAGGTAAGGAATTAGACAATTCAAATTTGAAGACGATAACCTCAACGCACTCGTCGAAATCCTTGGTTTGACAAGGATGCGCAGAGTTATTAATAATCTCCGAGTGTACATATAATAAATCGCTCTGAATTGCTAGACCGATAACCTAAGCCAAGGGCTACAAAGACCAATCTAATTGAATTGAGAATTAATTGATTGAAGATAGAAATGCTGGTCAATTCTAAATAAAATCGTTAATATCCATTTTCGAACTCGAACAAAAGATCAACTACAGCAAGCATTCTGCTTCAGTATCTAAAAAATCCTTTCTAATCTAGATGATCCTAACCATGCCGTATAAAAACATGTCCAAATCAAATAGGTACGCTGAACATTGTCACAAATGAAAATCTTAACAGACTCAACCAACGACAGAATTGCTAAAGAGACCTCAAACTGAAACAATGAGTTCGTCGAATTGGAACACTCAATTGAACGATTTTACAGGAAGTTCTAATGCCTTGGAGATTCTATAGGTGTCTCCCATAAAAGGAATCCAGAGCACTACTGTTTCAATTCTTTTATATTCCAAGATATATTAAAGGATTTCAGTAAATAAGTGTTACATTTCGTTATATTTACAATTCACTAAGTTTAGATGGGATGAAATAATTTGTGAAGTTCAAAAACCAAACTCAAGTAATTTCAACGTCTTCTTAATTTTAAGAGAGCCCTCAAAAATAAATCGTAAATATACCAACTATGTTCCTATACCTACATATATCAAATTCCAATATCTACCATGTCCCAAAAAGCATCTCTCTATTAGAAACTAAAGTCGAATTAACAAAAAGCTTCCAATAATCATTGCCGAAGGTGTCAAAAGTCAACTCGTAATGGCTAGTAATAAAACGCTCATCTTCAGGCTGATATTAACTGGACAGCACGCTTTTTGTTGCGGTAAATTTAACCATATCCCAGACCAATTATAGTTCGTCTTACAAATGAAAACGAAAAGCTATACGCATCGTTTACTGACACCTCATGCTATAAAGTTGCAGACTCGACATACTGGATAGGTCCATTTACTCATTAAATACGTTTCCATCAATTACATACATACATATACCTATAGTACCTATATAGTAACTAGAAGTATTTCTCTCATCATTCCAGTTATGAATGAAATTTATTAACAAAATTTAAGCACCCATATATGCCATCTATAGTAGGTACCCAAGACATTAATAAAATTCAACGGGCAAGCGCGGCTAACATGAAAAATTCTTTGGATTCAAATCGATCGAGGCCCCATGGCTACAACACAGGCTACACCCTATCGTAATTAAGGAGCCATTTCAAGTATACAGTAGCAACGAACTGATTACCTCAGAACTAGAAGTTTTTTCAATAATTCCACTACACATATTCGAGGGGCCGAATCATATATAGTGTACACGATATGCTATCAACACAAAAAAAAATGGAGGCGACAAAAGAACTATACCCAAACTTCATGCTGAACGAAGAAAACTATAGTGGGGACTATGTAGGCGGTTCTCTGTAAACATAGAATCATACAAGAAGGCGTTTCTTCAACGTCTATGCGTTTTTACTATATAACCGCTTCTTTGAGAGATTGAAATGAATTTCAACTTAAATACCATAGGATACCACTTCCACTACTGCTATAGGTGCTGCCAGTAGTTACGATTGGTCGAAAAACGTCTATCGTCTTCGGTCTTTTTAAGTTGACTGACAGCATGACTGATGGCCAAACACTTGTGATGTGATCTTGACGTGAGATCAACTTTTCAAATCAGTTAAGCAAGTTCCTTGAATGTGATCGGTGGTCGGTGGTTATAGTGGCTGTTAGTGTACTCACTCAAAATAGGAAGACTGATTTCAATACGAGTTATTTTATATGCATTTGAAAAAATTAAGTGAAGTGTGTCGTTGCTCAAGAAATCTATCCGATCAATTCAGTGTAGTAATCGTCTAATAAGAAAGTGTCCTTATTTGTAGGCAAACAATAACAAACGAAAATTAATTAATTAAAATTGTGACAAAAACAAAAACATACAAATTTCAGACATTTAACGTGTGATCATTCAGTGGATGGTTGAACAAAAATGACAGTTACCAATTTTGGAGCAATGCATCGACCCTGCTTTAATGGATACCCCTTTCAAGGTAATTTCAGTTATAACTAAAATTGCAGTGATGATAATATAGGTGTTAACAAGCGATAATAACGTTATACCTTTTTCCAAATACCAAGAAAATTGCTGCGTGAAATTTTCTATTATTTTATGATCAGCATAAATCATTCAAAAACTATTTATTTCTTGAAAATCTTAGCTCCTGGAGTAGGGGCAGCATTCAGCAGCTCTAAGATTTTTCCGTACCGAAAAGGTCACTTACCTGCGAGTCGGATAATAAAACCGACGGGTGGCAATCGTCAATCGAACAAAAAAAATATATATTTTTGACTTCATGCGATCAGTTGTGAACACTAAAGAGACATTAGGGGTGTAATGTTTTCGGGTTGAAAAGTTTTATTAGTCAACAATTGTAAACTAAGTAAAGGGGTTACGGTTATCTGTGCGAATGAAGTTACGATTTTAGAAAAAAGGGCTAAGCAGATCACTACACATGTTCAAAAAAAAAAGATTCAAGGTAGACTTAATATTAGCTAGATAGGGATTTATGCGTGTGTTTCTGTTTGTATATAATTTATTAGCCTACGATAGATAAGCTGGATTAGTCCTGCGGGCAAATTTGGTGTTCAAATTCTTTCTTCGAAAATATGAGTATATGTAGGTCGTCGGTCGTTTTCTTTATAGGATTAGTTTGGCAATGTTTTGATTTTATTTGACATGAAAGGTATTGAACATAAGTACTATGTAAATATGAGATAATTCAATTCAATTCAAATTTTATTCAACTATTACCTACTGGCATAAAATATATTTAATTAGTTGATAGATGTACTAGATGCATTAGCTTTGCTCTTTAATCAGTGATCTACATTGGTTCAAAGTAACGATTTGGATCTATATCAATCTATCTACCCTGAAAACAGCTACCTAATTTAAAATTTTTGGAGTAGGGAAGGGATGGATATAACCTCTTATTATTCATCTAAAATAGCTTAAAGGAATAGGCTAACTGTAATCACCAATCTTTTCCTCCAAGCTTTAAGGATATGATGACATATATTGGATTCATATGAACCTTTGATTAGGTATAGGCCTGTAATAGATATCTCCAGAATCATTTCTGTATTATATCGGAGATGTCGCCATTTGCAAAAATAATGTGCGATAGAAATTTTGATTTAATGATAAAAATCAATTTTTTCCAGCATATAAAGTAAAAATGATTAAAAACCAAATCTAATGTCTTGGAAAATTATTTTATTATAAGTTTTAATGCTGAAAATAACAAGCGAAAGGCAGGCAGAGATCTTTCCAGTGCCTACCTACAACGCAGAAATAAATCTGGAGACATCTAGGTACTACAGACTAAAATTAGAGCATGAACTAAATTAAAAGCTATCACAAGAAAAAGTAAAAAACCATGAAAATTTTAATTAATTTCGTCAATGCTAGAGGTGCATTAGACTTATGGAGAGGTATGAGAGTTTTTTTTTCATATTCCTTCGTAAGGTACAAAACGGTAACCAAAATATTAAAATATTTGAATTCATTTATTAACATCAGATTTCAGAGGAGTTACAATAGATATTAAAATTGTAAAGTATTTGTAGGTAAATTCAAATCACATATCGGAATGTCCTTCCTACAAATTACATTGCGCACTAGACATGTTTTTTTATACAAAAGATGAATCAAGAGATTTACTCAAATAATTCCTATTAACTTTTCAGATTAACCTTGTTCTTATAAATTTCAAATTTGGTGACGTACTCTCCAGTCTTAAACTTTTTCTATTTTCAAAAAAGCCTCTACCTCGTTCAGTGACTAGGTATGTTGGTTAGGTTAAGTAGAGGTGCCAGTAGAAGTGACTAGCCTGCTTCACTTAGACCTTCAGTGGATCCACTGGCCCCTTTACTTCATGGGATAACCTTTGAAGCCGATCTGTATCCATTCTGCTTCCTTTAGGATTCTTACGATACATCTGAACTTTTTACTTTGCAGCTACCCTAGACTTGAAAAGAAGTAGCTACCTGATATCCTACATCTTTTATTCATCAGAGCGGGGAACTCGCAAAGTACGTGTTGGACAAATTAAATTTCCTCCGATTCCTTATAGCTCCTGCAGAAATCGTTCGCCCCTATTCCCAGTCTTCTAGGATGTTCTCCTATGGCCCAGTGACCCGTCGTAATGGGCCTACTAGATTCCTAGTATTTGTTCTACTGCCATTAAGGAGTTCTCTTGTTCTCCTCCTGTCATATGCAGGACACAATTGACTCGCAATACGATACGTTTCCCTGCTGATCCATCGGAGGCTCCCCTTTTAATATGCCCTCCTCTGATAGCTATCGCTGCGAAGCTATCCATTTCAGAGCCCTTTTGCCATCTCAAAAGCCAGTGATTATGTATAACTGCTCAATTTGTTTAAGAGAACCAAAGAATACCAGTAGATTATATACATAAGTTTGATAAGTAGAGGAGCATGCTTGCCAAATAAATGGAGTAGCTATAAGGTGTTCATCGAAATGCCAATATATAACATTTCTTAATAATATTCATATGCTATTTTCTACACTACTTACCTATCTCAATCTGGTCTTCATTCGTAAAGAATTAGGTTGTATTGTAATAGAAAAGTAGGTGCAATACAATAGTAATAGTTCTGTTTACCATTGGCATTTTTCGACTTGACCAAGATTATCAGGAGAACACTGAATTTTTCATATCACCGAAAAAGACATAACAAATTTCACCGGAATCTATTTCATATTTCTTTAGATTTCACCACCTCATGACTGACTTTTTTCGTAAAACTTATGCGTCAAAAATAAAAATTAATTTTTTTTTTAAATATTTCAAAAAAGTACCGTTTCCGTTTCGCTTCTTAATTTTCATTAATGATCTGCTTTCCCTTACTTTCAATCCCATCCATAGTTTCTCTAATGACAGTATATGTACCCTTGATTTCACTTACTCCCTTCACACTCTTGCGGACTCCGAGGGAATGACGCATGTGTTAAACGAGATCGCATGATTAGTAGATCATTGAGTAACGACCTTGATAATATCCTCACTTGGGGCAAGGAGAATTGCGTCGAATTCAGTGCATCTAAGACTCAAAGCTATCTTATCCCTTTAAAACAAGATCATCACTTAACCACTCTCGTTTCTTTTGATGGATCATTAATATCCGATTCACCGTCACTAAGCATTTTTGGCATTAATATTTCCAGTAAGTTAAACTGAACATGACACACCTTCTCTGCTGTCAAAGAAGTATCGAAATATCTTGAATTTATGAAAAGGTGTAAGAAATATTTTATCCCACCAAATCTAGCGCTCCTCTAGAAGTCCTACATAGAATGGAATACAACTGCTATATATTTGCCAGGGCTGATCGCACAATCTTCAAGCCCTGACGATGTTGCAAAATCTTGTAATATATGGACTCGCTCGAGTATCGCCGCAATATAGGATGCCTTTCGCTCCTTTATCGCTACATGAATGGTCCATGATCTGATGAAATATCTAGTCTGATCCCTTGCAGAATGATTCCTGCATGCAATACTCGCGCTGTAAACCGCGCAATACATTTACCCTTCAAATTACTTTCGGCCGTACAGTAAAATTCCGTGATGCTTTTTTATCCCGAGCTGTGCGAATGTGGAATAGTCTACCATCTTCTGTCTTTCCTCCGGCATAAAATCTGCGAAAGTTTAAGGGCGACATACATATATCAGCACCTCCGCTCACTCTACTCATGTCCGCTAATCTTTTCTCTATCTCCTTCCTGCCATGCTGTGTTTTGCATCATATGGTATCCCCTGAGCTTTACAAAATTTACAAGGAGGATACAAATTACAGGTCTAGGAAAACAGCACTTCAGCAGCTGCTACCTGAAGACCCATAAATCTAAATAGTATTTATTGGTTAACAAAAATTCCAATAAAATTGCTTAATACGAGTATGTAGCACAAATTTAAAATCAATATTTATCTTGAGATTATGACTTTAAGTATAACGATGCTTTTATAGCGCACCAGATCTGTAATTTTTAAGAAGAAATTCTTTTTCAGGAGTTTATTTTTCTGTTTTTCAATACCTTCATCATATCTTTATAAGCGTGGGCTTTATCTATATTTTTATATGAACAGTCTAGGGCAGTATTCACGAAGTAAATAATTTAAGTTCACCTTTTCCAGGACGTGTATATAATTGGACGTTTTGGTGACATTTATTAGCCTGCTCGGTCTCCCTCAGCAGATGTAACATGTTATTTAATGTGAATATTTTATATGAAGATAAGATGATCTCATTATAAAATTTCTTGTATCACTATTCACTAGAGGGAATATGTACATATAACCGCGGAGTTCTATCAAATCTCTTCCTCCTACACTTTGGCTCCTGTGTTAGTGAAAGCATAGACATATTACAGTAGTAGATACTCAAATAATTAGACAATTATGAATGATCCGAAATTTACATAATGACTTTTCGGTTACCCCAGCCTCAGTGATGAAATTTTATCTGTTGGCTCACTTAGATAGCATTATTGTTGAAATGTTTCATCCACTCACCTAACTGACGCATTTGACATATCATTTTTGTGTCTCAATTTTTAAAAATATTAATTATAACACTAAATTGGTGTCAACATTTGATATTACTATCTTTTTAGAGAATATTTTGGGCAATGTTAATGATATTAACCGAACCAACTAAGGATATTATCACAAATAAATAAATATACAGATAACGAACCGAATAGGAAAATGAAAACCAGAAGTCAGACACATGTTGCGAGTCAATTAAAAAAATTTGAAACGTCTCGTTCGGATATAAAATCGACGATGCCTCGACCTGATGTAGGAAGGCCTCAATTCTTTCTTAGAAATTGACTGGAAATTTTTTCTTAGAAATTTACTGGGAATTTGTTCCTTAGAAGTTTTATGCATTATTGGATGCTGACAACGGAAGAAGAAATGAATGCTTATTGGCAATTGGCAAAACCCTCGAGAATACTTCCCAAACCGAAACAGAAAGCTATATGTATGCGTTGTGAGTCCGTTCTCTAAAACGTTCTATATTGATACTTATGGAAAAGTATCAAACATTGACTTTATATATGCTATAGAGCCTAAACTACTCTCCATGCAGGAAAATAGTCTTCTAGTAATTTATAGCTTGGTTCCTTACCATCACTTACTATATACCTTACTTAACAAAATAATAAAATAGTTTTGATTACAAAGTAACCTTACCATTTTACGCTCGCTATCTCTCGCTGAGTAATAATTGCATGTGCGTATGTGCAGCCGGAGTCCGAATCTGTAGGCATCAGCTATATTCGACATCATCAGCCAAAACCCTCGAGAATAATTCGAAAGCCATGAAACAGACTCCCTCCCTACCACATGCGAGGCACAATGGAGTCCTTACATTCTAAAATATTTGCAGTATTCTTTGTAAAACTGACAAAAGTTTAATTTGAATAGCTCCTCCGCCGTAAACTACTATTCATACAGACAAATTGTGTTCTGATAATCTTATGCATTTGCTTTATTATCTTCCGATCCGTAATAAAATTTTCATACCTTTCCTAACAAAATTATTTAAAAAAATTTATCTTAACCAAATGACTACGATTTCTCAAACAAAAATTCTCAGCCTCGACCAAAGCCATTTCTGTCGACCTCGACCAAAGCATAAAAATTCGAAGGAAGAAATTTCCAGTAAATTTCTAAAAAAAAATTGTGAAGTTCCGTTTATCGGGTCGAGGCATCATTTTATATTGGAACGAGGCATTGTTGGCTATCCTTTGGTTACGTCATTAAGTCCAAGTCGAGGCATCGTTGATTTTTTATTCGAGAAAAGCGTTGCTGATTTAGGTCTACATATCGACGCTGGAAAGCATAAACGTCGTAACCGACCAAAATGAAACTGTTCAATGGAGCCCAAAAACTTTTTCAAAATCAGAAAAAGAAATAATAACTTCTAAACTATTTGTGATAGAAGTGCTATTTTTGAACAGATTTTTTTTTTTTTTTAATTATATCCACAATTTGCAATAAGTAAAGTTTTGCTAGTTACAGCAATCCGTTTTTTGGTTTATGGACCTCAAGAATGCTGTATCTGAATAGCTGTAATGTATGGAACGAAATCAATGTTAAAAAACTTGTGGCAACTGAAATGCTGTATCAAATATACCTTATTTATTTGTATGATATATGTGAGCTGTGTCCAAGTTCTATGTTTAAAACAAAATCTAACTTTTGATGTACACTAGCTCAGAACAAGACAGGCAGTTCAAATAAAAGGCTGTAGTTAATATTAAATTTTTATTTAATACTCTTTTAATGTAGTAACACCATATTCTGAGTTATCTATAGGTTGAAAAGAATAGAGTAAGTGGATCCTCTTATGCAAAACTAAGCAATAACAAAATGCATTACACGCTATTTTTCATAGACAACAAGTCATTCAAAATGTAGTAACTTCGAACAATATCGAGAATTAATACAGCAGTCATAATTTTACGATCCGCAAAAATGGCGTAAGCCTCTCCAGCCGTCAAACCTCGCTTAAAAATTTGCAAACCTTCCTTTGCTGTAAGTGACATGTGCTTAAAAAGTAGCGGATTTTGACGCTATTACTGCAAATCAAGTCGAAGTTACTAGGAAAAGTAGAGGTGTTTTCGATGGCGTAAATTATTTTATTTTCATCGTAGAGATGATATGAGAACCAGACCATTCAACGCAGTTTTTTTTTCTGACTCAACTGGTGTATATAATGTATTTTCGACATTTTGGTCGGTTACAACGTTTATGCTTTCCAGCGTCGATATTTGCCCAGCCTTTGTATGCCATTAGTTTGTATATAATCAAAGCATTTCTGCCTTGCTCTGGTAAAAAATAGAATTGTACAGTTGGGTGTGTGTGTTAAGAACATTTCTTGTTAATAACAACATTTCTTAGCTACAATTTTCATCGTAGCTAACTAACTTGGTTACCAGAAATGTTGATAAGGTTTTCTGATATGTGTTCTTCATCCGTATATTTTCTTATTTGTGATATTATTCAAAATTTTGTTTTAGTTGTCTCACTGAGACAGTGTTTACCGAAAGCTCTTATTCTGTGGTCATACAGAGGAATCATTAATCAAATTTATTGTCTATAATTTTTAAATGTCAGAGAATAAGCAAAATCAGATAACAAGAAAATAAAATCATGAGAATCTCATGACTATAACTGAAGTGAATGTTAAAAGCTCTGTCTCTAAACACAGTTCACCAAATTTTATAAAATATTATACTATTTTACATATTCCCAATAATTTATTTTATGCTTAATCTTTTCAAGAGCCTGTAGTAATCTTACTGTGATAACTTGGCCTTTTTTAGAAATAATTATGACTAATGCTTCCTTCCAGCTAAATGTAGAGAGGTAATTTTAAAGTTAGTCAAAGAAAAATTAATAATATAAAACTACAGAGATAAGGACGTCATTAGTAGAGATGGATTTTTCTGCTCTTAAGAGCAAACTACAAAGGGCTTATACTGATACTTCTCCTGACTCTGTTATTCAAAGCTCTGCTTCAGTTACCTGAAACAGTTTTGTTGATTATGCTAAGTTATTAGCAGTAGCTGTGCACCACCTACCATCTATCGCCGCTTGCACCGAATCCATACGACTCGCGGGAAGATAGTCAGCACCCTTATGCCAACAATATTCAGAGGACGTAAAGATGCTGCTTTTCTTTGAAGCCATTCTTAAATCACTGAAGATTCTGACAACCACCCAAAACCAGTCTCTACATTGGACCCAACAAAATTTAATCCAACAAACTTGTTTATCATTTTAATAATAAAAAGATGAATCTTGCTCTCATCTACAACCCCCAGTGCCACCACCATGGCAGACAAAGTGAGTAATATACTTTGCTGCTTACTATCTTTTTACTACAATTTATTCCCTATGTATAATTACCTATTATAACCTCTGATTTAGTCATATAACAACATTAATGACCTGTTCAGAAGCCCTAATGTAATCGACGCTTCGATAGTTTATGATTTATCATTCAGTTCTCAAAAGAAAACAAGTTCATCAAATCTGAACTGATTCGATGGTCTGCAGTAGACAAGTTGATTAATGCATAATACATTATACACAAAGACTGTAATCATTTAACACCGTGATCAGCTGATGCTGTTAGTGTCAAGAATTAAATATGAATTTTATTCTTACAAATATGTATGTAGGTATATGAAATACGCCTGTCGGCGTTAGATGCAATAAAGCCGATTCATTCAACTACGTACACAAAAGATTGGACTCGATAAAAACGTAATAAACCGATTAAACCGATAGAATAGGCTTTGAGATGGCTCTGCTTAATCTAAGTAGGTACTTAGTTAGAAAAATTTGCATTAACCTAATTCTGAAGAATGTTCAGTTCATATTATACTTATAACGGAATTTTTATATTGCAATTCATATATTTGCTGAGAAAGGGTTCAATTGTTTCATAGAATAATGTCATTACTAATCCATTTTCATTTCATCTGAACTTGAGTAATCATTACGACTTAGTGAAATATTTTGAAGCTTCCTTATAAATAAATCTCACAGAACAATAAAAAGATTTTACTTGGAAGGAGCAATAATATCTAGGGTGTAGGTTATGTTCCGAATGGATAACAAAAATGTTTACTTGGCTTCTTTCTGGAATATTGTCTTACTATGGTGACTTTTAATATCTTCCATAGCCTGACAGTTATGCTTTTATGGATCTGAAATAGTATTAGAAGATAATTCTTGCCACCTTGTAAGGCGATTTGCAATTACATTACTCTCAATGCATTCATTCCTTGGTATCCACATCACAACAAATTTATTTTCCCTTGCTAAAGTTTTTTCAACAAACTAAACACGGTTCAAGCCCATAAGTTGACGTTACCAAAACACCAGGGCATCAAAATACCACGATTTTGTTAGGAGAAAAAATGCATTTAGAACTGACAAGACTCAGAATTCCTCACTATAACTATCAGCATAGTGAAACCGACAAAAAGTAGTGCTACATATACCTAATAGCTGTTAATAAAGTTTTGAGTTTTGTGCAGATTACAGAAAAGTCTTATTCACATTTACCCTAGCCTCCTGAATAGAGGAATATATCACAAAACTTGTTTTATTCTATTAATTATTCCAAGGTCGGTCAGGTTAGGTAAGAGGGATGCCGCTAGAAATACCTAGGGTGATTCACTTAGACCTCCAGCGGGTCTATTGTGCACCTTGACCTCAGGGGATAACCTTTAAAACCGCCCTAGATCGATCCTGCTTCACTTAGGAATCTCAGAATGCATCTAAACTATTTCCCCCAGATTTGAAAAGAAGTAGCTACCTAATAGCTTACCTCTTTTATTCATCTCGCAAAGTACGTGTTTAGAGAATTTGAATTCCTCCGAATCCTTAAAACTCCCGTAGAAATTGTTTGCCGCTATTTGCAGTCTTCTAGCATGATCTCCTATGACCCAGTGAGCAGTAAAAACCCCTATTAAATTCCTGGTATTTGTTTTGCTGCCATTAAGCAATGCTCTTGTCCCCTTCCTGTTATATGCAGGCCACAAATTGTCTCGCAATACAAAAGGTTTCCCACCGGAGGTTTATCTTTTGATAGGCGCCCTTATTGACGATCTCCTCTTTTAAAAGTCCGATCGGGATCCTCACATAAGCTATCGCTGCAGAGCGGGTCGAAACAGTTTAGAAGGTTTTCGCACTATAACCTGAACGGGGTTTCAGTGTTCAGGATCTCTTCTATTGCCGACTATTCATGTCATACCATCTTGATTGGTCTTTAGATGCTATAGGCATTAATTATTCAAAACATATCTGAATGTTTGTCATTATGTCGATTTTGGCAAAACATGCACCCTTATCAATAAATTTTCGTACGCATAGTTCCATTGCATATACTTTTGGTAATGTTCCTAGCGTTTGCTATATAGGTAATATTTCGTCCGGCGAGAGATGAAGTTCATCAATACTCGCAGATCGCCTCTCTGTGTACCAGAGGAATCTATTGGTTTGCAAGACCTATGGTGATACGAATATCTCAAGTTATCTCAAGGTAAGATTGTGGCATGATCACATGTCACATCTTAAACAAAAGAAAAAAAACTATTGCTGATCTGGCGTAAAATGCAGAAAGAGAAGAGTTCGCATGGATCATCATCAGCTTTATTATAAAAAGTTCATTATGAGCAGCCTGTTGCTACGTTCAATCAAAAAGGATATAAAGTAATTTTCTACGCTGACTATTTATGGTAATGTAAGTAAGATTGTTGTGACGAAAGTCTGCAGACTTTCGCATAACTGGATCCAACTATTTCCTAACTGGGCTATGAACTTCGTTTTGGACCACTAAATTCTAATTTGTGCCTTTGTTATCCTCAACATACATACAAATTTACAATTAAACAAGAAAAAAAGCTAGAATTGGTCTAAGACCAATTCATATGATAATGAATGCCAGGTATAAAATTTTCGTATGGTCACCGATCGATGCAAGTTTGATTTTTGAAGTGGTTTTTCGCATATATTTCTAGAACGGTTCGTCGGACAGAAAAAATGATTATAACCAATTTTATAGGATTTCGTATTCTGAAGATGTTTTTAGTACAATAAAAATGTCTGGAACTGATCGTTTTCACAGTATATGTAAAAAACCTAAATTGTTATATGGCAACAATAAGAAATGGTTGCCCGATTTTGTCCATTTCTGAAATTTTATTTGTTATTACTATAAAAACACCATGTACCAAATTTCAGCTCTCTCAGGCAGTGTCCAAATATAGAGTGAAAAACGAAATCCCGCCGTGCACTGGATGTACACCTCGATCGTTAGACCCATGCTTACATATGCCTCCTGTGTATGGTGGCCGAGGACGTTTGTGGGGACTGCGATCCGGAAGCTGGCAGGCTTGAAAAGGCTCGCCTGCTTGGGTATTACAGGCTCCATGCGATCTAGGGCTACTGTTGTTCTAGAGGTCCTACTCAATCTGCCACCCCTGGATCTAGTCATTCAGGTAGATGCCAAAAGGGCTGTGTGCAGGTTGCGCTCATGAGGACTGAGGGAAGTGCCTTATCGAGCCTTCCCCGGTCCGCTCTAAAAATTTTCACCGACGGTTCTGCCAGTAATGAGGGAGCTGGGGCGGGTGTCTACTTTCCTGAGCCTGATATTGGAATGGAGTACTCACTTTGTAGACACACCACTGTCTTCCAGGCTGAAGTCTTCGCCATATCGATGACAGCGAAATTAGCCCTTGACATGCAAATCAAGGAGAAGAACATTGCTATCGTCTCGGATAGTCAGGCAGCCCTCGGATAACATCCAAGTTACTAGGGGATTGCAGGGCTTCTATGGATAAGCTGTGTATCCATAACAAGGTATCCCTTCTGTGGGTTCCTGGGGGATCATGGGGAATGAAAGGGCTGACCTTTTAGCTAGGGCTGGCTCTGTTTCTCCGTTTCTCGGACCGGAACCCGCCGTAGGCGTTGCCACCTCGAGTATCGGGTCTCTCATTAAAGCGGATGTTTGTAGAAAGCATCTGCAGAGATGGGCGAACCTGAATACTTGCAGGTATGCAAAACTGTTTCTTGATGTGCCCAAAGGGAATATCGCCGATTTTCTCATAGGGCTCGAAGATTAGAACTGTTGTTGGCACCAATACCGGCCACAGCTCACTTCACGCTCATCTAACAAGGATGGGAGATGTTGACAGCCCCGAGTGCAGGCTGGATACTCTAGGGTCTGCCCTTCTATCTGTGGATGAGCTGAAAAACCTGCCTCACCAAGACCTGATGCGCTTCATTAAGAGAATAGGAAGGTTTTGGTGAATGGCCTTCTAGCAGGGCAGCACAATGGGCCGCTTCGGCATCCGTGCTTTGGGATAGGGTCACCTGTCCCTCTCCCTTAAACGGACGGACATGCAAAAATCAAAATAACTTTTAATATTATGCGTCTAATCCATTTTGCTCTACCATCATTATTTCGAGGTGTTACAAACGGAATGACAAACTTAGTATACCTTTTAGATTTCATCTATACTTCTAATTACGACTTGGATTCACTCTGAAATTCATACATAAGCTCATCTTTGAATTTCTGTGATTTGTCAGGCACGACAATAATTCGGCATTTTGGAGCCAATTTCAAAATGACAATTCCAGCTTCCGTCACATTAGCGGTGTTCTTTTGTGCACACTGTCCAGTTCACTGCACTTCTGGCACAAAAGAACGCCTCAAACACCCAAAGAACTTCACTTTTAAAACTTGATAGCTTATACTTAATTGTCAAAAATTTAATTTGAGCTGATATACTAAAACGTTAATTAAAAAGAAAGGGAAAAAGGTTAGCGTGGCTATGTAAAGAGACGAAAACATTTTGTTAGTGGCATTACAAACCCCCTTTTGATGAAAAAAAAAAGATTACGCTACACACTGTACAGTGTAGCTTGCACTGTTCATTGTACACAATAACAGAGGAAAATTCGTATGAACTCACACGACTTAAAGCAAAATCATATGCTAACACCTCCGCAATTGGTCTTACTCCAAAATACATTGCCTCCAGCATCATGACTTGGGCCGACTGCAAGAACAGTCGAGGAAATCTAATACGAACTTAATCAGGATGAATAAGTCGTTCTTAAGATAGAAAAACCCTTGTGTCCATTATTACCAGAAACTCCTTTCTCAGGGGACACCTATACAGGATGCGAATGATTTATAACTCAAAATACAGGAGATACGGAGAGATGACCAAAACAGTAATGCACTTTGCCATTGTCCATCACTATCTATTAAATAAGACACAAATATGTTGATTTCATATATTGTTTAATGAACTGCCTAGAGCAGGCAGAGAGGATTGGGAGCCATTTAAGAGTGGCGGCTGACATTGAATCATGAGGGTCGCTATTTCACATAGGTACAATAAACTTAGTTGATGAGAATTTCTTGCATTTTCACATTTCTACGTCAAATAGCTGAAGAAATAAAAATTCAGATTGGTCCTTGGTTCATGTTACAACAGTTTAAAAAAAAAAAAAACGGAAAAGTTGGATTTTCTCCATCTAAGGAAATGGTCACAGATGAATTTAAAGGACTTAAAAGAAGAAGTGTTCCAAAGAACCAAACTTCGATCCTACACCCTAATTCATTAATAAATTGGAAATGGACTGTAATTTTCAGGATTTTTCGTCGAATCAGTTGTTCATCATTAAGTCCTACAACGATTGACCGTGACTGTATAGTCATATGAAATCGAACATTCAAACTGTAACTATAATTGCAACAAAGTCGGTAGTAAAAGTGTTCTTACGAGTTCATTTTATCGAAAACACTCTCCTTGAATTTGTTAGCACTGTCCAACAATCATAGTTAGTGATGAGAATAATTTAAAATTCATCATCTCAACAATTGTGAGAAATTTCCTGTTACAAAGTTTTCCAACTGATTTATACGTTTTGTATTGAACTTGAGTAATTAATAAAATCATAAGAAATAAACTAATTATGTGACGTCACTCAACTCATGTAGATGCAAAGAAATCCCTGAGCATGCGCGCATGCCTCATTTCTTTTAACCTTGGTTGGGGCATATGCTCAACTCGTGCTATGTCTTTTGTTCTGACTAAAGTGTTTCCAACAAAAGGAATTCTTTACGTTCATTTCACAGTGGACGTCGAATTACAAATCAATAAACAATCATAGAAAAAGACATTATTTAACTTCAAGAGCACATTATTGCTAGTAGCTAATTGGAATTGTTATTTTCTTTCGGTATGGCTTGCAAATCTTTTATTTATTACACCTTTGCTTAACTGCGGTCTGTGTGAATGGCTGAAAATCAGCTCGCAGAGGATTTGAAGTATATGATCGCTACCGGTTGGTGTTCGGTACTTACTTAAAGTTATTGTAGTTTGAAAATTGTTGCTAGTAAAATATTCAGAGAGGGAAATGAACTATTCCGACTGATTTAATATCCCAAGATTCAGATTGTAAATATTTTGATCTTCAAGCAAATGTACAAATTCAAAAATATTTATCCTGAACCTGAAATAGGACGGACAACTGATTTTACTGAACGTGTTCAGTCCTCTTAGTCACTTTCGGCAGGTAGGACAACTAATCCGAATTACCCATTCATTAACAACATTCTATGATATAAACTGTTGCTGACAATAACTCTGCATTGTAGTTTCTAGAAGAAAGTCCATACAACTACAAAATTTCAGCAGACCTGAAAAGTGTCTCATAATAGCATCGCTTTTGATGATGGACTCGATTAGTAACATGGGGACGTACATATATACTGCAGTCTGTGGCTCAAGGAATTAAGTTCTGGACCTGGCTAGAAATGGTAACTGAGTAAATACATAAGACTATATCATGCGGCATGCCTTAATCTGAAAAATTTTTCGTCTATAGTAGACTGAAATTAACCGAAAATAATTTCAATGAATTTGCAAAATGCAGTGAAATACAGAAGAAATCGAAAATTTCGACCTAGCGATCGGAGAGGTCCCATCAATGTGGTTATCTCTGATCGCCAATCATCGAACTTCTGTCGTAGGCGATCAAAGATAACCACACTAATGAGACTTCTTCGATCGCTGGCTCGAAAAGTTCGCTTTTTACATTCCTTAATATCCAGAAACTTGAGTTGGAATCACGCTGATTTAAAAGACCAGCCAGTCTACCTGATACTTTCAGGTAATAATATGATTTTCCTTGATATTTTTATAAGAGATAGAAAGAAGTTATATGTACTCTTAACGAGTACACGATCTCAATGCTAGCCTAAACATGAAACAGAGACCCAGAATCATATATAAAAGTCCTGCAGAACCGATTTGAGAGTGTCCGCAGGACCTCCCCTGATATCTCCCAGTCAGAAAATCTTAAACTCTTAAAACCCATTTGGTTTATTCAGAGTTTCCATAATTAAATGGCCAGATCACGATATACATAGATCAAGTTCTTCAGAGTAGTTTTTTATATATAGAAGCTTTTATAGTTTCCATTTTCGTAATATTTTCTTTCGCCAGTCTTTCTCTCCTTGTTAAAGCTCCTTCTAGAAGGTTGATGAAGTTTAATGATATCTTCCTTACTTTAGAAGTAGACTTTTAAGAGTTTGTGCCTTTCGAACTAGTGTTAATCTTCTCCGTCACCAACCCTGCTGAGCCTTGTTCCGATTAAGCTCAAATATAGCTGGAGTGAGGTTGACTTTTTAGTCACCTTTTACTAGACCCAGCATATACTATTGAGTATTTTACCTGCCACCAAATTCCTTAAAAGAAAATAATAAAATTACATAATAGTCTTTACTTGTGTGGCTCATGCATACCGACTCAATCTGATAAGCAAACAAACACCAACGACACCACCACAAGAAAATTTCCTCTTTAAAAGGCATTAATTCCTTTTTCTCTACATTTTCAGGTGATATGTCTGCAGGTCAGGGCCGAGTAAATCAACTTGGAGGAGTTTTTATAAATGGTCGACCTTTACCCAATCACATTCGATTAAAGATCGTCGAAATGGCAGCAGGTGGAATCCGCCCATGTGTTATTTCACGGCAGCTAAGGGTCAGTCACGGATGTGTTTCGAAAATTCTCAACAGATATCAGGTAAGCGCGTATAGTAAAACAAAAACTATACAAACGTAATAATTGATCAATCATGATGATCATGTCATTTTTGAATGATCGTCACGGATGTGAAGATAAGTCGCCATTTCTTCAGCGCACATTACGTTAATACAACATGATCAGATCTGTTCATGTGGAAATACATAGATATTCATCCGCGTACAGGCAGATAACAAAAAATTAAAAAAAAAACAGACTTAATACGTAATAAAACAGAAGCAATATCTACTTTTATGTATATAAAAACCGAACATTAAGTATTGGTAGTGCTAGAAAAACACTCATTAAAACTTAAATTTCAACAGGAAACTGGTTCTATACGACCGGGAGTTATTGGGGGATCAAAACCTCGTGTGGCCACACCTGAAGTTGAGACACGTATTGAAGAATATAAAAGAGAAAATCCGGGAATATTTTCATGGGAAATCCGCGATCGTTTAGTTAAGGAAGGAATTTGTGATCGATCAACTGCACCGTCCGTTTCAGCTATTTCCCGACTTTTACGTGGACGAGATAGCAGCGACGATGACAATAAAAAATCAAGTGAGTTTTGTTGCCCCATTTTCATAAAATTGTTTCGAAATTAGAATTAATGATCGATGTGTAACATTCACGCACACAAATAATAATAAAAACGTGCTAGTGCGCACCCTGGTAGTGACTTGCCAAAAATTTAAGTGAATTAATCTCACTTTAATTCGATGCGCAAGTAATCATTGCCTAATGATCCGTAATAATGCGTATCTTTATTGGTCATAATAATTTTCTAACCCTCATTCTTATGCATTTTATTATTCTTTTAGGCTCAGAGCATTCAATGAAGCCCTCCGATGGAGAAATGTCTGATTGTGACAGTGAGCCAGGAATACCACTAAAGAGGAAACAGAGACGTTCTCGAACAACATTTACTGCAGTACAACTGGATGAATTAGAACGAGCCTTTGAAAGGACCCAGTATCCTGATATCTATACCAGAGAAGAATTAGCTATACGGACTAAGCTAACAGAAGCACGAATTCAAGTTTGGTTCAGCAATCGACGCGCTAGATTACGGAAGCAATTAAGCTCAGGATCATCTGCATCATATCCTTCTCCTCTGCCAGGATCTCAAGGGATCCATTATGGTTCTGCACCAACAGTAACTAATTATCCACCATTAATGCCTCAATCAATGTCTGATTCAAGTGCGTTTGGTACGACACCTGCACAAGTTCATGATTTCTATCAGTCTCATATTCATGCAGTTTCACCGCATGGACCATCTACACCGCCTCATCAAATTCACAATCCTACTCCAAGTTATCCTCATCATCATCATCATCACCATACAGCCATGACAAATCTTACTATCAATACTAGCTATTCATCTGCAGCTAGTTCAGAACCGCATCAAACTCTACTTCGCAACGATAGTCCCAATGCTAATGGCTCAAGCTACGCTACTGGAATTCAGCTACCACCAACACCTAACAGTCTTGTAACTATTATGGGTCCGAATTCAGGAAATAGTAACAGCAATGAAGGTATAACTTCACAAGAAAGTGAAAATAATCAATCTCAAACAGGAGCCGTACAGACTTCACAAAATAATGCTTACACGCCTTGGAATACTAGTTCAAGTACTGCCACTGGACGACCTATAGCACCAAATTCACCAGCTGAAGTACTTCAAGCTGGAACAACATCTTTGGGTAATCCAATTCATCACCATCTTCAATTTCATCATAATTCAACGCATACTGCTCCTTTTATGCAACAAAACTTCAGTTCATTTTCTCCAGCAGCAAGAAATTTTGGAGTACCACAACCCTTCTGGTATTAAGTTTTGGGATTCAGTTCGCAACAAACATAAATCCAGGCTCAAATGTTTGTACAATTGTATAGTTCCTAATTTAAGCTTAATTGTGTAAATTTTACTTGTAGTTCTACATTTTAAGACTTATTGTAAGAAATTATAACAAATTATTAAATATATAAAGCAGTACATATTAGAGAGTCTTATATCGGATCTTTAATCTTTTATACCAGGAGTCATGCCACATCGAACAGTACCTGGCAGGCAAATACAAAACAAATAAAAAGAAGAAAAATGCTGGACAACATTGAGGTTAATAGATTCATTAAAAGGAAGATGTGCTATCAAGGTAAAAATTTTGCTGCAATAAAGGTACTAAGGCTACTAACCAAAGGAGACAAACTGATGGAAGACTTCTGATCTTGATCACATCAGGAAGCAGGCCATATCAAGGAAGTTATCCCTGCCATACCTACTACACTATTGCAATGTACCACAGCAAGGAAGCTATCTGTCATACCGATTACACATGCAATGCAATGTAAAGCTTCGCAACAGGCTTGTTACAATTTCTGAGCAGAGAGTAATGGGAAGAGACTCTAGTAATTACTAAGTCAGAACTATCAGTTTTCACGGAGAGATACAAACTGGATTAAGGTACAGGTGTTGAGGTTTCCTTAAAGGGACGTTTTCAAACTGTATTATTCCATCTGAATCTTGCAGATTAAACTTTGATTCGTCGGAGGAGAAAAACATATGTTTTAACTAACTTTGAAAGTAGCAATCACAGCGATACGTCCCTTAGAAGTTCAAACCTCATCGACGGTTCTGTTCAAAAATATTTGCTTTTTTTTCAGCCGGGTTTTTTTTTTTATTTGACTGCTCTAGCTCTCCTTTTATTGGTACTTTCGATTACATTTAATGGAGCAATCAATACTCCACTTTATGAAAAGTTTTTTTTTAGGGTAATAACTTCAAATTTAAATACAGTAGTTATATTTATTTTGAGCCATTTTTATCCAACCAATAATTATTTTTTTATTTACACAAAAATTAAATCCTTAAACCTTGTAACAAACTCCGCCAATGCTTCCTGAAAAATGAAATTTTTCCATCGATTTATTGAAAAGAAAACGATTCCCTTTTTGTGAGTTCAATTGTTGTCCAATTTTGGATTTTGTTTTGGAAAAATGTATACTAGTAGTAATGGGGAGCACTTACGCAGTTGAGAGTGATGTTTTAATTTTATAGCGGCTATTTGTGGTTCGGAATAATAGGGCAGATATGTAGGTTGTTTGTTCTTTTGTTTTGACCGAGAATGTATAGGTATTTTATTTATTTGTTATTATACATACAATTATAATTTTATTTATCCGTGGTGTCTCAGTTTTGTGTGGTCTATGAATATTTAGAAAATCCAATAAAGCCCTTAGTACATTGTCTGTTTCTATCCTACTCCCTTACATGTAAAAGGGACTTGAAGGACTTATGCTTGGCTATGTATGTCTCTACTTTACAATTAACCATATTTAACGATACATCAGTACCAGTTGTAGTAGGTATAATCTTTTACCAATATTTATATATTTTGTTGTTTCCGGACATACGAAAATTATTTAAGAAAATGGTATATTTTTCATGCAGAATAAAAACTACTTACATTAAAAACTGTTGTTCGTTGTTCCTAAAAATAAAAAATATCGTAAATTAAATATAATCTAATTTTTATTATAATATAGCTATGTACATGCTTCTCCCAACGATTCTCTCCGTCTTGTCTTGCTCTGGAATCTCCAGCAGTAATAAGTATGTAAACCATTTTTTTTCTTTTCAAGCTGAAAATAAACAAAATACTTTCATCAACATTTAGAATATTAAAAAATATTAAAGAGTTACTAACTTTTTTTAATAAACCTGCTTGGACATCCAACTTCCTAAATACTGATACACATTAAGTACAGAGCTGAGCTAGGTGTGACGGCATTATCAGTTATAACAATGTGAAGATGAATACTTAGTAATAGTAAGTAAATTATACGTTATATATCTATGGCACGCAATCTAAATTGATTTCAACCGATTACACTTTTTATAATTTTCACAAGCATATTGTTTCTTACTCGTTAATAATTAATTTTTATATGTTTCACTTTAACTTCTATTTTTTTTTAGTTTTATCATTTATTTTAATGAGTTTTAATGCACATATCTGTCCAAATTTAGGAGTAAGTTTAAAAAAATATGTATGATTATTCGGGTCCCGGGACCCAGCCATAGTATCCAAGTATCTTCAAAAGGCTCTACATTATCCGATTAAAAACGAATTTATCCATTTCTCAACGTTCGACTATAATTCAAATTATTGCTCTTTGTGCACATTCAGATTAAATTAATTAATTGTTATCCATTCCCTGAAAAAAACAATTCAAAATAAATATAGATTGACTTTCATTATATAAATATATTTATTAATACTTGTCCAGTAGCTTCCATCAAGCACGATATCTACAGCATTGTCTTGCTCAGGAAATCTCCATTCCTTTTAGTTTGTTTTTTTAATTTGTCGTCAGTAGTTTTGAGGATGTCCGGCTTTAAAATAAATAAAATGTTTTTAATAATTAAAAAATTACAAAATATTACAAGTTACGTCGTAAAGTAATAAAAGCTAAAGATGTAACAAGATTAACTCGGCCTTGTGATTCAATCTAAATGATAGTTTCGATATGTTTCTGTGATTGATCAATTTCTCGTAGGCTTTTCATCATGTCTCAAAATATTTGTCAAAACTAATTTTGCGACATAGAATTTGTTCATAATATTTGACAGAGAAATTTTTAACTGAAACTTCCTATGTAATACTTTACATCGAAGTAAACAAGCCGCTAAAGGTCAACAATTTTAGAATTTTCAAAAAAAACAATAACATCACAAAATGCAAAGCCCCTACCCGACTTCTTCAAAAAAGACCAGCACCAGTCCTTCAACATCAGCATCATCAAACACAGGGAATTCAACAAATCGAAGTCTCATTTTGGCAATACCGAAAAGAATAGAATTTCGATTTTTATCTTTGAGTGACTCAGAAGTGTTTGTTTTCAAAAAGCAAAATACCCCAAAAACTGCCATTTATAAACGTGAGTGTTTGAGTGCGAATGATGCAACCCGAAAAGCAACTACCGATACTCCACCATCGAATGAAAGTTCAAAAACGAATTCAATTAAAGAAAGCCTTTCAACAAGAGAGAAACGGAGACTAATTGATGAATTGATTTTAGAAGATTTTGAATTTCATTCTCAATCAACTGACAAAGATACCACAACAGAGGAAGCCTCTGCTGATACAACTAGAAGATATGATGATTCATCACCAATAACTGAAGAGCCATCCACTACAAGAGTAGCTCGTGTTCATTTAGAGCATACCGAACACTCTTCAACATCTTCAGCCGAGGAATATCGTCCTATGGAAATAAATTTACCGGAATTTGTGATGTTAAATTTATCCGGTTTAGCTCAATTAGATCTCGGTTCAACTTTTGTTCAAGTTGCTCCAGAAATGTGTCTGCGAAATGATTATGTTCTTCTCTTAAATGCACCTCCATTTGGTTTTCATATGGGTCCACCATCAAATTCAACCCAAAGTGGAAACGACCGAAGTTGTGACAAGGAGACTCAAACTTCAAGTGATGATAGCTCCACACCGAAGGAAAAAAATTTCAAAAGTTATGGAAATAGTCCTCGAAGCTTAAATTTACGCGAAACACCATCACATTCTAAGTTAGGCAAAAATCGTAGAATTTTCCCGATTGATGAATTATCTGAAAACTCTGAAAATACTTCAATAAGATCTTGGAATAGCCGGCAAAATAGATTAGAATTACAAGAAACACTGCAAAGGGTATCACAATCTGTTCAAGATTGTCACAGTAGACGTCCAGAAAGTAGAAGATCATGTTGGGATAGAGAAATGAAAATTTTCGAAAATGAATATAACAAAATGGAACAGACTCAAAATAAAAAATCTATGATAGAGGAGGATCAAGTGTCAACTAGTCTTCCAAACGAAGTACCTGAACACAATGACAAAGTAATACCAAAAGAATATCTAAAGCTATCAGTGGAACGTTCTGAAAAGAGTTCCAGAAATGGAGGTACAACTCCATTTTCTTGTAGTAGTAATATTCGTGATCATACTCCTAAAGCTATTCAATCTACTGCTTTAATGTGGAGCGCCATAAATGAAGTAGAAGTGATTGACAGCCATCCCCGTGTTAATACAAAAGTTAAGCAAGATAATATAGATTTATGTGGTTGTTGGAGTTGGCTGAGAAAGTTGTTCACTATTAAGAAAAGACGATCTAAACCTGAATCAATTTCGAAAACTTACTTTATAAGATGGCGCGAAAATCAAGAGAGTAAACATTCGTTGTTAAGGACAAATTCTTCTTTCTTTTAATCGTTTTATAGTTGTTATAATAAAGTTAAAATAAGATATTTATGCAAATTACTAAGGGAATTTCAATTTTATTCAAATTTTGTACGTACTAGGTACTTCATCATGGAAATATGAGTGCATATCTGACACCAGAATATAGAATGTATAGCGTTTTGTTAAGTAAATCGTATCAATTTATACAACTATTACCTACCTATGATGACTTTCAGCTCATTGAGCTTAATGGAACATCTTGGTTTGATTACTGAATGTTCTTAAACGTACTCAATGCTCTTCAGTAAACCTAGTAATAGTGATTATCGTCATCTTGAAACTCTAGCCCAAAACGGATAATTTCATGACGTTATCAGTTATCATTTTGTATAAGGTGATTATTATGTAAATATAGCAGTGACATCCAGTTTTTGTATTCCATTTCATCTTTTTGCAATATAAACTATAATTCGTGATGTTGATGTATGTAATGAGATGTTGCTATTACTGCAACAAGGTAAACAGTCAGTTACAATTCTGGCTATACCTTAAAGCATCATCCTGCAGCTTCTGTTAGGATGGACATGAAACCTCGCAGCACCTGCTCTGCAACTGCAAAGCATTGGCCAGGCGGAGATTACTGCACCCCGAATATACTTTGCCACCACCAAACTACGTGTGGAATCTAAGTCCCAGAATGGTTCTGGACTTAATTAATAGTCTCAACCTATCTAAATCTAAATGTAACAAAATTGATCGCCCTTCTAGGTTTGATAACATATAGTTTTTCTAACTAATAGACCAACTTTCGCAAGACTTTTATGTATTTTCATAAGCTTTTACTGTTTTCAGTTTCCATTTTCACAAATAAAATAAATATTTAACTCGAAAATTTCGAAAACCAATTCTTTATGGAATAAATTAATTCCTTTGGAAAATGCTAAAAGTAGATTTACCTTAAATTTGAAATTATAACGGATATCGAATAACGGTGTCATGCAACCGTAGACAAACGAGACTCGAAACTTCGTGCCTCAAATATTTTACCAAGAAAATAAATTTGCTATTAATAAAGGCACTTACCCTCTGAAAAACGACTGAATATATTAGTAACAATTACCCGCGTATTCACAGTACTTATCTAATAAATAGCACCATAAAAATATTCCGTTATTATCGTTCCAAAACACTTTAAAATTATGTTTTCCACATAGAAACATAATGAGCAAATCTGATTGTTTTTCGCTTTCTTCTGCGACGAAACTTTTGTTTTTTTTTTATTGTTTTGTACAATTCACGAAAAGCACTAATATTTCATAAAACTTTAGTTTCAAATAATAAACTTTTAATGTTAAAATTCCACGATCTCTATACAAAGCACGCCGCACGGCACGGTACATGCTATCTAATGAAATTTACAGTATGCGCGCCATCTTAACTTCAGGAGATAGTTCTGTTTTTCTCAATGGAAACTTCGTTTTCAGTGCACACCCGTCAGCCATGTTGGCACCTGTTCTACACTAACGCAGTAAAAAGCTGCAGCATGTTGCGATAAATGGTAATGGCTGTATAATAAGTATGCAACAATTTATTGATATTATTGAATTTTAAAATAAGCAAATTTTTAATACATTTTATATATTGAAAATTTTCAGAAATAATGGGTATGTATATTATAGGTATCTATATAAAATACAAGTACTGTTCGCAATTACAGTTAATAATTTTTTCGCAGATAAAATGGATAAATTTTTGGAAATTATTTATTAATCAGTAAGAGCAAGCGATTTAGTGGAAATGCAGCTTCAAAAAATGTATATTGTCAAGCTATATGCTTATATGTATATGGTCAAGTATATTCGCGTCCACAAGACGCTTACTATAGATATAATATGTGGCCTATTCTACATTTCTGATATAATCTATTGTAGTAGACACAACCATAGTTAGATGGTAAGCTATCTGCATCCACGTATAACCATATTACTACCTAAAATTAGATCTACACAACGGTTGCAAACTGATCATTAATGGTGTTTGATCAAATCTCATTTTTACAAATAATAACAAAAGCAGTCAATATCGCTTACTGGCTACCAACCAAAAATGTTCTTTCTTTCGAATTATAATCAGACTACCGAGAGATTTTTTGAGGCCCGTGAAAATATCTCTGAATAAAGGCTTGCTATCAGGATTTCGCTGCTTTTTTTCCTGAAACTCTGATCAGACCTGAAGTCAACACAAATTTTATTACGAAGGGACTAAGCTCCTTTTAAGTAACAATAAATGACTTCAATCGCTTATCGCTAAATTCAACTATCAGGGATTATAGGAGTCTGTAAGATTCTAAAAAGTAAGTAGGTAGGTACCTAAATTTTCATTTTGATATTGTTCGATATTTTAATAGCGTTAATCTATTGCTTTTAAATTAATGTGTTTTCTATCACATAATAATTAACTACATTCTAAATTTCAATTGAATTTTCACCATTTACAGTATACTTAAGCAATGTTGGATAAACCAATAAGTAGATAAGTAGTAAGACACTATCAAAGCAAGCACAAGCGTTAAAAATTACTAACTAGGTATATATTATTATATATATTATATATTATTATATATTATAGTATGTTTGATTTATATGAAGGATATAACATGCGTTTACTAGTTACATCAAGCCTTTGATCTAAACACCTCTAGACCCTCCACTACAAAATGTTATAAGCAGGATCCTTTTAATAAACCTCCATCTTCTAAGACTAGGTACATGCAATACTTGCCAAGGGTCAACAGTCTTAATGACTGAATTAACTAGGATCATTTTTGTTATAGATATGAAATTGATAGAATAAAATTACTGTACTGCTCCCGGTGAAATATCATAAGTCTTGATCATGGAAACGATTTCTTTTAATTAAGGAAAAGTTTTTTTTTAGCCAGGTCCGTAAATCGTTTATATACAAGAAGAAAAGAAAAAATCAACTTTAATTGTTATCAAAAATTATATGGAAAAGTGTTTCATTGATCTTTACAACCCGGATATACAGCTAAATTTTAAATAACTAGATAGATGGAACTTATTAATATAAATTGAGATTTTATGATAAATTATTGCATGACTATTATTAACTGAATCGAAAATCCTTTGAGAAGTCCAGAGATAGCAAAATTGAATTCTTATCAGAGTTCACTCTGATTCCTATAATATCCGAGATCTTAAGAAAGTCGCTATCGAAATCCTAATTGGGAAGGAATAGCGAATCCTTGGCTACCGCAATATATTCATGTATCTCATTATTTTAGTAAGTTAAGAAATCTAAATCTTTTGCGAGATAAGTCTATAGCCATTTGGGAACTCACTGTTTTATTTTAGGTAAAATTAAGATTATAAACCAAAGTTCCAATGCTCTGGAATCCTGACAAAGTTGATGCATTGATATATATATGATAAGGGGGAAGGGGCAGTTATAACTTTATATTGATAGAATCAACTACTATAAAAGAACGACGATAAGCGAAAACCAAATTCTTTAATCTGCTTTTCATGTCTACTGAAATTCATTTATGATAGATGCAAGAAAAATTACATCTGAGTCGTGGACTGATGTACCACACAATACAAGACGACTTTTATCTGATTTCCTATGTCCATATTTGTATTGTTTCGTCAGCTTCGATCTAGTCGAGTTATATATATGTTTTCCAACCGTATAGCTCTCTACAGAACGCTCTATATTATATCAACTTAAATACTCATGAAAATGTTTCCTTATGGAATTTGTAATCTAATAAGATATATCGTTGTGTCAGCTTATGCTTTTTATCATCAAAACCTTATAACTAGGATATTATCACATCTCGAATAAAAATTAATGCAAACGTTTCATGGGTTGAACGTACACGTAAGGACAAGTAGGAAAAAAGGAAACCATCTATTTCTACAAATCAATGTTAAACAAAATGCAATTTCAAACTTAAACCTATTAAATTCTTAAGAAATATATAAAAAAAAAACAAATTGGGAATCTCAATGTAACCTCCCTGTCTCTCTCTCTTTTATAGATCAGAATCAACTCCACTATCTATAAAATCTTTTAAAATTAGCGCACATTTTAATGGAAGAATTCTGCACATATTGTTGAAATGCCATAAACCTCTTGGAACTGTAGCTTCTTTCATATTGGTTCTCTGAGCGACAATTATCGATGCAGCAACTGTTTTCGGTTCTAACAGACCAAGTATCATGGGAAATTTAACTCTTGGCTTTTTACATAATCCAGTATTTACCATATATGGATAAATTGTGGTTGTTTTTATCTGAAAATATATATATATATATTTATTCCATTGATTTAAAATTACTAATTCTCAAAAAAAACATTATTCGCTCCTACCAAATTTCGATATGGTCCTTCTCGAATCTCTTCTGAAAGAGCTTCCATTAATCCGCGTACAGCAAATTTAGTTGCACAATATGGAACAAGATTCGCAAGACCAACAATTCCAGCTATCGATGATATAGATACAATGTGTCCTCGATTTTTTGCTTTCATTTGTGGCAAAAATGCTTCAAGTGTCCAAAACTGAGATACAATATTGATATCAAATAATCTTTTAATCTCATCCGGTGTATGTTTATCGACAGGATGAGTAGGCATGATTCCAACATTATTGACTAACAAAGAAACATGGCCAACTTCTTGTAAGACTTTTTGGGCTAGTTCCATAACCTTATCACGATCTGATACATCACACCTATGGGAAAATGTATATATGATTAATGTTAATTAATGGAAGAAACTTCATAAATTTAGAATAAATAAAAATGATTTGTTGATTGAAACATATAATCATAGATGGCACAAGAACTACATATCGCATGCAGTGCAGTTCCAGAAAAAGTGGCTGAGTGGTCCATTCCAGAATGGACCACAACATTTGAAATGATGTATACGTCGAGTAATTCATATTTTCTCACATCTGCCTTGTTGATGA
Organism: Dioctria linearis; assembly: GCA_963930735.1. Classification (NCBI taxonomy): domain Eukaryota; kingdom Metazoa; phylum Arthropoda; class Insecta; order Diptera; family Asilidae; genus Dioctria; species Dioctria linearis. The sequence goes on from OZ005744.1 coordinate 20,336,424, forward strand.
GGCCGATCAAATGTATACAAAACTGCTGTTAAAGAAACATTTGCTCTCGGCACGCTCTAAAATATGATGTAGTCAATTCTAGAATGCACTACCAATTTTACGATCTGTATACTCTGCTATGGTATGCCATGCGATATCTAGTTCTTCATCTATGATATAATGCAGTTATGACTCCTTGAAAGACGAGTTTAACTTAAGAGAGCCGTGGGAGAGATGCCGTTGTGGAACGGCCTCAATTCTCACGGTTTACTAGATTAGAATTAGAAGAAATATAACAATGCATAAAATACATACGTATAAGGAATTGCTGTTCCTTGTGTAAGTCTGTTTGCTTCATTTGCAGTCTCTTTGTTTCCTGCTTCATTTATATCTACGCATATAACAGTACATCCAAGATCGGTATACTGTAGTGCTAACTCTCGACCAATTCCATGTCCAGCTCCTGTTATCTAGAAGATAACGAAAGATTATAAATAAATAATAATAATAATAAAATGAAATGTTTGATTGCTTACGAGGACAATCTCGCCGCTAACATCTTTCTTTTCTTCTCCTATGAATAGCTTAATTGTGGAATAGATTATCTCTACAAATATTCTGATAAGCAAAATGAAAAATTCCAAAATATTTATTATGATGGCATATAGTCGTTGTCCGAGATTCTGTGTGCTGGAAAGATAAAAAAAAATATTTTTAAAGTAAAGTTTAGGTGATACATACTAAAGTATTTGAATTCTTCTGTGATAATGGATTGCGAGATGGTCTCGATTTTTTTCCTAATGCCTAAGGACTTACTTGCAAAGGTATTCATGAATAAGAAGCAAGTAAAGCCAAGATTGATGTAGAAATAAGAAAACAAAAATAAAATTAGATGCACCGCACACGCCGCCGTCTTTACAATTCAACATTGTAAGTTCTTAGACTAGAAACGGCTAGAATATGTCATATAGGACGACGCAAAAGGTCAAAACTACTTTAAGGAGAGCCAATTTAATATAACTTGCATCAACTGTGTCCTTCCCTTAATAGAGCTATAAGTACATGGGCACATGTCATTATGTCATAATTAAGTCTAGGCTATCACTTATGAGCGGGTCTGCAATAAATGTAACAATTTCTCATTATTTACAATGAAACTTGCTTTTGTTTTACCATCTCATCGTTGGCAATTTGAAAACCAATAATTAAATATCAATTCTAGATCGTAACAGCTTTTAAATTACAAAATAAAGACAATTATAAATTTAATACAAACGTGAAATTTTCTTATCAAAAAAGCTGCACGTAAGGTAAAATAACTGCAGTCTCTCCATCCATCAAGTTAACGCAAACCAGGTCTCATTCTTTTTACGTCGATGTTATGTAATATCCTGACAGTAGGTATTACCTTCGAAAAATTAAGTAAATTGATTTTATTTTATTGGGAATTTTTTACTTGCTCTACCAAGGGTTTTAATCAAATAAAAAGGCGGATTAATTAATTTGAGGTACCAGCTAAATCAAAATGAAAGTGACGTACACAATCTTTTAAAAATTCTAACGGGCAGGGAAATCGTTTATTAATAAACTAAACAAAATATGATCCTAAATAGATCCTTGCGGGACTTTAAATGTGTCCAGATAGAAAGCTGATCATCAATTGTACAATAGAGGAGATGATCACAAACTGCGAGCTGAGATCTTTTGTTTTTTTCTAAAACAATCTACTGTGCTGTAGGTACTACTTTCGATGCTATCTATTAGCAAAATATTTAAAGGATCTTTTATTTCAATACAATATTATGGACACAAAATCATATTTCAATACAACACAACACTGAAAATATCACATGAAAATGGATATTGATTGATTGAAAAAGAGGTCTCTGGAACATAGACCCTCCAGAGAAGCTTCCAACCGGACGCTCTTACGAAGTTCAGTATTGGCTCACAATCCTCCTTGCCGACTTTATGTAGCTCGTCCAGGAGGTGTGAGGCAAGCAATCTCTAACGATTTCCTGATAGAGCCAAACACAGTGACAAAGAAAGTGAGTCGCCGTCTCGGATTGCTCTTCGCATCCTCTGAATATAGGATCATCAGCAAATTCCAACCTATGTAGATGATCCCTGAGATAAGAGAAAGTGTGAATTGACACCAGAGTTCTCAGGATTGGCTTGTTTATCTTTATCGTTAGGTTTTGGTTAGCATTAGCCCACAGTTCCTTTGTAGTTCTATCCGAGGGTCATCTAACCAAAAGCGACAATGTTGGCGCTTGGCTTAAATTGAAATATTAGAGGCAAGGTTTGGTGCAATCCGGATTGTGTAGGAGGATACCCCCGAGGCTGCTACAAGACGAGCAAGCTCGTCCGGCTTTTCGTCCCCACTAATTTCGTTGTAACCTAGGACCAAGAGAATGGTAAGCATGTTATTCCGGGAAAAGGAATTTAAGGTGGTTTTGCATTCCAACACCAGTTTGGATAAAGCCTTGACAGCTGTCGGAGCAGATGACAATCTCCTTATTCTTAATATCTGAGATAAGGATATGTCTTCCTGCTTCAAGAATATCTTGACTTCTGCCTGGAACACCGTGATATGGCCTTCATGGTGTATGGCGATTTCCATATGAAGCTCCTCGCAGAAGACGCCTTCTCAGGTGTTTTCTGTGATTGCTATTCTGCCCTAAGTGGAATTTTCAATTTAAAGTTGCTTTTCAGCATGGTCTCGAGGAAGTGCCTCTGTTAATGTCAGACTGCACGAATTCAAATATGGATAAATAGCACAACGCTATGATAATTTTAAATTAATTTTACTATATTTATCTCTCCAACATGTTTTTTAGCGCTTGAATAAGAATAATAAAGAAAGCAAATAGCAAAGAAAACTCCTCAAGAGCTTAGCATATGAGAGCATCTAATAATAATGTATTAATTACGTTTTTGTTTTTTTGTTTTTTTTCTCATATAGCTACGCCTAATGAATTTCAATTTGTTCAATTGTTCGCTCTCTCAGATACATTTCTTGGTTAATATTCACAGAGGGTTAAATCTAAATAGACTTCCAAAATAAGTAAAAGCCAATAATATTGGAAGGAAGTTAGCTAAAATTGGCAACAACAATAAAAACAATTAATAAAATAATTCTTGCTACTTTTATTCGAATTTCATATCCGAATTAATTCCGATCAAAAATAATGAGAGGAGTCACTTTCGATCACTATACACAATTAAGACAGCATAAACAGAAGACAAATTATTATTTATTGTTCTTTTAACACACAATGTGCAAGTATTAAATGTAACTGTATATATGCATAGTATACATATAGCCATATTCGCTTCTTGAGTTAAAACTGATATACTGACGTACTACTCAACTCTACTATCATCCAAATTACCAACTCACCAGAACCCATAGCACGATCAGATAACGAAAAATATTTACGAACTATGAGCACAGAGAATGAATGGAATAAGAAAAATCTTTTTCTCTTCCGACTCTTATGATGTGGAGCTTTTCATTACAGTTTTACTTTCTTCTTTCTCTTATTATTTCTTTTAAGCTTCAAAGGTTTTTAGTTATTGAAAGTGATTCCTCCGATCAAATCATTGATTCCGATGTAATTTATGAGAAAAAATTGATTCCGTTCAAGACATAACTGCGTGCAGAATCAATGAAATTATTTGAAAAATTCATTTTTACAATCCTAAGTCGAGTGCCCGCCAAGGAAAGCTTGGTCTGCTTCACTTATATCACTACCGGGTCTATGACTCATTCCAGTTTCTGCTCCTGAACCTGTACTTGTCTTCGACCCATCTATAAAAATTGAGATATCTGCTGTGACAAGTCCTTCATTCTAATCACAATCGATTCTAGTGGGTATCAATATATTGAAACCTCCACTAAAGGTTGAGGCAGGAATTTGGGAGTCTGTTACTACATTGTCATCAATGAAGTCTATCATCCGAATGATATTGAAATGTCCACACTCCTTGTCTATCTTAGATCAAAAAAAAAAACAAAACACCGGAGATTCCAGTTCCATATCCATCGCTTACCTGATGAAAGCCATATATAAATGCACTGGTCGTCGTTGATGAAAAACTCAAACTCAATCGCTAAGTTGGGTAAGATGGTAAATGCCTTAAGGATATAGGGAATATAATAGCTGGACCTGACTAACAAGTCATCTTAAATCAAAATAAGGATAGCATATAAAATCTTCTAATTTTAATGCTTTTGAAAATTACAATTATTAATAAACATAGATGTCGCTACGAAGGTAAAGTGATTTTTTACAGTGTATAATTTGCACATAGTACACACGGACGATACTATTTCAACTCAGAATCTTAAATCTTAACCCGATTTCAATAAGTGTGAACTTTGATTTTTTGCATTTTTAAGTCATAATTTACAGTTGACATATTTAGGAATTTCAACAACAAACGTATATGTATGTACGTACATAAATAAAACTATATAGAAAAGGATTTGAAACCTGCCATTCATGTGAATTTTATAGAAAGCTTTTAACATTTCTAACTAGATAGGTACTTTTCCTCTGCTATATTAGCAAGAATAGTTTATATCATACTATTCTGCTGTATTTACATTACCAATAAATCTAAGAAAATTTATGTATAACACTTGAAATAATACATCACAGTTATACCATGGTGGCCAATAACACTGTAATAGCAACACGTACCTATATTTCACTTCATAGGCTCTCTAATTCATCTGAGTAGGAAAGTGCAGAACAACGTAGGTACGTACATACGTTCATTGTAATTGCAGCGTAAAATTACAAAAACGAATATATATTGCCGTGGAGAAGTGATTAACTTAAAATACGATTATTAGCTCGAGGAAAATTTTGCCTCATTGACCTTCATATGTAAAAATATGTAAAATAAAACAGAAATATACTTGCTATTTAAAAAAAATCCTAATAAATAAAAATAGTTTTGTTTTAAAGGTTTTCAGTTGCCTATACTACCATTCTGACGACAGAGAACTATTAAAAAGATAAAAAATTAATATATGTGTACCTATATAGGTACATAGAATACAATTAAAAAATTATAATCATTTATTAATATAAATTTGCCAAAAAACATCCAAACACAAAACAAGTTTTTTCGACTTAGAATGGGACAGGTATGGAATGGAAAAATTTTGTAAAAAAAACAAATACTTCAGAAAAAAAATAAATAAATAAACAAAAATAAAACCTTATATCATAATGACGAATAAAATAAAATATCATGACCTTGAAAATGGACCCAACTCTAATTGCAAATTGTGCAAAAGATAAATATTATGCGGCAGGGTCAACACCTTGTTTGTTCAAAAAAAGAAGTTCAATATTTCGTTTACACTCTGGGTGCTAACAGTTACGTCAGTCACCATAGCTTAGATAATTTAATATTCACTTGAGATAGTTTAGCGTGATTTACATATATACATACGTATATGTATATGTTACATGTATGTATATACGTAATATATAGCCATAGTAAAAAATTATGTATATATTTAGCACTTAACCGTGAATTTTTTTCTCTAAAGACATACATATATGTAGGCGTTACGTACCTTCTCATTTCAGCTTCCATGTTTACAAAATAACAAATTTGAGAATGCTATTATAGAAATAAAACTAAATCCCAACAACAACAACACAACAATAAAAATCCTAACACATATGTATGTGTAAAACAGCAAAAATGGAATGTGCAACAATATTCTTCTTAAATTATGCGCAAATGCAATCCTCCAGACAATAAACTCGGAAGAAGTAAGTACTTAAGTATGTGTATATGTAGGTTGTTAAAATGTTCCGTCTAATTTCAAATCACTTTCGATTTCACTTTGATGAACAAGACAAACCAGAAATATGCATTTGTGCCGAGCGCACCTCTAATATAAGCCTTCTTCTAGCATTTGCACCATTAACGGGCCCGGCGAATATCGCGATGTAAAAAGATGATAGTAAAAAACACAAGGAAATGGTCACACGCTAACTGACTAACCACGCTAATAATCGACCGGTACCACAATTTTATGGATGGACGACACACCAGTTTTAAATCACAGCGGTGAAAATAAAACAAAAAACAACAAATAAAACCGATAAACTTGTTTATTCCCTAAATTTCCGTAGTTAGTTAGTGCGTGCGTGCGCGCGCAACTTGTTATTGGTACCAACTTTTGTCAGTTACGTGGTAAATCGCAAGAGTGCATTCAAATTACGTCTTTATTCGAATTCGTCTTAGCTAGCACTAAGCTAAATCGCGGCACAACTTATACGACCTCTGGAGACTTACTAATCGAAGTGTTGTGTTACGTCGTCGTCGTCGTCGACAACGTATCGTATATCAAAATCACTCTGTAGTCTTACCCAAGTAAGTAAGTATGAGACTTCGATCGAGTCTCCAGTTTTAACGACTTTAGGATTAAGATTTTTTTTTTTTTTATATATATATATGTATGGGAATGATGATGATGACGATAAACGGAGACGCGATATTAGCAAGTCACATCTATACATGCTAGGTACTACTATTACTACTACTACTAGGGAAGGGGAAGGTCTCAAGAAGAACCTCAAGGTTCGCATTCACTAATTGAGATCAGAAGTTTTTGACGGTAAATTTATTACTGTTAACATTTAACGTGTGTGTTTATTGTGGTATGATTATGGGAAGAAATATATAAATAGTTTGAAGGAGTCCAGTAAAATAAAAGCACAAGTGAACATATATATATATATGCGCACTTACTGCACCTTTGTCTGGCCTTGCACTTAAGTTCAAAAATGTAAAACAAAAGATTTTGAGAATAACAGAATAAAGAATATCGCGCTGGCATAATCTGAAGTTCATCAATATTGTTGGGAAGTAGGTAGAATAACCTTTTGTCTTTGATTCAAAGCTGTTTGCTGTGAATATTTTAATAAATTGTGATTACATTTTCTTATCACTCTATATCAGATAACAGATAAGTAAATAATATATAAATTGTCTATTGTATATACCGTTGAGATAGCGCAACTGCTCAATGCAAATATCTAGCTAAAACAAGTAAAAAGCTAGAATTGATCTAAGGTGAAATTTTATGATACTCTAGACCCTAGGGGTGCCTAGGGCCTAGATGAATATCTAGGACCTAGATGAATGCCTGTATGTACGTAATTTCGTATGATCACCCATATGTGCAAGTTTGATTTTTGAAATGGTTTTTCACATATATTTCTAGAACGGCTCGTCGGATAGAAAAAATGATTATAACCAATTTCATAGGATTTCATATTCTGAAGAACTTTTCAGTACAATAGAAACGTCTAGGACTGATCATTTTTACAGTATACGTAAAAAACTTAAATTTATATATGGCAGCACCAAGAAGTGGTTGTGCGATTTAGTGCATTTTTCAAGCTTTTTATTTACTATTAAACTATGAAAATATCATGTACAAAATGTCAGCTCTCTACGTCGACACGTTCTCAGGCATTGTTCAAATATATATTAGTGAAAAACGAATTTTTTGTATACCCCACGAAAGAGTTACCCGATTTGTCTCATTTTCCAACTTAATTTTACTGTTTTTCCCAAAAAGCCCGTGTGCAAAATTTCAGCTCTCTAAGTGAACGCGTTCTAGAGTTATAGTGACAGACAGTCATATAAAATCCAAAATAACTTTTAATATTATGTGTGGGTGTCCAACAAAATTTTTCTCTACTATAGCATTATTTCTGTGCGTTGCAAATGGAATGACAAACATAGTATACCCTATGATTTCATCTAGGGTATAAAAACAATATTTGCGAGACAACAAAGCTGCCAATGAAATTCATTAAGTCTAGACATCTCTAGGTATATATGTATATACATGTATCTGTGGCTAAGTGAGCTAGACTTCAGAGACTTCGCACCATCTGAAATGTACCCTAGTTTTGAATAACTTAACGTATAACTGAGATCAAGACACTGTTTTAGTTTTTTTTTAAAGAAATTCAATCCAATCAGCTGAACAATTTACAGACGTGTATTAATGAATCGAAAAGACGTTGACCCCCTAAAGAGACCACTGCGAGGCCCGTTCTTCACTCTTCTTAAGTGAATAACTAATGGGATTCTAACCCTGCCAGCCTATTTTATGTAGTTATCATTGCCTAAGCAACTGTACCTTTCAGCAACGGAGAGCACCGAGAAATAGTATCCACTGTCGAATAATAATGAACACCGCGAGTATTAAAAAGTAACTTATTCTACCTTAGGAGTTAAATTCTGAAATTCTTCTATACATGCTTTTGAAAAACCTACTGCTAATCAAGCCTTAAATTTATTATGTATTGCAGCATTAAGTTAATCCAATTACTAATAATCCACAATTTGTATGCCTGTGAAGTTTTTTTCATATTGATTTGAAAAAATCACCGGTCATGTTCAAATGTCTAATAATAATTTCAACATATCAAAGTAATCTAGCGCGATCGATTCACCTTGGATAGCTCCGAATTACTTTAAAATAGATGTGAAAGTTTTGCAATACTTGACATAATTTCCTTTCGACATCATAAATAGTCTGAATTACTTACTTTCTTAATTCTATTTTGCTTGATTGGTCTGGCATGATAAAAATAGCTTGAAAGAATCCAGTAAAATAATCATAAATAACTCTTTATCGCATTCAATTTCATTCAATAGCTTTTAATCTGCTCCATGGTTTCCTAGTTAATGCTTCTTGCGAATTCCAGTGAAGAACCTATTATGGCAATGTGATTATGTATTATAAAAGTTGTAACGCATATGAATAACCGAATTATACCTATTTAATTTTTTTTTGTATCCACCACATCAGTCTTTTTAAGCAGATTTATTTCTTAGATTCTTATCACAGAACGTAATGTAATGTAACGTGTGTTACAGCATCCTTCATGAATTAATATCCGAACACAATCATCTTCTACAACTGAAAAAATTAATAGAATTAAATCTCTGCATAATAGTAAAATTACATGATTAAACAACATCTCATTTTCGTTCTAGCTGAGAATTGATTCAAGAGTATGAATTAGCAAGAATGTTTTATCTCTTACCTTGCTCACATGAAGCTGACTGGACTGGACTGGACTGGAATAGTCCTAATTCGCATAGTACCAAGAAGTGTTCACATACGATGGACTGGATTAAATCGATAAGAGAGACATCTTTCTATTGACAGTTCTTAATCTAAAGTCACCTCTCATTTGAAGTTATTTTTGTAGATATTGAAAGACGGATCATGGAAAGAAGTATTATTTTACAATTTCTTAAATATTGTATGAAAGCACGAAGGTGTTCGAAGAGAAAAATGAAATTATACCGAAAAATATCCAAACGTAAATCCACTTCGAGCGTGATTAATTTCACTCCACTACCGAATTAACACCGGTGTAGGTAATTCCAGTCCGGATGGTGTTCACATGGCGAATTATCTCACTCCGAAGTACGCTAATCCACTCCAGTCCGCTTCATGTGAACGGAGTATATGTTGCTACGAACAATGGTAACAAAAAAATATATATATTTTTGCAAAATGAACAAAAACAGCTAGTCCGTGTACAGAAACTTATCCTGACATACAGGTAGAAACCTATAATAAAAACTTGAAATTATATTAGATCATAGTACACAAACTGTTACACTAGAAATAGTTAAGAAATATGTTTTAGACATAGGATTAAAAGAACCATACTTTCAATTTCAGTTATTATTGATAATAGTTATTCTATCAATGGTGCTGTAGGTAACCAGTAATTTTTCTTGTAAAGCAAAGTAAAAGTTCTGCTATACGTAGTAGGTACACGCTAGAAAGTGATTCATTGAAAATTTCAAGAAAATCATGTACCCACTAGCTAAAGTGGTACTTTTAATATCCAGTTACTCACTAATCGGACTTAAAAACACCAATCACATGTCTACATTTACATAGGATGCCTAGCCTATCTTTGCACTACATTTAATGATAAATAATCTATTACCAATTGAAATGCACTAAACTCCCGGTTTTTGATGCCTGAATGAGTCCCGTATAGGTAATATATATTATCTATCTCCAACTATGTTTAAATTAAGTTCCATGAATACTATTTAAATAAATTTCTAAAAAGATTTACATATCACGTTCTAAGATAAGCCAAAATCGTAGAATTTTCCCGATCGATGAAATATCTAAAAACTCTGAAAATACAAGAAACACACTACAAAGGGTATCACAATCTGTTCAAGATTGTCACAGTAGACGTCCAGAAAGTAGAAGATCTGGTCTGATCAGACCAAATAAAACCTTCATATTCTAACCAAAACTTAATGCAGTTAGTTTGCATCGCGACAAAAGTGAGCGCAATATTTTAAGACCCTACCTACATCAGGCAAAACATAAAAGTAAAAACATCAACAAACTGGTTAACCTCAAGAAGACAACTAATAATGTCAGCACAATGAACCCGATGACCTCCACGAGAGCATTCTTGAAGTGGCTGAGCTGCGCTGGTGTCTTAAAACTGAAATGCAATTAATAGGTTCATTCATTTTAACTTTCATCATCTTGCCCATTTACCGTAAGGTCAAAAAATGCAGTGGGAGGTTAATGTTTTTGCTTTTGTTGTTTTTTTCATGTGTGTAGTTAACGTTGCGCCAAAAGATTATAGTAGAAAATGTGAATACGGAAATATGTTTGAAATTGTTTATAAACACTTTTTTTTTTTTGCAATGGAGAAGTGAGCTGAGGTATGGTAAGGTCTTGTGAATTGTAAATTGTCCGTCAAAAATACTACAAAATATACACTTTTTTCAAAGTGACTGAATTCAATGGCTTAATGAATGAGAATGCAAACTTACGCAAAACCATGAATCATAAATTAGATGCGAAATATTTACGCAATTTTGAGTACATATAAATGTCTGAAATTCATTTCCCTTTCTTAGAGTTAGTTCTTCAAGTTCACTCAAGTCAGTTCTATAGTTTACACACGATGACACGTTCCTCTGTTATAATAATTATTATGTTTCTAATATCCATAAGAAAACCTTCAGTTTATTCACAAAAATCTAAAGCTAATTCAGTAATCGATTCAGAATGCGATGATTTTGATTTTATGCGAATAGTTCCCTTTAAAGAAATCGTATCCACCGTTCAAAATGCAGTACGTAGTGATGGTGAAATTCAAAGTTTAGGTTCATATCTTAATAGTCCAGAATTTGGATCTTTATTTCGGAATGTCCTTGAAATTGCAAGTGCTAGAAGATTACTACAATTTGTAAATGGAATTGGATTGAATGTTGGTCAAGTTGTAGATAGAGTTGGTCAACAACTTTTATCAACTCCAAGTAGTACATCAGTGGATAGTGATGGTAAAACTACCCGAGCAATTCCTCCAGGTATAAGTGGACTAACTCAGCATGTAATCAGTATGTTGCCAGCTCAAAAAATTTTACGTTGTCTTAATTTTCGTGTTAATACTGATCCTGTTTTTAAGGTGAGACACATATTTTTTTAATTTTTATTTTTTATGTTTGTATTTTAACGCATAGTATAAAACATTTTAGACAATTACTGATGGTTTCAATAGTCCAGAATTTCATAATTTAATTGAACATGTACGTAGCTCGGAGCAATTTACGACTCTTCAGTCAACTCTAAAAGATCGAGGCCTAGAAATAAATGGATTAATTAATCAAGGGTTAAACCTTCTTCGAGTACCTCCAGGTTAGGTAAATTAATTTTATTGTTTTTTGTTTTTTTATGTTGTTGTTATTGTTGTTGTTGTCATTGTTATTCTTTTAATGTTAAATAAATTATTTAAAAGTGTTGTTTTAAAACAATATTTGGTCACAGTTGAAACTTTAAACTTGGTATTTCTACTTTTGTGCCCTACCAAATGGATTGGTTACCAGCGCCTTGTCTAATTCTCCACATAAGACTATTATAAGGCTCCTCCATCAGTGAAAAAATGGAGGAGCCTCAAAGAGGGCATGATCTTCAGAGGAACGCAAGTAGGATGAAAGAAATAAGAAAAGAGTAATTCAAAAGTCGCGAAACTCAAAGTCGATCGTTATTGCAATAGCTCCTATCTCAATTTTTTGTGAAATTTAATTATCATCTTTGCTCTTTGTTCTTTTGTATACCTTTTCATGACAACAAAAATGCTGCTTACAAAATTAAAAGCTTTCAAGTATTACTCGTCTTTCACAGAGCAATTTTTTGCTTGTTTTTTATTTTTATATATCTCCTTATCTCAAAAATGTGCGAACAAAGTGGTAGCTATATAATGTTCCTTTACAGTATCCTGAAAATTCACTGAAAACTGACAACCCCTGGTCTCCAACTACTGAGACTGAATATTGTAATGCATCCACTAACAACATTACGAAACATGCTCTCGACTGAAACTAGGACAGAACTCATTGAGCAGAAAGATCGAGAAGTACTTGATGGTGTAGCAATGACCTTTTCTATGAAGAAGGAAGTTGTACCATCCCAAGCACCGGTAAAACGGCGCAAAGCAAAAAATTGTGAAGTGGAGGATGAGAAGACAATGCGCGATATCCGCGCTAAATTTAACTCCGGATATTATAAGCAATTTGTTGGATTAGATCCTGGTTGTCGGCTGATCGCTGGCGGTGTACGAGCACCGAATGTAAACGAAAATGTTGATTTAATAAAAATCAAGAGTTCGACATTCCATCACACCGCATCTATGTATGCACGCAAAGTTTCGTTAGCGAAGTATACAAGATCGCTTCCTAAAACTGCAGTAATGTGCACGCAATCCCCGATGCAAGAGGATTATTTGGAGTACACCAAAGAACGCTTGCAATGGTTTTCGCAACGCCAAGCAGTGTATGAGCAGCGCAAAATTGCACGTTTACGCTTCAAGCAGTATATTTGCACAGAGCGTACAGTGCATCAATTGGCAAAAAAAATCACCAACAATACTCCAGAAACTCTGGTATGTATTGGTTCAACGAAAATTGCCGCAAATTCGCCAATACGTGGCTACGTGCGGACGCCACACACGAAATTGTTGCGGGCACTTAAAGCTCATTGCTCTGTCCTCGAAGTGGATGAGTTCAGGACGACAAAGCTGTGCAGCAATTGTTTCGAGCCGGCGAAGACGTCTCGGTCTCCACACAGGTTCCAGTTCTGTAAAAACTGCGGTACCACGTGGAACCGGGACGTCAACGCCGGTAGGAACATTCTGTGCATTGGCCTAGCCCAACTGCAGGGCAGGCCATTGCACAGAAACTTCGAGAGAAGTACCCCCCCTTCCCTAACGAAGGGAGTAGCGCGTAAATTCTTCGGCTGTAACAAGCCGGAGACTACTACGTCGCCATGGCCCCCTTGAGGGGCTTACTCTTTACGGGTACTTGATATAGGCCGCATCAATCGAGAGATTCTGGAGTGAACTGAAGCCTATTGCAGGTCTCCAGAGCCATATAAGTTTGTACAAACAAATGATCAGTTCAATGCTTTCATTGTTGTCCCTCGTATAATGACTATTAATTCGGCTTAATTATATTATTATTATATTATATATTATATGATCCGATGATCCGTTATATCTCATCAACAATGAAAAGCAAAAAACTAAGCTCGAACCTCTATATTTTGTGAGCCTCCCAAAAATTTCTTTTTGAAAATTTGTCGTTAAAAATTCAGATATAATGGCAGTCGACTCACTAAATCAAGAAACAGATATGTAAAAATTGCTTACGCAACATCAAAAATTCAAACAAGCAATAGCATAACAATTTACATCAGCATTAATTTTCTTTTAAAGCTGGCGCTTCCACAGATGCAGCCCTAAACACCATGACCTACTACTAATCTTTAAAAAAAAAAAATTAGTAAAAAAAATGCTTTCCAAATAGACTTGGAGATATTAAGTCAAGGTGAAACCAGTTTATCATTTTTATCGTATTTTTTATAACAACAACAAGAAACACATAAGATGTAAAAGGTTTGACCTTAACCACGAAAAAGTGATAGGCGCAAGTTTTTCTTCAAAAAAAAAAACTGTAAGACTGTAAAAGTTGATCCCGGAAACGATAATGCTAAAACAAAAATGTCGATGCAATTTAAAACCTTGAGATATTGTTTTATATAAGCTCAATCTAGAAAATAAAACAAAAACGATTTATTATTCCCACATTAAAGAAACTAACTCGTGCTCTGTTGTAATTATGGAATCTTCATTCGGGTAAAGCATTTGCGGTTAAAAGAAATGAAGCTAGTAGCAGATTCAAATGCCCTTAGAAACTAATTATTATTACAACCAAAAATACAATTCCTATAACAATTAAATTACTTAATTGGTCGTCAATTATACCTGACACATTTTCCTCACTCATTATCAATAGAATCAAGTAGTAGTATTAATCTTACAAGTAGGTATATATAATAGGCTTACCCTTGACGTATCCAGTCTGAAGTCAATTTTCTTGTCTTGCTTCCTCTTTGGGTATAACTGCTCCCATATTATGACTAACAATATTAAGATTCTCAGGATATTCGCATTTGCACCAGAATGTACTATATCAGCTACGATCCTTTTATTGAGTATAACAAGACCTCCATGACTTGTTACCATGTTTTCGTAGTTCAATCCAAACTAGTTAAGCCTATTTTAATCTTTCACTTCTTTTATGTGGATATTGCCATGTAACTCGTACAGGCAACTTCAATTCATAAACTCGGGTGTGCACTCAAGCTTCCAGCCCCCTGTACGATGAATCTTCCTAAAATATACGAGCAGAGCATTTTAAAAGAAAAAAAGAAAAATCGCAGCAGATTTAGGGTGCGCATACAAAGATTGATAGAGGTATCCAGGATCTTTATGTACATAAGTGCAAGCATACTGATGAGTTCAATTTTAAAGAAGTTTTCGGGATTTTCACATCTTATATCAACAAGTCGTCTGTTCATTACAAGGAGTCTATTCATTACACTTTCTTTTTTTAGTTTTCTAAACAATTTTTGTACTACTATTATCTTACTCGGTGTACCTGCCTAGCGTTGTAACATAGCTGAGGCTCTTTAGTAAACGTTTTTCTATTCTATACCACTATTCTACTTTTACTTGCTGTCACCAGTAATAGTACTAAATTAGTGAAACACAGATGATATAAGTAAATTATAGAGCCCCAAATTATGTCTATATAGCTTTGGGGACATCTTTTTTACTGATCTGAATCTGATAAGTAGGGCTATAGCAGTAAACATTAAAACCACGTCTAACGATTTTAGTTAAATTTCACTGAACAAGCCTCTTTGTTTTGTTTTTTAGTCTGTATCAGAAAAGTTTTCATACTTTCCTTCTTATTACAAATAAAATTATATTACCTGTAATTATTTGTGGTGAGTCAAAGTAGTTCCAATTTTACTCACTTTATCGCTACTCTCGGCAAGGAACTACTCAATTTCCTCTACAAATGTTATGGCAATACGCAAATATAGGGTGATGTGTGATGACAAACTGTCAAATTTTTCCATCAATTTTGACATTCTGCGCATTGTTCTTTGCTTATATTTTCATTTTACTTCAATTTCAGTAGAAAATCGACTAATTTGTCTATCTAAATGATCTAATAAAGAAAGTGCATAAACTTAATTCTACAGCAAATATGTCTTGTGAAGTTAAACCATTTGGAATTATAACGGACTTGAAAAAAGTCCAAGAATTATTAGGTTTTTCTCAAGGTAAAAATGCGTACCATGCAAACTACGTGGTGTTTATTAAGTCAAAATTTTCTTTTTCTATTAGATGAAGAATGGTTAAAATCTGTTTATCATTCAATTTCTCCTACTGGTGAAATATTAGCTTTTGGACATGGATCAAAATTGATATTACTAAGTACACAATGGACAGGCAACAGTGAAACACCTACCTACACAATAACATGGACAGGAGAATTGGAAAATCCAAATGAAATAATTACAGCAATCCTTTGTCTGCCTCTCTATGGAACTGGTGTTAGTTCAGGAGCAGATTGGACATGTATAGCAATAGGTCTAGCATCTGGCCTAGTGCTTTTCTATTCTGATTCAGGTGTTCAAGTATTTTCACAAAGATGGCATGAAGAATCTGTTCAGAGCATAAAAACTCAATTTATCCATAATTTGAGAGAAGAAATTCATTTAGGCTATCTTTCTTGTGTTTGTATTATTCAAGGTAATCAACTGTTTCCAGTACTAAGAGGATTAAAACAACGATTAAGCAAGAATTTTATAACTAGTGGAGACAAAAAAACCAATGTATCACAATTTCCTGATACAGTCCCGTGTCGTAAATGGGAATATCATAACAAAATTGCCACTGTAAATGATTCAGCAGTTGTTGGACAGCCAAGTTTAAGCACTTTTGATCATTTACTTGATCATAGTCTTGAAAGGGGTTTCTATGCTAAACCGAGAAGTGCACCTGTACAACAGTCTCTTGTATTGGGAGTCGGAGTTAAACCATTTGTTGGTTTTTATCTTGCCAAAGAAGGCTATGTTCCAGCAGATTTGTCATTTGTTGCAAAAGCTGTAGCCAATAAAGTTATGTCTTCACTACCAAATTGGCTATTCAAATCTAATTCACAAGCAAACCAGGAAGAGATACAACAAATTCCTCCAGGTGAGCCAATGACTTGTCGTTTTGGAATTTGTGACTTGCAACGACAAGCCTATAATATCTGGTTAGCACCTGGAAACAATTTAGCAGTTGTTGTGGATAATTTAAGTCGTATAGTACTAATAGACTGTAATCGTGGAGTTGCTTTAAGAATTTGGAAAGGTTACAGAGATGCTCAATGTGGATTTATTAAAGCAAAAGAGAAAACATTGAAAACAGATAAATCTGATAAGAGAAAAGCTTTATTCTTGGTGATTTATGCACCAAGACGATCGGTTTTAGAAATATGGGCATTACAGCATGGTCCAAAAGTAGCAGCATTTAATGTCTGTAAAAATGGGCAACTTATTTATAATACTCATGGATTATTGGGGATTAATCCCAATGCCAATGTGAAATATTCTGTAAAGAGTTGCGTATTTATTGATCCATCGGATGAATTATTAAAAGAAATTGTAATTCCATTTCATTGTGCTCTAAGCAATGAAGATTCTAAGACAGCTAAAGATGTTCACCTTTTTCGTCGAATTAAATTACATTTACGTGCTGGAGATTCAAATTCCAATTCAGAGCAAACAATTATTGTATCAAATTGTGGTGATCTACAAACTAATGAAATTCGTTGGCAATGCATTCGATTTCTAGCAGGAGATAAACGTATAAGGCCAGTACTTTTTAAATCAGCAATTCTTGCTATAAAACAATCAATACAGCTGGATAATATCAAAGAAAGTTCTCCAGATATGAAATCTCTGCCTCTTTTACTTGAAAATTATCTGAAATTAGTGGAATTTTATATTTACATGAAAGAAAATACAGACGAAGAAGAAAAGAATCATGAAAATGAGAAGCTCTGTATAACAGAAAGTGATATTGAAACAATCCAAAAATTTCTAGATTTATCTAAAACTAGTCATGATTCAGAGAAAAGTAGTAATAGTAAAGTAACATTTAAGGATAAACATGGAGAAAATGATTTTATAGATTATCTAAGAGTTTTTTCTGTTGATTGTGGAGAGCTGACATTAAATCCACAAAAATCCGAGATGTTTGGACATATCGGGGAGATTTTATTTAAACGTTTCTTAGATAAAGGACATAGCCTTCAAATGTTTACGGATGCTGTAAGAAAAAGCGGGATAACTAGTGAAAATATGATATCTCTAATACTTCACAATTGGCATGAGAAACCATTCATTTATACAAGAAGGTAATAGTATAAAACTGTAGGTACTATATGAAATTAAATTCAATTACTGTATGTGAAACATTTCTATTTTAGCGAAGAAGTAATAAAGGACATGACAAGATTGGCCTTGATAATACAAAAAATATGTGATTTAGCTGGTAATAAAATTCAGCATGAATATAATTCGATATGTTCATGGTGGCAACAAATACGAGAGATGATTCTTGAAACACCTTGTGCACTAAGAGGACTACTTGCATCAATTGTCTGTCGGAATGTTTCACATTTATTGCAAAAAAGAGAGGTAAGTGAATTTTTGTAAATAAATTTTTTTGATTTGCAAAATTTCTGATATATAAAGGTAGATATTTCCACTTCAATTAAATTTTAGTAAATCTGGGAGCTATGATTTGTCTAGTAATGATTCGGGAGTATAAAAAGATAAAAACTGAAGAAAACTAATTCAAAGTTCGAAGAAGGCAAACAGCAATTAAATCCATTGCCTTTCGTAATCGGCCGGCTCAGATAGTTAATGTGGGCTGTCTCCAGATATGATAATGAAGGATATAATCAAATTTATGTATGAAAATTATAGCGTGTGCTGGAGGAGCATCACGAAATAGACCCATGCCAAGCGACTCTTAGCGCTTAATACTTTATTTTAAGGCTGTAAATTATCGGTGCCTTCATATTATACATCAAACCCCTGGATATGTATCTATGTATAGAAAATATACTTCAATATGCACACAATAATAAATCACAATGTCCTACAGTTCTCATTTTGTTAGATAGAACTCAATTCATCTTAGAAAATACACTCGATTGAAACCTGTACTACCACATTCTAAACAAAATTACAAAGTGAGATAAATTTTCACTGGCCTTACAGTTAAGGTCTCAATAGACATTAATTGAAAGTAAAATTATCATAGTTAAAAAGATCTATTTCCTCTTAGAAAAATCAATTTTTTTTTATATAATTTTATTGTTTCTCCAAATTTTAGAGCTCAGATGAAAATTCCGAAGAAGGAAATTGGGAAAGAGTCTCACAAGAAGCTGCACAATGGTCACTTTTAATTGGAAAACTGGACGATGTATCGGTACTAGGAGCTATTTTAAAGTAAGGTCTATACTTTCAGATCTCCATTGTACTAAACTCATTAGGTTTCAGCTATCCATTAAAATGTAAAAATCCAAAAATGCCCATCATACAATATACAAAACCTGATTGTAGCCTAAAATCAATTTTTCTTGGAGGTAAAGGAATTGTAGCTGAATATGTTGGCAAATGGTTAGCAAATTCGGGAATACATCCATCTGAAATTGTAGAGAAACAAAGTGCAGAAGAAAAAGAATCAACACCGGTTGACTCAGCTAATCCCATTCCCGACAATGATGATGATGATGATGCCGTCCTTAAACATTTAAAACAATTACGTGAACATTTTCCATTCAGTTTAGATTCTGGAATACTTTTGTGTCAGTTAGCGTGGGAGTATATGTGCCATTGGAGTAAAAATTTATCAAATTTAGAATACCTTAAAGCCGGATTAAATAGTCTTGAATCATTTCGCCGCGAAGATTTTGCTCTAAAGCATGGACTTTGCTGTATGATTTGGAACGCACACTTGAAAATTCCTTTGGAAGCTACAAAAAAACTTATGCACAAAGTTGGCCGTTTACCAAAAGAAAAACTATGCCAACAAGATATTGGTCTATCGGTTTCAGCAGTTCCAGAATTCCTAGAATATTGTCTAGAATTTTTTAAACATTTTTCCTCTAGTTTAGAATACGAAAAGAAAGTATTGAAATTTGAAGAGGTACTACTTGACGGACAAATACCTTTGGCTCAATTAACTTTACAGCAAAATAAAGCCATTCAAGGAATGCTAGAATTGCATATTCAATTGTGCAAAGTTCTTCATCTTATAGCGTTTTTTTCTCTTAAAATTCCAAAACCAATTACATTTCTCTTTGATGCCATGTCTAATCAGACATTCTTTATGGAAATTAACAGAGAACTGCCTTATACGCTGCCAGCAGCTGATCTAATTTTAAAAAAGCAACGAGTAGAGTTTTTGTGTCAAGCAGTTACTGCGTCAATGGATTTAATTAGGGAAGATCTGGAGAGACTATATGTTTTGGAGCATGCTACGTATATGGCACAAATAGAAGAATTAGTTGACTTATGGGAATTAGACAAGGAAGCTATTAAAAAGCATCAAGTAAGTACTATAAGTATATGTTGCTAGATTTAATCTATTTAAACAATTTAAATGTACAATTGTATTCTTAACAATTATTTGCTTCGGCAGAATATATACTAAAAATGGAATGGTATAGAGAGCCCATATGCAAGAATGACACGTAAATTTGGGTATGAATAAAGTTCGTGATTTGTACTTACGACAGCGTGGTTCTGCAACTGCTGCATTAAAAGTTTTCTGTAAATTTACAAAAACATGCTTCTTTCTCATAAACAGCCGTATGAAAGTCTGCATTATTGACCACCACTTCTTCATGTATCACCTTAGCAAACAGACCACAAGAAATAATCTTAAAATGATCTGATACCAAAGAGGAATGGGCACTGTTGGTCGAATATGTACATCAAAAAATCTTTCACCGCCGGTTGCAGGCTGATTAGGTATACAAAAGTAGAAATTACTATGGGGACAATAGGGGTCTAAAAAATAAGTTTTCTGTGGGAATCCAAAAACATTACCACACAATATCCATAATGTGGGCACACGTCTTTTTAATAAAATTTGCTTGTAAACATACACGGGAAAAAACCAACTATCATTCTTTTTTTATGATTGCCACTACTAATCTCAAGCTGATTAGTTTGATCAGTATTCCATGGACGTTAGAACGATTTTGAAATTAGGCTTCAATGACTCCTGTGACTTGCAACACAAGTCGAATATATTAATATTTATCAATAGTAAAGGGCTCAATGATGGTGATGTAACGCTTACTGCGGTTTGTTTTCCCTCCCTTTTGGCCACAGTTTTCACGTGTTCCTCTACGATTTCATGCATACGAGTTGGTATGAGATTTTGCAACGCAACTAAAAGTGACACTGAATTCTGCGCACGTTATATACGATTTCGTAAGATTTAATGATCTCGAAAACTTTAATATGTATTGAAAAATGTAAATAAATGTGTTTTTAGATCAAAGCGTAGTGCGATCAATGGTCAAAGATTAGATTAAGAGTGTACTAGTGGCATTCATCCCTGACCAACAATTACAATAGTCCAAATTTCAAATACGTATACCTAGAAAAGAAACTACAATAGTCCTTTTGACTTTTCTCTAGGATATCCACCGAAGAAATAGGCCTTATATAATTTTCTTTCTTTCAAAATTAAACAAAAAATCATTTATTCACAGGTTATTGAAATGTATTCACATGGTTGGGACGCATACGCTGAAGAACTTTTAGAAGAAATTATCGATAGTGAAGATATGGGTTGCCTCTTACTTGAAATAGCTGGACGTCGATTAAATTTATACACATCGAAAAGTCGAAGCGCCTTCATGCAAGTAGCAAGTATTGGACCACTTGTGTTGAATTATCTTGATAATTTAGTAAGTGTGGGAAGTGTATACTATGGCAAATAGCAACAAATAAATAACAAGGAAACAACGATTCACACTGCTTATTTCAGAAAACAAAATCGAACGGTATACAAATAACAGGCGAAGCTGAAGATGTCGAACTGGAACGATTATGTATGCTAGCTGCCAAAGCATATGAGTGTATAGCAGATAAAGGTCAAGAAACAAGACAACTACGTGTCGTGGGTCAATTGTATGATGCTTGCTGCATGTTAAAAGCAAGAGCTCAATTAGGTCATTTATCAGATTAAGTTATATATATTTATATATATATATATTATGTATGTATTGCACTAGGGACATAGGCTTTTATCACAAAAAAAATACTGTTTGTATGGCTATTCACAAATTGTTAAGACGAAAATTTAAACGAATGTTTTGTTAATAAAATCGAATAATAAGAAACGGAGAATGAATGAAATATTATTTCTTGTTTGGTTTATAGTATTCCATAAATTCCAATTTCTTTGTTTTCTTGAGTGCTGTTGGAGTCGGTGGTCGCTCCAAAGGTATTGCTTCATGGACTTGCAAGTGTGCATATACTGGAATATATGGTAAACTCTTGTCCAAAACTGGTTGATGATGAAACCGTGTTCGTGGTGGCAACTCAAAATGTTTTCCCAACAATGGCTCTTTCAATGATTTTCCGTAAACGCATTTACTGAACGTTTCCACTTCATTTTTCTTTATTTCTTGCATTTTGGATTCTTCTTTTAATTGTTTATAATGATCTTTATACACACCCGTTATTACTTTCAGTGTTGTCGAGCTAGCAACTTTCTGTATATCCGGTGGTATTCTAAATGTATCTTCTTCGTTAATTTGTGCCAATGGTGAAATTCTAATCCACGGTATAGGAGATCCTAAAGTGTTTATATATCGACCACCTAATGTCCACAATCGGCAACTGCAATCGTGACTTCCTCTACAAAGTGTAATTAATTTTTTTATGAAGTTCACAAGCAAAAAATATAAACAAACAAAAGAACAAATTTCAGTACGTTACTATGATTTTCGGATTTTCAATGTAAACAATCGAAGTAACCGATTTCAAATGACCTTTGAAAGAACTTAAAAGCATCGGCCCCCCTGCTTGTATTGCAGCCATTCTTTTAGCTCGTCCAGCAAATCTGTCTCTGCGCAGGAAAATAAATTGAAGACGCAATTTAGGCATACAAATATGTCGTTTTTCATTTTCTGGGATACTGAAAAGTTATAGAATATGACATTAAGGTAATATAGTCACGAATGTTGTATTGAATCAACTCCACCCACCAACCAACCACCACTCCCCACCCTAAATAAATTTTTTTTAACCCACAAAATTTTACCTAGAAATCGATTAAACAAATTATGACGACGACGACAACTCACCAGAAATTTCTCATTAGCCAAATTTTTATGTACCCAAAAGCAGTTCCCGTAATTAAGTAATGGTTCCTTGCATCAGTCGTCATTGATATAACGCAATCGCCCGTTTTATGAATAGTGTAGAATTCTTTAATGAATCCTCCCCTCTGGTGGTGTGAATAAACTTGAATCATGCCATTATCGAGCGCAACAAGTAGGGTACCTGAATTAGAAATCTATTTAATGCTACTCAACGACTTAGAAAGAGCTATGAAACATTTTAGTAGAACTTTTACCATGATTTTTACTCATTGGTCTCGTTTCTAAAAATAGAATTGCTTGAACAGAGAGAGGAACTTCCACTCGCTCTCCTACATTATCTAAATTTTGAAATCCCTCATTTGATCCATTTTTATCAGCCTGGGATTCAGTAAAAAATCTTCTACTTTTTGATATTGAAAGTCTTGTCACTCTTTGAGGTCGAAATTCTGAAAATCTTGTGTCTCTTTCAACTTCTGTTGGATCATATTTAAGCTAAATATAAAAAAAAATATATTTGATGATTGATTTTTGTGAACGAGAACAAACGAGAGTACCTATAACGACTACTGTAAAGTAGTACAAGCCCAATCCAGAATTTATTATGACCAAAAAAGAGAAAAATTTTTTTTTTCTCTATTCGCAGTGGTATTAATTATAATCTTCAAATGAAAAGTGTGTTAAGCAGATACACAAGGCTTTTGTTTTGGAGGGTCTGATATCTATAAATGGACAATTATCTCCTCATTACATAACATGTAGTACCAGTTCAATTAAAGAAGAACAATCCAGAGTGATGGGCCTCCCCCTTTTATTATGCCTTTGAACTGCAATATTTTTTTTTACAGAGTCCTAATTTACATAAGCAAAGACTATAGAAAGCAGACTGGCTAATTATTGGATACTAGTAAGTTTTTCCACTCCCGTCTTGTGTTATATTTGTGGCCGATTGCAACGAGTTTCCTTCTATTCATTCTTGCAGTTGATGACTTCCCTTTTTAACGGCTCATATGCATAGCCAAGTCGGCCTGTTCCCCATTAAATCTTTAATTTAATATAAAATTCATGGCATATTTAATATGGATTTCATTTCCCGTTTACACTACAATTCGAAACATTTGGACAATCCTTACTAGAAAGTATTCTGCAAAACAAAGGCGTTCCACTAAACCGTTCTTCTTCCAACAAGGATCGAACAGTGGAGTCGGACTGGGTGAGTTTATAAGGCCCCAGATGCCATATATCAAAGGCCCTGTCTACCCTTACCGTATTTCAGGCAGAGTTATTAGCCATGGAAGAAAGCGCAAATACCTCCATTAAGAAACGCCATAAATAGCTTAACCTCTCCGATAGTTAAGCCGCCCTCAAGGCCTTAAAGTTATCAAGTCAAGAATAGTCTGGGAATGTCTGCAAACCCTTAAAAATCTATCAAGGAGAAACATGAGGGTCGTAGGGGCAATGCAATTGCTGACGGACTAGCCAAAAGAGGAAAGGCTACAAGGACTTCGTCAAGCAAAAAAGTTTATCGACAACTCTGTCGGAAAAACAATATAACCCCTACTCCTTAGGAGAATAGAAATAGAAAAATGATTACAGAGCTCTTTTCAGGCCATTGCCCATTGACTTATACCTATAAAAAATGGGCTTGGCTGAGACTTCATCCTGTCGCCTCTGTTGGGATGCTTATGAAACCTCAGAGCACCTGCTCTGCAACTGCGAGACATTGGCCAGGCGAACTGGGAACATGCTTTTATTAACAGTCTAAACCTAGAAAGGGAGTAAATTGAAATGCGACTCACAATAGATCTTTCAGGGCGCAATGAATTCGGGTCCAACACCTGCACACCCCTCCACAAATCTAATCTAATCTAAGTATTTTGCAGGCTACTCACGGTTCGTTCAAGTCTGGTTCTTCGATAAGTATAAAATGAAATATTTGTGCAGGAATAACGTGATAGATACACATAAACTTTCATCTATTTGGCTGCTGATCATGAAGATATTACTATCAAACAGGTGAGATATAAAGCATTAATATGCACAGAAAGTAAAGTGCACCCTGAAAATATATTCTCACAAAATGAAGAAATTTATACTCAACATGCTTTTGAATCTAGTCAAACTAGCCGGTAGTCGTAAGTTATAGAAATAATGCTTAAAGTAGGCAATGACGTTCTTCTAACTACCTCTAGTAAGGATATTTTATAAAATTTATAATAAATAAAAACTTACTTTAATAAACTGTCTTGGATGTTCTACATTAAATTGCCTATATGGTTGACCAGTCTCCAATTTCCAAAAGAATAATTGTCCTGTATGGCTGCCCGTAACTAAGGCTTGTCCAGCTCTTATAGCACCGCTAGTAATATCATCATTATGTAATCTTGGCCATTGTTTTTCATCACTATATTCTTGTCCTTCAACATCAGCAAATTCTGTCACATGCTGATTCCAGCCTACAGCCAGAATTCTTTCTGGTACCCAAAAGACTTTAGTTACTTCGCACATGTATTCAATTGCCATATTACGAATACAAACAGCATTATTAAAATTCCATATTTTCAAAGAACCATCTCTAGCGCCGGTTAATAATAGCTGTTCTCTGGGATCAAAACATGCAGCTGTGATTTCAACAGTAACAATTTGTCCAAGTTGAGTAAGTACATGTGCTTTTTTCATAAGAGTTTGCCGTTTTCCAGTCCACGGATCCCATACAATTATGTAACTATCAAGGCCGCATGTTACAATATTCTGGAATAATTTATTGTACAATACAACAGAAATTGGTCCTGCATGAGTATTTCCATCGGTTAAATCCATTCGCAATTTTGGACAGCATTTAATGCGAATCACATTTCGAGCACCAACAATTAAATCACGTGAAAATGAATTATAGTAACATACAAATGAGCTTTCATGTGGTAGAAGAAGGATTAAATCACTGAACGTTTGAAGTAAAGTTTGTTCTTGAAGATTCCACACTTTTATTGTCTTACTGTGATCGATGCTATAAACTTTTTTCTCATCTGGTTGAATAAAAACGTAAACAATACCCGCATGATGTCCTGACATAATTGCAGTTGGTTTATGGGGTACAAATGGATCCCATAATCTTAAGTATGCATCAGGACCTCCTGTTGCTAGAATGCGATTATGTCCATCTACAAAAAATGTCGTAACGCCCTTAAAAAACAATTTAAGTGATTTTTTATATAATTTCTGTAATGTCATCTTAATTTTTTTTTTTTAATACCTTTGGAGTATTGAAAATTGTTTTTGAACCATCCTTTGGATCTGTAACCACAACTGCTGGACAAATAGATATCGAAGTTGATGCAGTATGGCATTCTGCTGCTGAGAATATAAGATTATGCTTTTGCCAAAAAAATACTTGGCGGACAACGTCAACATGAACATTGAGGAAGTCTTTAACTTGAATTTTTGGAAATTTTCCCTGAAATTAAAAAATATATATATGTATAATATATATTTATAGTTATCAGGAAAGAGCCAGCACGTTTCAATAAAGGTTGTTTTAAGAATATAACTTGTAGTAGCTGGTGCCAGATTTTATATTAGTGTATCCATAACGACGCTATAGACATAGTTAGGCGATATTTGCATTAAGATTAACGCACCTTTCCTACTATTTATTTGTAAAATGAAATAACGGATGCCCTTCCTGGATCATCCTATATTTGGCATCACATTTAAATTGAGATTAAGAATCTCATCAACTACATAGTGACAATAGATATCAGCATAAAACTGCACCTCTGTCTGTAGGAAACCAATCCTCAGAGTACAAAAAAAACTGGCTACAAAGGGGTGTTCTGACGACTCCATATATTGTTGACTGTAATAGACAAGCTCCAAAAAAAAAAGACCCAATTATCGTTAAGGTTCCAAAAGCTTCGTATGGACGATACTTAAAGGGGGTCATTAACTGCCATATATATATAACTGCCGTATATATTATAACAAGTGACCGCAATTTCCACGCGAATCACTCGTCTTGTTGATACACAAGCAGATCAAGGAAATAATACCACTATCAAGACCTAAGCTACATAAGGCCCCATCCAAGTTCTTTCTCAAATCTAAACCCAAGCTATAGGAATGTGCGTGAAAACAAACCTGCAAACAAATTACTTGCAACCCCAACAACAAAATCGCTTTAAAGGCAATGAACTGCGTTAAAATAGTAAAAGAATTTATAAAATGTCCTTCTTTCTTCCTGACTTACTTTTTCGGTACGTTTATCTCATCGTAAAGATCTAATTTAGATGTGAAACAAAAAGTAAATAAATTCAGGGCAAAATGCAACAGAAGTTCTAATCAATTTTCGCATACAATCGATTTTGCAAACCTTTAAAAGCTCCTGCCATGTCAATTGAATAAGCGCGGTCCCGGGCTTACTTTGAAACGGTCCTCTTAATTTCGGTGAAAATTCAAATAATCTAATATTCCCAGCAAGATCTCCAAGAACAAGCTTAGATGTAATATTCATATTGGTAAAAGTATATCCAAGACAACATATTGCAAACGGGACGCTAGTAATGACCATTCTTAGATGGAAATTAGTCGCTGTAATATCATAGAATCGTAATTCACGTTCTGTTGTACTTGTGCAAATAATTCGAACATCTGACATTACTTCAACGGACAAGACCCATGTTGTTGTCGTTTTTAAATATGCTAAAATAGAAAGAAAACAAATATATCTCATTAATATTGTGAGTGGAGGTGTGTTACAAAAGCAAGACGAATCCAAAATATATCCAAATGCCATGCATGATAAATTAAAATAAAAATTAAAACTTTACGTGATAAAGATTTAGCAATTCGTAGAGGTTCTAATTCGAATGACCAAAACTTTACAGTTCCATCCTTGCTACCTGTTACATAGGAGCCGCTTTCATCATCATTAGATCGATCCTGTTAATAATCATCATTTAAATAATTGATTCTAAATTAAACTACCCAAAATTTCTAGATTATATTTACACTTACAGCAGATGTATCAATTGCAAATGAAATAGAAGAGATTATTTGCCTGTGTCCAGATTTTCGAGAAAATGGTGGATCTGATATTGGAAGTGTAAGATCTTCCTTCTGATTATTTGGATCATCCTCTTGAAATCCGAATATTAAAAATGAAATAAATTCATCCCAATCACAGTAGGTTTCTTTGCCTACATTTATCTTACAAAATAGAGTCTGATATTCGGCATCGGTTAAGTAAATGTTAAAATTTTGAAGGGCAATTCGGAATCCTTCATTGTTAAGCTTTTGATTTGGTGCTTTTTCAAATACTTGGCGCATCTCTTCAATTTGTTGAAATGATAGCCATTCATGTAAGCGAATTGCACGTTCTGTTTCTCCTCCAGTATCTGATATATCCCGATAAGACCGTTCTGACATTTTCTTTAAGCTTTTTTAATAAAATTTTCTAGCAAATAAACCACTATGAAAGGAAGACAATACAAAACCACAGAAATCGGACAGGATTAAAGTCAACTGAAATTTACGAGCAAACTGCGATTGTATGAATTTTGTTAAGAGGGAGTGATTTTTTTTTATTCCAAGTTTTCAGATTTTCGAGAGGCTATATTAGAGGACGAATATATTGTATTGTAAATTCATAGCGCAATTAAGTATACAGCATGCGATAGCCTGCCTTATGATGAGCAATAGCTTGCAGTGTGTATCCTTTCTCAATCCCTTTTAATTTACCCTATGGACAGTTAAGAGATATTCAGCTTCTAGCATTACCGGAAAAGTTCTTTGTACGATGGAGCGCCGGTTAATAATAATTGAATCCTGTTTAAATTGATATATTGTTTCTCTTGCTATAAATCATGTAAACTAATTGATAAGCTTTGTACTGTCGTGGAACCCAGCGTTATACGCTGCTTTAAGCAGGGGTTCAAAAAATAAATGCGCTTTGACTTTGAGTCCTTTTTTTACAATCTCAGAATGGAAAAACAAGCTCTGATTGTCTGGAATTGCAATAACTTTCTCAGAACTATTTACATGTTGAGCACAGAATGCCTTGCGGACACCACAAATACATAAATATGAAGGAAGACCTTAATAAAAAAGTGGACTTTGAAAAAATGGTCTATGGATACCTTAAAAAAAACTAATCAACTATAAAAAGTGGATGAACGCAGCTTTAAGTAGATACATTAAATATAAAACCTTATTTATCCTTCTTATTGCCTTAATAGTGGCAGACTTCCCATTCTGTGAATAAAGAAGAAAGGCAATCGGGAACAACCTTACCTGCAGAGATCTGTTTCCTTTAACTCAATGGCATTATAAAATGGCTCTTTATATAATCTCCATTCACCCTAATAGTTCCAGTCACTTTCAAAGTCCTCCTGGAATTCAAAGTATTTCAGTTTCATGATAACATAGTCTTTAGAAACAATTTTGAACTCTAAACTGCGTGCTGAAAGAATTACTTACAATTTTCGCCCATTGTACGCGTGTGTTTAAAAAAATTTAAATTTTTTTCTTTCACCGCTGTAAATAAAGCCAATTTTTCTTCCTCTCAGCTGATTTTAAGTTCCAAGTGTAATAGAGTAGTCATTTGCAGTTTTTCAAACCGATTTTACGTCTCATTGCGGTTTTGTAAGCCGAATTTATTTCCACTTACCGTAGTAGAGTAGTCTTTTCCGGTTTTCAATAGCCGATTTTATGTTCAGTTGAAGTAGTAGAGTAGTCAAATTCACATAGTTTTGTTGCATCGTTTTTCAAGTGTGTGTTTGTTGGTTTGTGTTGTGAATCAAGCGGCGATCTATCAAATTTTTGGTTATAAACAACCACAAGGCATAATCGAAATAAAGGCCGATATAATTTATAAATAAAAAGGTAACATGCAATGATAAAAATTGCACTTTCAATATATAATTAAGTGATCAATCTACCTACGACAGAGAAATTATACTGTCTCTCGATTAAGGAAGAATATTTCTTGTGACATCGTTCGGTGTGTGGTGACTGATAAAAGCGTTTCTTCTGTTGGGTGCAGTTTGTTGTGTCTGTCAAATTTTTCTGAACTCTTGCAAAGCAGGAGAAGAACTTTAGAATTATAACTACGGTATATATTTGATAGTAAAAACTGTAAGTGCATCAAAATTATATTAAGAAATAATTTTATTTGTTTATTGTGATATTAGTTTTCGATTGAATTTGTTTTTTCCTGTTGTATTTTCCTTAGAAAAATGTCAATTTGCTCCCTTCACACTGACCTCAAAATGGCCGCTTGCTTAAAGAATTTTGTTAATTTTTAGTTCAGTAAAAAAGTTTTTCTTTTAAATGGACTTATTTTTATATTAACATTAAAAGTTCAGAATATAATACAGAAATATATTCTCTGTTCGATCATTGAAGAA
This sequence comes from Dioctria linearis, assembly GCA_963930735.1. NCBI lineage: Eukaryota > Metazoa > Arthropoda > Insecta > Diptera > Asilidae > Dioctria > Dioctria linearis. The sequence goes on from OZ005744.1 coordinate 20,366,678, forward strand.
TTAAGTTTGTAGAAATAAAATTTGTTCTGATAAAGTACACATAAATAATTTTCGAGCTTCCTACTTTGGTGAGTGAAACAAAGAAACCTTGTTCTATGTAAATATGTACATAGGTATTTTCAGTAAATGATTTTTTATCATTTTTAGAATTAATGATTTTTTATTTATTTCATTCTTTAAGAGTATATGGTGTGAGCAATTAAATTTTGAAGTAATTAAAAAAATTCTCTTGTCTGCTTTGATATAAAATTGTATGAAAGGGTTGCAGTGCAGCATTGTTGGGAGCCTATGTATTGATTAAAGGTGAGAGGTTATTGAAGGATTTTTTCCCTTATTCTGTAATAGACTTGGAGGATGAAAATCTGTTCTTGCATGGATTAATCATTAAATACACATTCGAAAATTACGTATCTACTAATGGTGTAATATTTAACAAATTGTGTAATTTGTCACGAGTCGATACAATCTGCTTAAGTAGAGAGGTATGCTAGGACCACCTCTGTATATAAAAAGACTTTATAATCGTTTATTAGATAATATTGCAATATGTACAATAAAAGCTCTTAAAGGATATTACGTCACGGTACATTCGTTGCCAAGATAGGCAAGGATCAAAAATGTCGAAATCCTAATTGCGTACTAGGAATTTGAAATTTAAGCTCCAAATAACACAACACCGGTCATTACGATTTTTTTTATATATATTTTCCTAATGGGAAGCAACGACCATAAATCTCGCCTGCCCCTAACCACCGTCTTAACGACAAGTATTCGGGAAGCAGAGGTGGCATACTGACCCAACTAAACAGGGTCTATGATCATATTTAAGAAATGGTCTATCAATGCATCTTTATAGTGCTATCTTATAAAAGGATTCGGGAACTCAGGATAAACATTTTATAAAACACAACATGGAACTACTGCTTTTATTGCAATCATTAGAATTGTCTATCAAAAATAGGCGACTTATTCGCTTGATTTCATTCTCATTTCTTTTGACGTCGCCAATTTTTTGGTCAAGAAAGGCTAATGCAGCATCTTGGACTAATTATCCTATAGTCAAAGCGAATCAGATCCAAAGGGGTGTCATCAATCAATTCACTTTTATGCAGTTTACATTTTCTATCATCATTTAGATCACAGTGTTTTCTTAATAAATAATAAACAGTTTCAGATTATAAGATGTCATCTGGTGCGGGCTCAAGTAGTGGCGGAGGAGGAGGCGGTAGAGGACGTAGCGGAAGTGGATCAACTAATACAGCACCATCAGCAAATGAAGCTAAACCAGATGGAAAAGATTCAAAACCAAATCCCAAAATTTCTAAAGCTTTAGGGACATCTGCAAAACGCATCCAGAAGGAATTAGCAGAGATTACCCTTGATCCACCTCCAAATTGTAGTGCTGGTCCAAAAGGTGATAACTTATATGAATGGGTTTCTACTATTCTTGGTCCACCTGGATCAGTTTATGAAGGCGGAGTTTTTTTCTTAGACATACATTTTTCACCGGAATATCCATTTAAACCTCCAAAGGTTTGTATTCATAGGCATTTTATAAAAAAAAAAAAAAAAAAAAATAAAGGACTAATTTTTGTTTTTACTTTTTTTATAAAAATAGGTTACATTTAGAACTAGGATATATCATTGCAATATAAATAGTCAAGGTGTGATTTGCTTGGATATTCTTAAAGATAATTGGTCACCAGCATTGACCATATCTAAAGTTTTATTATCGATTTGTTCCCTTTTGACTGACTGCAATCCTGGTAAGTTCTTATTAAAAGTATTTGAAATTTTTCATAATTATAAATTTTTTTTTATTTTAGCCGATCCTCTTGTTGGCAGCATTGCCACACAATATCTACAAAATAGAGAGGAACACGATCGAATCGCAAGACTATGGACAAAGAGGTAATTGTTTTACTATTATTTAACGCGTCCAACAAACGACATAAAAACTTGGATTATGTTTAAATACGCCTAAGATCTCATAATATTTCCCAGACGATTAGATGTTTGAGAGATTTTCGATTTCAGATATGTTTAGTAATATGTGGTTTGACTAAAGCTCTGAAGCAGGTGTCATCAGAGACATTTCCGGGCTCTTGATGGGTTTATTTGGGATTACCTCCTGTAGTAATCCCCTTTAGTTCATCGAAACTTATTCTGCCTTCGATGTGCTAATGGCAAGGGTGACAGGTATTTGAAAGTTGCCGGGATAAGAAGATCCGAAAAGTTTATGAGTGGGTTTGGGTAAATAGGGATTTTCTCGACTTGTTTTTTTTTCACTAGATCGAACAGATACTTCTTGATGGTAGTAATGTTCGCTGCCTCGCTAAATACTTTGTTGTGAACGTATTTTCCGTTGGCTCTTCTATGGAGTCTTGTGCAAGCTCTTAAGAATCTTTCTTTTGAGTTTGCTAAAGCGATCCTTATAAGTGGGGGAAATTGAATGCCATCAAGTTTATTGTAGAATATACGTTTCTACATATTTAAGTAGCAACCACCACGCACCTAACTTGTAAAGGGCTAACGATCATCATTTCTGTTTCTTATTAATTCCAAAACTTTCAATATAGACGAAGCAATTGTTTAATGAATGATGGTTACAATTTTCTTTGACAGTGTTAAAGTTTTCATAGAATACCGATATCTTATCGGATCTAGGATTCATCCATAAAACCGACTTGAATGTCTAAAAAATAAGGAAGTAGACAGAAGAAATACTATCATAGCTATAAAGGATAACGTTCAATGTTACAAGGTTTTAGGTAAAGATTGTATTAGTGTCAAGTAATAAGAATTGAACTTCTTTTATCGACATCACCTTTGAAACTAACTTAAGGGAGTTCTGTTTGAAAACTGTAACAATTGGCATTGAGAGATGGAGCGCGTCATGATATAGTCTAGTAATATTGTCGAACAACGATGCCATAATTTTTAGTGTGAAATTCTCTAATACCGATATTAAAATTTATCCGGAACATGAAAATCATGTCGAATTTTCGATGTGACCATTTATACAAAAAATTTTATTAAAAGTTATTCACTGATTAATTATTTGTCAAATTAATTACTGAAAGTACGAACGAGAATATTACGTACCTAAGTAGCAAATCGTGACTGCAATCGGATAACAGAAATGCGTTACTGGGCAATTGAAAAAATTTGTTTCATTCAAGTGACCTGGGTTCATAAAATTGATTCATTGAATTCGTTACTTAACTACATTTATTACCCGAATCCTTCAATCTCAACCCCCCGGGGGATTTTTAAAGGGATTATCAAACACTGATTTCTGTTAATCCATAAAGAAAATCCTATCAAATTAATATTATAAAATTAAAATCCAAAAAATCGTAATCCCAATCTAACAAAAATCTTTTTGCTTTGCAGGTATGCAACGTGATTTCCTTCAGTCAACAATTTAAATTTTTGCAGGCAGAATATTTACAAGTACATATAATTATCCTATATATATATATAATAATATAATAAAATAACTAATTATGAAAATAAATGATCCTATGTAAACCACAAAATTGTATAAAAACGAGAAAAAAAACAAGTGTGGTCTCATCTCAATACAGCGTGATATCTAAAAACTGCTCACAGAAGGTTTGATACGCGCCCACAAGTTGATTCAACACGAATTGAATTTTTTTTTTGTTTTCTGTTTTTTTTTTTTGCTTGTAACCAACTATGTATTTTTTGTTTGTTTCTTAATTTTGATGAAAACTGATATGTACAGTGAAGTATATGTATGTATTATATCTCATTTACTATTATTTAGTTTTTTTTTTAGATAGTTTTCCTTTTTAATTTTAAACATTACGTGTACTCTAGGGAATGTAAGAAAATTAATGAATTCAAATTGAGAGAAAAAAATACTTGAAAAAAAACATTTGATTTTTTCTAATTATATCCATTTGTCATCTTCTTAGGTTTGTTATCAACAAACTAGATTTTTAGTATTTTTCTAATTCAAAAACCTGCAGAAAAGCTCACTCCTTCCCGAAAGAGTTGAGAGAAATTCAGATTTTTCAAAAAGCTGGGACAAAGTATTTTATAATTACTTGAAAAAGTTAAAATTATTCAAATATCAAAATATGTTTATGTGGCAATTGCTAAATCGTCCTAACTATAGTTCAGCTCTTATTTTGTTGTCTTTTTTAAATCAAAGCACGCATTTGTAGCCATAGAAAGATGGAAAGCAACTAACAATTTAATAAAAGTAATACCAGAGCCGTAAAATGTAGAAAGATATGCAAAAGTCTTAACATTACATCATGAGGTAATAAGTTTCGGCACAGAAAATTCATTCGATAGAATATTTTATACTTTTAGGTCTTTGTATTGTATTGTATAAAGCAAATCCAAAAATGTGTGTGTAATCGTAATATCTAAAAATTGCAACGTTGAATTCGGCTGCAAGTTCAGTCCATGTTCTTTCAGGTTAAAAGATTATGCAATTTTCGAGTTGTGGTCATATCTGTTGCACAAACCTCAAATTTATTATGGAAATTCATTGAATGAAACTTAAAAGGCGGAGAGCTAGCAACAAAAATATTTACGTCATACGATCATAAACAAAATTGTCCACCTGATTGATTCGGAAGTCTCCGTGGCTTCGAGTGATCGAGGGTGCTGCGGAGTGCGGCTGAGGATGAAATTCAAGTAACTGGTATAAGAAAATCAAATAGTGGTGCGATGATAGTAGAGTGTGGGAATAAGGATGTGGTAAAAAGATTGAAAGATAATGTTGAGGAAAAAAATGGGTAGTAATTATAGTGTTGATATCTTGAAAAATAAAAGGCCAAGGGTGCGAATAAGCAATATAAGGGGAAAAAAATTAAGGCGATGAAATAATAAACTGCTTAAAAAAGTAAAATCAATTTTTAAGTAGTGCGGATGTTCAATTTAAAGCTGTGTGGAAAAATAAGAATAGAAGTAAATATTACAAATCGTTCACAGCAGTTGTAGAAGTAAATGTAGGAAGTGAAAAGAAGATATGTTGTAAATGTGGTGGTGATCATATTGGCTCAGAGTGTAAATCCAATATAAAGAAATGTGTGAACTAAGAAGAACGAACTTGAATCTTAATCTGGATACAGCCCATCACACTTTCGATGCAGAGTGTCTGTCTTTAAAAGAAAACTTACTTGAAAAAAGGGAAGTAGTTGTAGTAGCAACTGAGTGAAAATGATATGACAAACATTGTGTATTACTTAAATATACAAGGCTTATTGTATAATAAATCTAAACTGGAACTCATTCTTGGAAAATGTAAACCTGATGTAATAGCCCTCACAGAAACATATAACTAATGATATTGATGCATTTGAGTCAGAAGTTAATTACTATACAGCAATAAATTGTGTTTCAAATTCGCGGCATACTGGTGGCGTTACTACATTTATATAAAAAAAAAATCGTTTTAAATTTAAAAATGTGGAAGCAAAGGATAATGATGCTTGGTTGCTAAAGGTACATGTATGGTGGGACAATATTAAATGGGCACTATCAGTGTTGTATGGATCTCCCAGCAAACCTGTAACTCAATTTTTGATACGCTATAATGATTGGTTGGAGAGATTATTAGAAAATAAAAATAAATTACTTTTAGTAGGTGATTTTAATATAAATTTACTGGTTAATGATAGTAACAGCGATACTATGAAAGCGGCAATAGCTGATCAAGGCTTGAAACAATTAATATCTAATCCTACTAGAATAATGGAAAACTCAAGGAGTCTTATAGACTATGTAGTAGTGAAAGAGGAAATGCATGAAGTAAAGTTAGATGTGGATTTAAGTTCTAAGATATCTGACCATGATATCCTTAAATTCAAATTCTAACTGAAATTGTGAGAAAATAATTAGAATTATTAAATATAGTAAAGAAATATTTGATAACAAACTGGTAAATGCGGGTCTCGATAATCTCTATACGTGTGATAATTTAGAGGAACTATCCACTAAATTCAATAATATTATTGATAGTTGCGTGAGACAAATGGCTGTATATAAAATAATTAAAGATAAGACCTGTGAGTGGTATACATGTGAATTGGAAAATTTAAAGCAAGAGAAGATTAGGGCATACAGAAGTGCGGTCTATGGGAATGACAAGAATGATTGGATTTATTACAAACTTCTTAAAAATAGATATAAGTGTGGAATATTAAGCGCAACAAAATTCATACATAGAAAATCAGATAGAAAATAACGTACATGATTAGAAAGGCCTATAGAAAGTATTAAAAGACAAAAGTAGTGACCTCAGTATGGGTGAGTTTTTTTTTATGTACAAGTGTCATACATCTATCCACGCTGTGGAGTGTATTTTACCACAGTTGAATATACCTGATAGATTCAAGATTCGTTACTGTAATGTGAGAAACATGTGATGTAATGAATAGGTATATAAATGGTTTGTGTTGTGATCACGTTTATAACTCTATTGAGAGACGGAAACTTCCCTGATATTTGGAAGGAGTTAATTGTTGTTCCAGTGGAGAAGATTTGTAATACTACGAAGTGCGAGGAGTTCAGACCAATCAATATGCTTCCGCTAATGCAGAAAATTTTGGAGAGATATGTAGCAGACCAATTGCAGCTTTATCTTCAATCAAGTCAACATCTTACAAAAGAACAGTCAGGATTCAGGAATGGTCACTCATTTGAGGCAGCACTAAACAAAACTGTATTTGACTGGAAAAGAAATTAGATGCTGGTAAGGCAGTGATTGCTGCTTTTCTTGATCTTAAACGAGCTTTCGAGACGTTGGACAGAACAGTGTATAAATTATGGTTATTTGGAAATCAGGGACCGGAACATACGTGGCTTGAATCATGGTAGAAGCAGAGAACCAAAGTCAACAATGTCCTATCAAGTGCTGTGGATGTTGTGTTGGGAGTACCTGAGGGATCCGTTTTGGGTGTAATCCTTTTTGTGATGTATATTAACGACATAGTATCGGTATTGAAGTTTTGCAGAATATCCCTATTTTCTGATGATACTTTGATATATGTAAATGAGGATTTACTAAATTTGAGTGAGTGGCTGATAATGAACAAGCTGATCAGTACGGACATGATATTATAAAGCGCCTGAAAAAAAAATCAGACAATCCATGAAAATTTAGCCTGGGCTGAAACATATAATTTCGTAGATAGTTTAAGTCATGCACAAGTCATGAGTTCCAAGCTGCTCGTTTATTTTTATCACACTTTGTATTCTTCTCGATAAATGATAAAGAAGATAAAATATCCTGTACCGCCGGCAAGACGACGTACATGGGCAGTGAAACCATCCCTTTTAGCTTAATCTACAGCAAAAATATTTCTTGTTTGGCTTGAAAGTTATGAAGATTATTTAACATTTCCCATTGGTAAATTTATTGAGTTTGATGTGATTGGTTATATTTTAATAATTTCAAAACTACTTTACAGATGAGCTTCTTCCCTACACTCGTACAGGTGAAGAATCCCATACAGGACACATTCTTCGTGCTAGTGAATGTCATGTGATATTTTTACATTCTCTTCAGTCTGGACTATTACGAGTCAAACTACAGGGTCCGGCTGGACGGATGAGCTTTGTAACTCTACTTGTTGATGGTATAGTTTTAAGTAGACGAGTTGTTGGTAATTTAGTTCGACAAACTGCCTATAATATGTGCAAAAGACGACGTTTGGGTAATGATTCGTAAGTTTAGTTTTGAAGGGCTTTAACTTTTGTTTAAAAATTGTTTTTTTTTTACTTTTATAAATACCAACCTCCTCATGTAAGACGTCAACTAAAAGTCCAAGAGAATGTTCAAAAGTATAAAATGGATCTTACGGAACTGGAATTATATTGGTATAACTTTTTAGGAGTGCCTAAAAGTATGACGCCTCCAATTTGAGATTATTTTCCAGTATCAACTTTATTTATGAAAATAAAAATATTTATCTTACTTGAAGAGGATGTTTAATGCTAGAAGAATAAGTGATCTAACTTGAGAGATTTGCTATGAGGCATGAATGGATGAATCTATGGATGTTTTTGAGAAAATTTCTCTAAATGTTTACCTCTTTCTTCTACAGGTACAAGTTATTTCACTATGTAATAACTATAAGTATAAAGAGCCTGGAATTCCTCGTGAATTTTGGACTAACAGTGATGTTAAGTACATGCATGCTCTGCTATTCAAAATGCAACGTGCATTATTCCTAACTTATATGTACGTGCTTATGTGTTACGTACATACATTTACCTGTCTCCAGTCTTAATGAACTCAGCAATTTATTAATCCAAATTATTATAGTAAGACAAGCAGAAAGGAAAATAAATAGAATAAGGTGTGAAAATGAAAAAGCTCCTTCCTTCCTTTCGTAACGCTTGAGAATATTATTTGATCAACACTAACTTTCTTCCAGTTGATATTATTTTCAAAGTTACTCTGGGCTACTTTCCTGGATTTATGTTTATCCCTAATCCTGCGTAAACTATAGTAAACAGAGTGATTACAGGTGATTTTAGGTTGGAGGAGGATGACATCTGATAGATTTCAGGATGTCAGGCTATGTTTGCAAAGTTGTAATACATTTGCCGATTACTTGAATTCGCTTTCATGGTGTCAAAGGTGGCAAATATAATTTCATTGTCCATGGTACCATGCCCAGAGTTTACATAGCTGCACATACATAGATATTTAGTTTAGTTGATAAGAAAATAAACAACAGTTATCCCAAGTCAAAATAAGGAAGGGGTGTGATTGATTAGCTGTAACCAATAATTAATAAGCACGTCTTCGATTGTATTGTTCAGGTTAAGTATCACGACTATGTTGAAGTCTGCCCCCTCCTCCTATGATGGCCCTGAATGAATGGCTTCCAATTCCAATGGGAAAGCTACGAAGTACATACAGTTATGGTGAATTCTTTTCACCAAAACCGAGCAGGAACTGAACTGAATCAGAACCTGTCAGATCTACACCGAACTTAACCCTGTCCTGAGCGGGGACAAGGTGAAAAGAATGCAAGAAAGTAAAATACCTGAACCAGGCCGGTTTTGTGGTGAAAAGAACAGGTAGAGACTTGGAACCTGTTTTATTATAATTTCAACAAAACAAATAAATCACTTAATAAAATAATTCCGCACATCTATACTTTTAATGCCTTTTTAAAATGTTCGTCGTTTATAATTTTAATAAAAAAATAAATCACTTTGACAAAATAATTTCACTTCCAAATGTTTGCACATACTGATAACAAATAATTTTGATTTGACGTTTAGTTCGGAACCGTAACCACAGATTTTCATGGAACAAGAAAATTCAAAACCGGAGCAGAAACCGAACAGGAACCGCTGTGAAAAGAACATACGTTCTGAACCAGTTCTGTGTCAGTGCGGTGAAGAAAACACTTTGGGTGTAGGAACCGAACGAGTTATGGTTCAGTTCAGGTGAAAAGAATTCACCATTAGACTGTTTTTATATACTGTAGCTTTCGTTGGTAACCAGAGAGTCGAATCTTGGCTCGAATTGAAGCTCCACCTGTTGAATACCGGTATTACCCAATTATTGTCGGTTAGTTCATGTATAATTTTGCAATGCTGAGTTTTGGCAACATCCCCGCCCTTGTGATAGTTAGCTATTTCGCATTTTATCATTGTGAACAAGCTTTGTCAATGTTTTACAAATTAAAAATGTATTAGCATTTCCGAAGGCGTCGTTATGCCTAATTTCATCTATGTTTTTGGTAGTAGATGGTACATTGAAATAAATAAAATTGAAATTAAGTAGTTAGGAAGATTAAAAAGCGCACTCAATCGAGTGTTGTTGGAGTTTTTTGGTTTTCATTGAATAAGTCACGTTTGGTTAAATTTACACATAAGACAATCACTTATCATTTGCACATTTAATATTAACATTTTTAATTATGTCGAGAGTACAAAAAAAATCTAATTGTTAATTAAATTAAAATGGTCCAATAAACTTTCAGTTTTGGACATTAAATTAAAAAAATCATAATATTTATCAAATGAAATCATAAAAAAAATAACTGCAGGTCAAATTGAATAAAAATATTTCGATACGCTTAAAACGCTCGAGTTTTCAGCGGAAAGTTTCTCTCTCAACGTTTATCATTTTTTTAGATTTTATTGCTAAAAAATAAATAGAAAATATTTAAATACAACAATCATCTTTCTATATTATTTAATTACCTGTTTTAATAATTTGTGCCAAACAGCGCGTTGCACGCTTTTTTGGATGCATCCTCCCGGGCTAGCTTCTTGGATTTGCCAAACCCAACGAAAGTTTGACCATCTACGATGACGGTAGACGTCCACACCATTGAAGGAATCGTTTTAAGAACGCCACCATCTCCGCTTAAATCAGTTTCTTTGTGTACCATCATGTATTGTACTATAGCAACTTCTGTGTGACATAAATTGTGAAACTTTTCTTCCGACTCGTTGTTCTAATGTTTGAATTTTACCAAGCCTAGTTCTACTTAGGCAATGAAAAATAGGGATGGCCGATACCGATACGATATTCGATATATTGATATTTATCCCCCTCCGATACAGGTAATTCGTATCGATATTTTTATACTTTAAATATCGTTGTATCGATATTTCAATAGCTGTATCGCTGAATGCTGAATGAGTGTTCGAATGCCCACTTTTCATACAATTTTAGGCCCGACATGAACAGACCAGACATGAGAGATGCCAGAGTCACATTATGATACTCGGAGCATATTTTATTAATAACATTTTTTTTTATTAAGCTGAGGGAAGCCTTTGGCGATTGGATGTATTTTGAGAGCGACTTTCTTGGATGATAAAGTGGACTGTTTTCCTCTCGTGATTGTGCGAAACTGGTGCGTCGTGGAAAATGACTTCCTATGAGAAAAATGTTCACAACAGAGCACTAATGTTCCTGAAAGAAACAACCGAAGAAATATATGCGAAATGTAGTAAGTGGAGTGAATGTTATCCAAGAGCATGAAAATGGGTTTTTTGGCGACAAAAACGGTCCCGAGAAAGTTTTCTGAATCAGGAAAATAGTACCCCACTCGATAGAACTCTTCGACACCTTTAATTTGATATGCAACAACATAGTATGCATATTTATACATATAATAACAAATATCGTATCGGCGATACTAATTATATCGATATTTTAAGAGCCAATATTATAGAAAAAAAATTAAAATATCGCTGTATCGATATTTCCCCAACTATTGTCTCCTAATGAAAAACTGCTGTTAAACTTGAAATGGGCATCTTTTACTTTCAATAAGAACGACAAAAGCAGAAAACTTAACAATCATTCTGTCTAACAAAATGAAAGCATATTATCTGCCATAAGTGCATAAAAAAGAGATAGATAAAGATTATAAAAATTCTTAAATACAGGGTGAATCACAAATAATATACCTATATAAAAACTCAATATTTTTCTACATTAATATTTGTAATAAAGAGTGTCTATGCCGTGGGATTATTATACTGTTGCATAAAAGAAGTTTTCCGTGTCCATATATTATTAAAAAGAAACTGAAAGCTAAAAATAGCTAATTAACGAAATTTTAATTGAATTTGTAAAAACGTAATTTATTTTATTTTATTATTTCTGAATAAAATAGCAAGACAGGTCTGTTCGATGAAAACACCATGTAATTTTTTCCCCGAACACGCAAAATTCGATTATAAGGGTTTGCAATTTTTTAATGGTTTGGTTTACCCAGCGCATTAAGAATTGACATATTTAAGAGAAAATTATGTCATAAACATAAACATTTATTTATTTGAGTACCCGTGCCAAAGGCACGCCAAGCGCTGGGAACATCATAGCGTGTTACATAGTTAGTAGATACATATTATAGCAAAATTGAACAAAAACAATTAACGAGTAGTGGAAGATTAGAGCAGCCAAAGTAGCATAGAGTAACATTGGAGCAACAAAAGAAAGATTATATGTCATTATGTAAAAAGTAATGTTGAATGAATTGTATGAATTGAAATTAGCCAAATTTTTAATATGCAATATTTATATTGAGCTGTTATTATAAAAGTTTTATTTTTGACTAATAAAGAAATAATAATAATAAACGAAGATTCATAGCGATCACCACATAATTTAATAGCTGCTCGGCAACGGTGAACAAGAGTCACAGCATCAGATCAACTATGATTTTTCACTTATAAGACGTTAACGTCATTGACAAAATCCTTAACCTTAATATTAACAACAATGCAAATGCTATTAATGGGTTCGAACATACTAAAGTTGGACTTTGCGGAATGCATTAGCATGCAACCGAGGTAACATCAAGTTGTGCCCATTATCAGAAGGAGAAGAGATTTTGCTAAAAAGTTACAACTTCAACCATGCCGAGTTTTTCAAGTAAGTGAAAACTACATAAGACACTGTGAAGAGAAATTTAAACCCCATTTAAACTAGATTTAGACAAAGAAGTTTTGTAAAATATTGCTACAGGAATGAGAAGCAGCTTCATATTTGATTATTGCTTTCCTTCTAAATATCGAAAAAAAATTATTTCTGATTTTGCGTTAGCGGACGATAAATTTGAGAAGCCCATTAAAAGAATCTTCATTTAATCTTTTGTGCTGTTAAGGCGAACAATGTGTTTAACTTAATGATAGAAGTAAAGTGTTAACCGGTTGTATAGAAACCCTTTAGTAACGTACATGGATCCAACGGTAGATAAGCCTCCCCCATACAATGGTGGAACGAAAATCTGTTGTACCATTATACCACAATTAGCGAACTAGTACTACAAAAATTAAAAATGTGATTGATGGGAGAGAAATATCAAAGTGTCTCAAAGTAATCGTTAGGAAATATATTAATATACTCTCAACATCAAGAAAATTTGTCTTTTGTACAATATACCTCTTATAATTGCTCATAAAATGTACAATATTTCATCATTTAAAAAAAAAACTTATTTTAAATAGTCTTTTAATGGTCTAATCTAGAAATCAGCACACTTTAGTCCATAGATATAGTCGAAGCATTCATTGAATTAGATTCTGCTCCCTCTCCGTTACCCTGCTGTTGAATATTTTCATTTCTTGTATGGCTATCAGTACAAGAATTATTCCCTACATTTTCCACAACCATATCACTTTCATCCATCCAAACTTCATTACAATCTATATCTTCACCAACAGAATGTGGGGTAGTTGATCTTAAAACTCTTTTATTTTCTATTGTTTTCAGTAGTGACTTGGCTTCAGATTTTTTCTGAAATGTACACATACACACAAAATGAAACCATTAACACACATAACGGGGAATAAATAGAAGTAATTACCTCATCTGATTCTAAACATTTGTAAGCAAAATGTGAAGCTTCATCATAATTTCCTTTACTTTCGTAATAATTTGCTAAAGTTATAAATGCGTGATATAACGATGACTTATCCGCTGTAGCTTTCTCGTCCATGCAATATGATAGGTAAGCGGGCACTGCATTCTCAATATCGCCTAATTTTTCATAGAGACTAGCTAATTTAAATAGGGCTATTCCTTCAATATCTCCAACATTACACGCCTTCTGAAAACATTTAATAGCATTTGCGCTCTTATCTAGCTTCTCGTATGTCTCTCCAAGTGCCACTAACATTCTGCTATCGTACGGTCTCAACTGGTGAGCTATTTTAAAATAGTACAGGCTATAATAGTGCATTTTTAAAATCTCATAGGACTGCCCCAGGCCATACCATGCCCGATAATCTCGCTTGTTCACTTCTGTTATAAAAAAAAGAAAAGAAAATGTGTTTAATTTGCACACAGGGTTTTTATGTTGGCAATTTACCAACTGCTTTTCTGTAACTTTGAATAGCAGCGTTTGTATTTTTTAATTCCATGAACTCATGACCCATTAGTGTCCATGCTGACAAATACTGAGGATTCAATTTTAGGGCTCGTTGAAAATAGATAATCGCCTTTTGGTGATCACTTCTAATACTGTAATAGTTTCCTACAAATGAATTAGTTGAATATCAAGGAAAAGATAGAAAAATCAGCCAACCAATAACACAGCACGTCTCTGGCCGATATTTGTTAATTTCTACTGCTTTGTGGGCTAATGAAGCTATTTCGGTTTTCAGTTCTTTCACAAACAATAAATTAGAGAATGTATCTAAGTGATCGAGTCGGTAAGGATCAATGTTTTGTAGTTCTTGAAATATTTCTATAGCTTTGTCCACATCTGGAAATATTAAAGGCATATTTATACTTATGCAGCTCTTACAATTCAACAAGCAATCACCTCTTTTATTGTGATACCCTATAGCCATCTGAGATGTTATATAAATGCATTTACCAAAGCCAGCAAGTCGCAAGTCTTCGAATTGCTTAAGACCTTCATCGTTCAGGTATAATTCTATATAAGCATGTCCCATGAAAATATGTTTCATCCAGTGATTGGGGAAATTCAATCCCATAAGCTGTTCCTTATCCGATATCAACGGAGCCAATTCAATCCAAGAGCCCCATAATAGTGGGGCTACATGAATTGATTCGATAAAAATATTAATAGCAGTCTGTGTGAGATCAAGCTTTTTTAAAACCACTCCATACAAATATAATCCGTATCCATCGAGCTTTTTTTGACTATGCTCAGATTTTAGAATATTCAACAGCTCCGATAAATCTTTAGCATGTCCACTATCATCTAGATTCGATGTGTCAGTCATGTTATCCAAACGTTTCTTCTCCTTAGCCATATACATTGAGTAAAGATGTATAAATTTTGGAACTGGCGATTCACAATTTCGTGTGAAATATGCCGCTCTATCGTATTCCCTAGTATCGAAATATGTTTTAGCTAAATAATAATTATCACTATCCTTTCCAGAGATTCCATCAAATTGAATATCTTGAGAGATTTCGCGTGTTCTTTCAACATCTCCGAGACCATGATTCAATTCAGCTAACCACTTTGCACTGTGAATTAAACACCTTTTGTTGCATTCTATAATTCCATAATATAAATCACTTTTAATATCTGGAAGTCGAAAGTTTATACTCTCCTCTTCCATATTCTTTTTGTTTTATTTAATAAGATTTAAATGTTTTGACAAGTTTTGGCTTTCTTTTCCAAATGTAAATTAAAAACTTAACCTCAATATTTTGACAATTAGGTAGTACTACCAGAATTAGGAAACACAAGTTCCACAATACCAATTTAAATTTTAAGTGTCAAAGTTGTCAAACGGTTGGTAAAGTGGATTATTTTAAGGTTTTTATATTTTTTGAAACGTTTAACTAATTGTTTTTAGATGTACTATTCATGAAAAACTTTCTTTGCATATGAGTGAATTTAAATAGGCATAAAAGCAAACCCCATCATTGGAACTTCTAAAGATTTTTTTTTCATTGCGTAAAAAAAGTTCTATTGTTTAATTAAAATTCATTAAAAAGAGTCCTTCAACCTTTCATTTCCATCCTTATGTTAAAACTTTCCACTACTCAACAAGGTTAGGAAGTTTAGATCACTCAAATAGATTGATTTGGACAACTGTTTAGTTAGAATACAAGAACTCCGACACTAGTTATTTGTAACAGAAACTTCTGAGATTCTGCTAAGTCGGATTTCGATATAAACATTGAAACATCAAGCACTAGTTAGTACGGGGATATTCATGCACTCTGTTCAGGGAACATCAAGGTCCATACATTGTTCTAGTTCTAGCAAAGCATTCGGGTCACTACCGCAACACTTATTCATTAGAAACCTTAACATAGCACGTTTTTGGGACTCTCGAAATCAGCTTTCATACCCATCTTCTTTTATCTTAAAAATTCAGCTTCAGTCTGGACTTGTTGATAAAGCGGAGTTCTATTCAAATGAAGTGGCCCGGTCAGGGAGATATTATGAGGAAAACTATAATAAACTCTAGCACAATATTACGTGAATGGCATAAATGTTAGCTTGAGTCCCAAAAAGTTCTCGACATGGTCAGTTAAAAGGAAAACCACCTGTCCTTGAAGAAGAGAGAGCTGCAGATAGGTTGCTGCTTCATTCCTGCCCGGACTGAATAGCTACAGTTAGTCTGTTTGAAAATGATCTCATTACTTCAACCGATTTTGGTCTGCGCAACAGTCTTCAATTCAGGCCAATTACTATGAATTCAGGTAGTATAACCCCTTTTTACGTTGATTTAGGTCTACCTATGCAACAGCTCATCTGTGGAAATGTATAGCGTGTATTGTCGTCTGTATGGGATAAGCCCGCTATATTTGTAGATCTCTTAAAGCCTACGTTAATATGATTACTTTCGGTAACCGCTCCACAAAAACCATCAATTAATAATAACCTAGAGGTTTTATCCAGGTTACAAGATAAGAAGTAAACATAGATCCGTTTATAGATGGAGACGAAGTGGCAAATATCGCCAAATTATGTTTTCTGTCTTGCCTGTATTATATGTATAATGACAAATTGTTTAAAGGTTCGGTTGTATGCAATGGGAAGAGGAAAAAACTGTAATATACTTCTCTGGAGAGAGTATATACCAGATCCTGATCCAGTAAATGGATTGGATGTTACATTCCTTCCAAATTATTGGAGGCAATCTTTTCATTATCTTGTACATACCATACCTATATAGTTATTTATAGGAGGCAGATTGGTTCATCTTCAGAAGTTTGAGAGTTTGGAATTTCTTCCAGGCAGAGGTCTCAAGAATGGAGATCAAGGTGGTGCAATGATCTTAAGCGCTTCGTACATTCACTGCAAACATCCTGTTGCCTGGATGAAGTTCAGTTGCTTCTAGTGGATGTTGATTATTAATTTATATTCCAACAGAAGAGCAAATTCATTCCCGCAACCACACACGAAATCTTAATTCCGTTTTATTTGATATTCGTGACCGACGCACGTTAAATGGATTTATTCCTATGAGTATTCTTAAACAACACACTACATTATACCGAACATGAGAAAATGATCCTTCGGGGATGAACGAAGGGAGCATAATGTGAATTGTCTCGCAAGCAAGGGAACGAGCATGAGCAAATATCTGGAGATTAGTGCAAATCATGTTCCAAGCTTCCAGATTTAGTTTTCCGTTTAGTTAGTGGTTAGAGAGGAGTGGATGGATCTATGTAGGTCCTGTATTTTTCCCCCACAGAATTTTTTGATTGACTAATAATAAGTCAAAATGGAAACTGCTCTTTTTGTGAAACATTTCTTTTGCATGCAATGCTTTATGTTGCAATCATTGAACAAAAGCTATACTAAGCATGAGACCTAAGATACTCCCTTCGATCCCTGAGCCTTAATTTTCACTTTAAAAAAAAAACACATTTTAATAGAATAGCTAAAGAATACGATTTCGCCCTTTTCACACTTTGAATTTTGATTATTCACCGAACAGTGCCACATCGAGCATGAGCTTTTTTGTTGTTTACAACATCAAATCTAACAAATGTTTTCCCTTTTCCCACCCACAACAACAGCGCAAGACAGCACATTTTTATATGAAAGAAGTTTCTTTATCAGCACCACACGCATTATATTATCAAAAGCTCACCAAGAGAAGAGATTTCAAATTGGCAAAGTTTATAAAGTGCAAAAAAAAACAAGAGACAAGGTTGCTGCGTCAACAACAACGCTCTTGGTGCCCTGGCATTGATAAGATTTCAGTGTTTTCGTTTTGATTTGTACTGAGTGCCGGACTGTTGATGACTTAATGAAATGAAACACCATACAGGCAATTACGCCGTCACTTGGTTATAGAAAAGCGAATAGGAAGTGCGCTCAAAACCACCCAGTTGGTTTACAAAATCTCAAATCAATTTTTCTGTGATAATTATGAAACGAGTCTAGCCACCACCATGAGGAATTTTAGAATTTTAAGATATTTCTTCCTATCCTACTGCCTATTTGTGACCGCTGAGGCCAAAGCAATTATCGATAAGGAGCCCCGACGTTTATCTCCAGTAATTTTTGGTAAGCATTTCTCGAGCATAATGATGATATTTCTTTGTCTGACTATTCTATTCCGAAATTTTTACAGTACCTGGAGATGGAGGAAGTCAAGTCGAAGCGAAATTAAATAAATCTAATGTTGTGCATTATATTTGTCAAAAGCACACAGATGATTGGTTCAATATTTGGCTAAACATGGAACTGCTAGTGCCTTTTGTTATAGACTGTTGGATTGATAACGTTAAGTTATACTATGATAATGTAACCCGAACAACTCAAAACTCTCCTGGTGTTGATTTACGTATACCAGGTTGGGGAAATCCGGAAGTGGTAGAATGGATTGATCCTAGTCATGCTTCGACTGGAGCTTACTTTAAGGATATTGGAAATGCTTTAGTAAATATTGGTTATGAAAGGAAGCTATCAATTAGAGGAGCTCCTTATGACTTCCGAAAAGCACCAAGTATATAATCACTAGGAAATATGTAATGATTGTGATTCATAATGACTATACAATTTCTAGATGAAAATAAACAATGGTTCATTGATATGAAGGAACTTGTTGAGGAAACTTATCGGCAGAATGAAAGAACATCTGTTACTCTGATAACTCATAGTATGGGCAGTCCGATGACATTATTATTTTTACAAAATCAATCAAAAGACTGGAAGACCAGACATATTGCCCGAGTGATAAGTCTAGCTGGAGCATGGGCAGGAAGTGTTAAAGCTGTTAAAGTTTATGCAATGGGTAATAGTAGATACGTACAACTTAAGATACATTTAGTAAAACAATTCATTTAAATCTACATAGGTGATGATCTTGGTTCATTAGCTCTAAGTTCCAAAACGATGAGACCAGAACAGATTTCATCTCCTTCACTAGCATGGCTTCTTCCATCACCATATTTTTGGAAAGATGACGAGATTCTAGTTGAATCACCAACTAGACAGTATACCATGTCACAACTTGAAGATTTCTTTAAGTATTTTTAAGAATTTTGGTGTTTATTTCTTTTATTACCATGATTAATTATCAAATTTTTATTTAGCGACATTAACTACATGACAGGTTGGGAGATGCGAAAGGACACAATGAAATATTCTTTACAATTTGGTCCTCCAGATGTAGAATTACATTGCCTTTATGGAACAAATATATCAACAGTGGAAAAGTAAGTAAGACAGAAAGAGAGCGAGAGAGAGATATTTTTAAATAGAGATTATTACAAATTATTATTTCTTTATTCAGACTAGTTTATAAGAAGGAGGCTATTGCCGGAGAAACTCCACAGCTTGTTATGGGAGATGGAGATGGCACTGTAAATTTGCGTTCATTAGAAGCCTGTGCGAATTGGAAACCGTTTCAGCAACCAAATATAACCATGGTCAGTTTTCCCGGTGTTGATCATATGACAATACTCAGTAACAATAGCGTAATCAAGTACATCTTAGATATACTTTCAAAGTGAAATAATTTTACTTATAAGAATTTTATTTTACTTTGTTTTTTTTTTTTTATTTGTTTTAAAGTCTGATTTTTCCTTTTTATGTGTATAATATTGTTTTTCTTAGTAAATATTAATTTTAAGATTGTGTTAAGCGCAGAAGTAAACAACTTGGTTTTATTAATCCTTGAACTAGTTTTATAAGTATATATTTCATGGATTGTGGTCAGCATAATATCAAGATATCTGACGGGATCAGAGTATAGTGGGCGACAAGGATGGCTTTGAATGCAATCGTTTCTATACAGATACATAAGTCTCAGTTGTAAGAGTTGCTTATTATATAAAATATGCGACATGTTTGATGGCTTCTTCGGCAGAAGAAGACAGGAAGTGTTGTATGAGTGATATGAATACTGAAATTGTTTCCGACAAGGTCGATTTTGTATAGTTTATTACAACACAAGAGCCTAAACACTAATTACCTCATCGCATTTTATTTTATATTTCACACAAACTTGTTGTGTGTTTCTCAAGCAATTACAAGATCGCATCGCCTATATGTAAATCTATAATAAAGACAAAGGTTTTCATCATAAACAGTAGCCATTAAACTAATCATTATTACTTTATTTGATGTGTGGTCATGAAAAGAACGGAAAAATCGGTTTAATGGTAATCGCACACGGTATCTACCCCTTGTATAGTTTGGGGTGCCTAGGTATAAACTTATGGCAGAGGTTTTTATACTAAGTTTATCGATCCGTTCGTAACGAACAGAAATAATGCTAGTAAAGCAAAATGGTTCGGACACCCACATATAATATTGAAAGTAATTTTGATTTTTGCATGTCCGTCCGTCTGTGCGTCCTCACAATTACTCCAGAACACTTTCACTTAGTTTATCATTATATATTTAGAAACTGCCTGAAAAAACGTCAACGTAGAGAGCTGAAATTTGGTGCTGATGTTTTCATAGCAATAGTAAATAAGATTTCAAAAATTGACAAAATCGGGCAAGCCTTTCTTGGTGTTGCCATATAAAAATTTAGGATTTTTACGTATACTGGGAAAACGAACAGTCCTAGACGGTTTTAATGTATATGTACTGAAGAAATGAAATTGATTTTAATCATTTTTACTGTCAGACGAGCCGTTCTAGATAATATATGTATGCGAAAAGCTACTTCAAAAATCAAACTTGCACAGATGGGTGACCATACGAAATTACGTACGGGGTATTATAAGAATTGGTGTTAGACCAATTCTAGTTTTTTTACTCGTTAATTTAAAATTTATTGGGTATTTATCAACAATTGTCACATATAGGTCTATGAAATCATTCTCTACGAAGAGTATCAGTTATTGAAGAGCATTCTAGAGAATCTTAACTCTTAAGTCTCTTTAAGCTAATAAGATAATAATTAAGGTCAACTGACAACAGATTTCGAATAGCTTTTACCAACTTTCATTTCTTACAGCCAGAGTACTGTACTGGTTGAAATACACCGACTACTCTTGTATAGAATACCTTTAATATCATCATCTGCTGAAGGGTCATATCAGTAGCTGTCCTTTGAGCATGTTCATGCCACAATTGATTGTGTTCTCCTTTGAACTTTGTTCAGTGAGATAAAATTCAATTAATACCACAAACTCCCAGTGTTTGCAGCTTCAGTTACTACTGAGGCTCTCTACAGTGTGGAATTTTGCTGATTTGCGGGATTCTTTCCAGATTTCACTATATTTCTCTATTCTACAGATCCAGGAAATGTATAAAATTCAACGAAAATACCTATTCACAGAATACATTGGATGTAGGAAATAAGGTTTTATTTAAATTAATTTCCACACCTATTTCAGAAAAATGCCTTATCTACTACCATTTCCCATTAATGTTTAATTAAATAATCGCAAAGTGCCAAACTGAAATTGTATGGAGAATCATGTCTATGTTACAATGACCTTAAAGAAGACAACAACTAATTATCGTGTTTGGGAATTTACTAAATGGAACTACATTGAACTCTCACTCTACAAAACAAATAACCTGAATATCTCTTAATTAAACCCAGCCGCCTACTTCATTCTATATATTGCCATTCAACAGATTCACATACGTTTTCTAAAGCATAGACGTCCCTACTATAAAAATTGGAAATTTCCGGCAAAGAGCTTCAATGGCTCTTTGGTTGAATTGTTAAAGACGGAAAAGGTAATGGACCTGCCAGTGCCACGAAATGAAGTTAAGCTCCCTTAGGTTATTGAACTTTTCCTATTTCCTCACATTTCACAATGGGAGGGGGATCTCTACAAGCACTTAATATTTTTTTTTCTTTTATCAGTATATTGTGAAGATACTGGCAGTTACGAGGAAGTGAAAATGATTTCGCCATAACGTACATCCTTTTACATTTGGGCACCTCATTTCGGGTGCTTTATCGTTACAAATTACTTTAAAAATGAGTCCTGACATGAGAGCAATAATGTGGGAATTTTTTTTTCTGCACACAGTTGCCTCTCAGTCCCTGTTTGTTTTTTCTTCATGAGAGGTCATCAACCGCTGACATACTTATGTAAGCTGACGAGAATTACTTAGCTAAAGTATATTAGAGTTTTCGAGTGCATGACAGGGTGTGAGTACCTACTGGTGACTTAAAATGAAAAACGCCTTCTAAATTATAATGATGGGCATAGACATTGAGTGGGTGGGTAAATACTTTTTAAGATCTTTTGATAAGTAAATTACTCGATTCTGTTGAGTTCCTTGCTCCGGATAATGGCAATGGTAGATACTTTACATATTTTTCAAAAAAATTAATATATCTTCAAGTGAAAAAAAGTGGGACTCGTAAAAGGTGTTTATGTTTTAAGTTATAAGGTGTTACTAGTAATGGGTTGCCCTTATCTCTGAGCTATTAAACAAAGTGTTTTCATTAGGTAATTTTGGTGATTGCTACTTTGACTGGATGTATAATAAAAAAAAGTTAGTAAGTCAGGATAACTGCTCCTGGTATGGAGGTGCACCCTATATCTGACTATATTAATTAGTATGGAGTGATTGAAATTTAGAATACATTGACTCTTTCGAATTAATTCGATCAATTGGCCAATTTACATTACCCGACATTGCTAGAAAACAGAGTAAGTGGTTTCCCCATATCTGAAAATACTTTAGACATAGACCGTAACGGTTATGATAGTTAAAAAAAAGACATCCCAGGTTAGGATTACTTTTTAACTTTTTAATTTTTTTAAGCACAGAGTTATTAAAACTTTTATATAAAATGATACATGAAAGAAATAGTATGAGGAGATATGATCTCACTTATCTAGTGCATTATTAAATTAAGTTTATCGAACATTTTCTAAAAGGACACTTACGTTTTAGTAGTATTTGTACATATTAAAGGTATATATGTCCGAATCCAAGTCTTCATCTTGTTATAAAAGTTAGTGACAAACATTGAGTCAAACTCTATCCAAATTTATGTCTAAGCTGACTTCTTGCCCTGCAAGCATACAAATCCGCACAGGTTAGCTTCGTCTTCATCTAACTGTTATAATAGCTGAGTGTAATGCCATTAGTTGCAATGAAATAACAAGATAATGTCTTGGATTTGGACTGGTCCTTGATATTTTACTGCCATTCAGTAAAACTAATCCCATTCTATATCATTCCTGTAGGGTGAATACTCAAATCAAAAACAGTGTCCATAAATGTAATAAAATTAATGTGCTGGGAGAAAGTCATACGAGAATCTACTATAACACCGAGATCAGTAGCGAAATTACATTTAGAAACAGGAGAACCATTAATAAATAAGTCAAGTAAAACTGGTGAAGTCCTTCTAGATAACGTTAATCTATCAACATCCTTTTTAAGGCTGGCAACATCGCAAGCATTACCAATCTTGATAAATATTTTTAAATCATCGGCAAACCCAAGACATGATGAAAAATTGAAAATATTAAAAACATCATTAATAAAAATTATAAAAAGAATGGGGCCTAAATGGCTGCCCTGTGGAACGCCAGATGGAACGGGAATAAAACGAGATGTCACATCATTTATCACAACCATTTGCCTACGATCAAACAGATAAGCAGAAATCCAGCTGAGCAATGAGGAATGAAAGCCGAACTTACTAAGCTTAGCAAGTAGCAGGCGAATGTTGTTAACCCTATCAAATGCTTTGCTGAGATCTGTATAGAGGACGTCAACTTCACCAGAGTCCTCCATAACAGTTAGGGAATAATTACCAAATTATACAAGATGGGTCTCAGTAGATCTTCCTTTAATGAAACCATGTTGAAGAGGAGAAATGTGCTCCTTGACAAAGAAGGATATTTTATTGGTTACAATACTCTCAAACAGCTTAAGAATAACAGAGAGCTTACAGATTGGACGGTAGTTCATGACATCGTTTTTAGCACCAGCTTTGTGGATAGGGCGCAGCACAGAGAGCTTCCATTGATCAAGAAACACTCCTGATGACAGAGAAAGATTGAAGATGAGATACAGGGGGCCTCACGACAACAAAATACATTTTGCTAGGAACCTGTACTAAAACAACAACAGCCGTGGACTACTGCAATATTCTCGAAAACATTATAAAATTTCCTGACCAGAGACGTGAATTGGTACAGAGCTTTACTCGTTGGGGTTTTGTTACAAACTGTTATATAACTGTACAAAAACGATATTTGAATTAGAATATGCTACAGAGAATTCGACCTGTCAATTCTATAATTTCGTCTGGCTAGTCAAAATATAGGTAATCATCTCATATCACGTTTTTACTTTTGATTTAAAAAAAAAAAAATTATAATATAATTTCCAATCTAGATGGGAGTTCAAGATTTCCTTTTTTCTCATTACACGTGAAATTCTGCTTGTGTTTCATTTAATTTTTCTTGGAAATTATTTATTCATCTCTCTGCCAAATGTTTCTGTTTATCTATATACATATATTTGCCTATCCGCCGAATAAGCATATTTTATCGTGGGAGTTTTAATTAATTCGCATACGAATCTGTGAGTTTTAAATAAGACCATAAACTCGAATGTCTACATACATTAAAGGGATTTCCGAATGGTTAAATTGTCACATCAGTCACATTCATCCTTCAATGATTTCTAGACTCGGTTTACCATATTAGAGATTCAGATTGAGATTGACTTTGGAGAAAGCAAAAAGCTTACCGTATGAATATATAGGTACTTTTCATGCCACAGACACGTCCTGATTCCTGAATGTATAGTAATCGAGGGATTGTAAAAGTTGTGAAGGGCATCCTTAAAATAATTTTGCCTTTGGAAAGTTAGAAAGCATGGCCTACACGGGTGTACTTGAGTGAAATTTGTAAAGTTATGGGGGGTCGATCTATTCTATTGAACTAAATATGCGCTGTATGTATATATTGATGTCTATCTAAAAAATCCGTTCCACATGTCCAACTGTAAAATGAAAAGTTCTTCCAATATGCCGGTTGCCAGGAAAGCTTCAATGTAGTTAAATAGAAATTGAAACATGTGCCAACCGGAGGCAGACTAGCCTGGTGAAGTTAAATTGTGGTCATATAGGTTTTATATTATTTTTGATTATACAGAGGGGACGACTGTGTGGTTTGAGATTTGTTGGTAAATATAATGAGGATACGAATATATATCCTTATCCAGCCAGACTATAACCACATATTTAGACGTATGTGCATGTTTTAATGGGGATTTGCTGTTTCATTCATGCTGATATTGTTGTATTACGACAGACAAGCTTATTGCTGCAAGGATATGTATGTAAATATTACTTCCGTTAGAATCTCTTTTGATCTTGGGTTTATTCAATTCGTTCTGTTCTTGAAATCTACGAAACGTTGTTCTTAATATTTTAAATCGCTTTATTTCATCTTTTTGGATTACTTTGATTTTTTGTAAGTATAGGTACTTGGTTGACAAATCACTTGTAAGTCGCATATAAAAACACCACAATCACTACTTACTTTGAATGTAGCGTCAACATTTTTTTTAATCTCGACTATTTTTTTAATGAGAAATCACAATGGTTAGAAATGCGAGTATTATGCCTGCCATCCTTGAAAAGTAATTGTTCAATCATTGCATTCAGCAGTCTGTAGACCCAAGATGCCGATATAAATATCTTTTAATATCATACAGAGGAAGTTTAAAAATATTTTTATTATACAATTCATTTATAGATGCGAAAGCTGAATAATAATGTCCCAAGAATGGACTCCTGAGGAACACCAGAAATTTTTTGATAGAGGTAGGCTTGGACTTAATGTAATATACTGAACGTGATACAAATTTGTTAAAAGTTTATATATCTATTAACTTTTATGTCTAAAGGATTTTCTTTATTTATTTCCCTATGATATTTTTTTTTTTAATATTATTAAGCCAAGCTCAGGGGATACCCTATGATGCAAAGCACAGCATGACAGGAAGGAGATAGGAAAAGGATTAGGGGATATTGGGAGAGTGGCGGAGGTGGCGATGTATGTCGCCCTTAAACTTCCGCAGATTGTATGCCGGAGGGAAAACAGAAGATGGTAAGCTGTTCCACATTCACACTGTTCGGGATAAAAAAGCATCACGGAATTTTACTGTTCGGCCGAAAGTAATTGGAAGGGATGTGAGCGGTTTGCAGCGCGAGTATTGCGTGCAGGAATCATTCTACAAGGGATTAGACTAGATTGATCGATTCTGACCACTACCCTCAAATACCTTTAGATATTGATGTAAATATATAACCAAAATTTATTAAAACCTGCAGTTGGTGGTGTGATAAAAGTATAATGATGGATTTTGGTGAGGAAGGTAGGAAGAAAAATTGGATCATATTGATTTTTGATTTACTGATGAGAGGAGTCACCTCGGTATCACCCGCAATATCTTGTTAACGAAACCCATTTTCGAAAAGCTGTATCTGTGGATACTTTAAATTTAATTCCTATTATAGCGAAGATAAACAGGGAAAAGCCTACCTTGTGCTCACACTAATAATCGTGTTAAGACCGGTTGTCTTTCCGTGGATGTGAGTGTACGTACCTGCAGGAAAGGCTCTGAAAACAAAAAAACAATTCCTGGAATTAAAATGACGATGAGAGTGTAACTCGTATTTATGACGGCTAAAGCAAAGTTAACTTAATAATTTAAGTTAAGAAGCAGGCGAAATTTCCGAGTGTTTTACATTTAAAACGTACACGGCAAGAAAAGTAAGAAAGAAAAAAATAAACCCGTAAAAAGAAAGTTTTTCACTATAAATCCTTATATGCGAGGCATTTGATATTTATATAATTTTTTCTTTTTTCACCGGACAACCAATTTTCGGTACTAATTTTAATAGCCCAGAGCCAAATTTCAAAAAGTCGTTAGTGTTTTTCCTTACAATTTTTTTATGAAAAAAACTGAATAATTTAATCATACGTGTGTGTGTGTGTGTGTGGAGGGGGGGGGGGGGGTGATTTCAAAGTGCATATCATCAACAACAAATCGATGCGGAAACTTTCAGCTCAATTGGATACCGGGAAGTGGGACAATTTTAACTTTCTAAGTTTGCGTACAAACCCGGCGGTGAAGTTAATCCTATAAAGGATTTTAAAAATTAAAAGAAAAAATCAAACTATCTTTAAAACTTTTATGAAAGCGCAGATTGCATGCAACGAAACAGAATGGCAAATGATTAATTTTCGTAAATAAATAAAAATTTACAGAAATATTCAATGTTTTTGACAGCAATTCCAATTGTTGTTGGTGTAATTCCTATGATATTTGAACGGCACGTGCTTTTGTTTACATTTGTTTTGCTCTGCTGAAGGGATTAAGTGGGAGAAACTCATGCTGGATTCTCTGATATTTTCGGGAAAAATGAGAATTTTATTTGAGAGGAATTTTATCTTTTTCTTAAAAAAGTGAGGTATTGTGACCCGAGGCACAGAAAGTTGTCAGGGTTTTACGTGAGCACCTGCCAAGTATGGCTTAATCTCACGGCATTCTTCATGCTCGGATTGTAATGGACAATCAAGTTCCTCATGTCGAAACAATGAGTACCAGTATGCCAAAAGAGCATGACATGACATCAGCTTACTGGTAGAAGCGAGACCTATCCCATCTCACGGCACCCTAGACCACAGCCACTACGATGCTCCCATAAAGGGGCCATCCCAAGTTGAGGTGGATCAAACCTTGTTATCAAGGGCTCCTCTAACCCCGTAGTACCAAGTTAGCCAATGTCGGGCCGCCCATTTGGTATGGCTTTCGTAAAGCATGATCAACGGACCATGAATACTCCCAGTTTCAATCTTTCATGCTAGATATCTTTTTTAAACGGTACTGGTAACTCCGTTCGGGCCTAGATCTTATTAGCAGCGTCTAAAAGAATTGTACTTGGCATATACAGGTAATACAATCTTTTGGGCGCTGTCAGAGGGAATTGGATAGACGGAAGGCTTAAACAAAGAAAAAAACGTTATTGAATCATGGAATTATAGTAAGTTTTGTTGAGCGCAAGAAACGAACGAAATGCATTAAATAGGAGTGATATGATCATACCATCTCAAGCCGTAAACAAACCTTATACAGTCACTGAACGCGACATTAATTTTGTTGAAAGAAGAGAAACGTATGGAAGGGTAAAAAATGCTTAGCAAATGTCAAAAAGTTATGACGACGACGGTTTTTATTAATCTAAACCTAGTCAAGATCAAGAGCCTCTAATCGTTTACCTTCTAAGCGAACCATAAATTAATGTAAGACAGCGTTGGTTGGTGTGATCGCAGCAAGACATGCAACTTTTCAGCATAATACCCAAGTTTTTAGTTTTGTATACTCGAACCAGAGGGTTATTGATGAGAACCATGGTAGAAAAATCAGATGTATCGATATCGATTCCAGTTTGAGAAACAATCATATAATTTGATTTGGTCGCATTTAAATCAACCTGGTTACTTATAGCCCAATGGTAAATGCGGGATAGAAGCGCAGTCCTCAACGAGAACGACCGGACTAGATATATCCAATTGGACCTCATCTGCATACATCTGAATGCTCGAGCTTTGAATTACTTCTGGCAAGTCATTGATAAATGCACAAAATAAGAGTTATCCTAATATAGAGCCCTGAGGAACAGCCTATTTTACAGTGGCAGAGCTCTCCCACTCAGCATTTTAACTTGTTGCGTGCGTACGTTCCGATAGGAAATTGTGAATCAGTTTAAGGGCAACTCTACTGAGTTTCAATTTCTCAGAGGGTTTATCCAAAAGTAACTAATATTGAAGGCTATAGAAATCCTTCGAAAAATTCAACAGAGATAAGAAGCAAATTTCGTGATCTCACAACTGTGATTTTTCCGCTGTCCAGATTGCCATTGCGTAAGAAAGCAGATGTAGCACAGTACACTAATAGGCCGGAAATATGGTAGAGTACTGGATGAGGATAATGTTGCAACAGGTAATACTGCTGCATGTTTTCAGGCACGAGAAAATACGGATGTCGTCAGGCAGTTGTTAAGGATGTGTTTTATGATGTACAAAATTGATGGTCACAGAATCTTTATAAATCTTGGAAGTATGTATATCGTCAGATGCTATGGCCTCAGATTTTATATACCATAAAGTTCCTTAGTTCTCCTAGTGCTCCTCTGTACTAACACCAGAGAAACTATGTAAATCCATCAAGAGTTTGTAATCATCAGTCGCTATGCAAGGAGCTCACGGAGTTAAATTGTGTATTCAGGATAGATATATAAACCACCCAGGATAGACATAAACTCATTCTTCGATTTTCACAATTTTAAAGAATTTCTGAGACACTGCCCCCCCCCTTCTTTCCTTTGCTGGCGTTAAATAATGCCGACCTACTGATAACTGCCACAAGGCGAGTTGCTAGCTTCTATCTGAAGTTGCTGGCTTGACGCCAATCAAGTTCATAACAAAATTAAAAAGTAATCATTACTTCATTTTTCTTTAATAATCAACTACAAAGTTAAGATTACTCTGATTTCCTAATTTAATAAATTAAGTATTAAATAATATTTTCTTCTTAATTTACTTCAAAAGGGGATAGCCTTTGAGTCTATTTTCGTAAGATTAATTTACAGAATTTTAACTCAATTCGATCGATGACTGGTGGGTTTAGGATATGCCCAGTAAGTTTTTGACAATTACATTGTAACGTCATTCCAACTAACTTTACTGATGTTAGGGGGGAAAAAAGAATAGGAATATAATTAGTCGATGTGACGTTATTTATATGGTTCTAAAACATGGTTTATATTTATATTGGACATACATATATCTTGCATCCTATAAACCATGCATCTAACGATCTATAAAAATTCCAAGCAATACAAATATTTCAAAATGGATGTGCAATAAAAATTATTTTATTGACATCCAAAGTACGCACCCACTTAAATATAATGAAGACATCAGGAAAAGAAAAACAACAAATTCTAAACTATATTTAATGGCACGTGCAAAATTCTCCAAGAATTCACTTCCGTTTTAAAAGCTTATTTATATTTATATACCTACATAACTACGAGTAAATTGCTAGTAGATACCGTTCAATTTGGTTCAATCATAATATTATTTTCCTTACTGAATTTTGAATAAACACCCCCAACAGTAACCCTGAACTACATTTAGAGGACAAAGTCACGGAAAATTTATTATTTGATGGAAATTGAAAATGTTTGTTTGTGTTTTGACGAAGGACTTCAAAGAAGTTTCTCAATGATGTTTTGTTATTTTTTTTTTTTTTATATAAAATTTCATTGACATCACGATAATCTTCTTCCATTCTGTAAATAGGCCATTAAAATTAAAATTTATTACATGACGAAATATTTATTGTATATAGGCGCAGACATAAATTAAACGCGTCAACAAAACAAACGTCTATTTGTTGGCCGAATCTTTGGTGGAGTGCTGTAATGCAGTGGCCTGTTATACCTTTCTAAGGCAACAAATAAATTGCTTCGTTGAAACGTCGAGACACAAAATCTATACTTCAATATAAATCAAATTAATCTATAAATAATACAGAATTTTAAATTCAGACAAAAAATATCAGCTATTTATATAATTGGGGAACATTATTTGAGAGAAAAAAAATTAATTCCAGAAATTGTTATATTTTTAGAGTGATGCAATCTGCTACTAATAAAAGTACACACGTGGAATTGCTTGAATTGTTTTGTTTGAAATTATTATTTTAGAATATATTTTCTAAGGGAAGAAAATAAAAAAAATAATAAAAAAAAAACAACAAAGTAGGAGGTCGTGTGGAGAAAAATCTGCAAGTGAACAGCCTAAGCTTTATCATCCCATTCGGACAAGTATGTCATCTATTTAATATTAAATAAAAAAAAATATAAAAAAAAAATAAAATAGGAAAAGTATTAGATAAAAAAAAAGAAGTGGGGTCCTAACGTAGATACCCCACTCAAACGAAATCACTTCCCAGACTGGTAAGTCTATCGTATTGGCTTGAACAAATATTTTTCTGTTTCTGGAAATAAAATGCAAAAATTATAAAACTCGACCCACAGATCTCAAAACGTTTGAACTGGATCAAAATTTATATTGAAAAATTAATGACGACTTTTTCGGACATTTTAATGTTTGCGTTCAGTTTTGTGATTTGTGTCATCTCAAGAATTTTAGGAAGAGGTGATCCATATAGATTTTCAAGACTTCAATTCTAATAGACATAATACCACAACTCGAACAGATGGCCGGAAAAGTGTTTGCAGACTAACTATCATCTTTCATCTTTTCTGCACAAAAGATGAATGAAAATTATCTGCACGGTGTAACCATCTATAAAATTAACTTATACAGTTAGGCGATTTTAAGGGCACTTAAATTATCCCTAATTTTCTTTCTAACCTTGATAATATATTAAGATAAAAGTTATATTCTAATGTAGAAATATCTAGCTGTATGATTTTCATCTTTATTCAACTATATACAGCGTGTTTCCTTAATGATGGCTCATAGAGCGGGAGATGATAGTACTCACCAATCCAAACAAAAAATTGTATGGCAGGTGAGGGGGGGGGGGCTATAGTTAGCTATTGAATAAATAACTACCCAGTAGGAATTCGTTTCCCTCCTTACCTGGTAATTGATGGTTTCGCCCCTGAAAATAATCCGATTTGTAAGTGTTTACCAAAGTAAGGTTTGGTAAGTGAATTGGTAATAGCTCACATGTTCCAGGTTCAATTGTTCTAGAAAAAACATTGAAAAATGTAACAAATTATAAAAGTAATTTTTAGTAAGTGAATGGGTAATAGCTGACGTGTTCAGATTTAAGCCTTTTCGTAGAAGGCCATGTCGAGTCATATTTTCATTAATTATGAAAAAATATTTTATTTGGTTCAGTAAAGGACGAGACATGAGTGTATATATGAATTCTAACGAGAACTAAATCTATTTTTTTTTTATTTCAAAACCAGAACTATGTAATTTTTCATCCTCTCCTTTTATTTAAGCTGATCATAAATAATGTAAAGATTGGACTTAATTTGCAAATGTTACAAAGTGTTTGTGTATTCAACCAATATGATCAAAGACTTCAAAGCTTCAATTATACAAGGTGTTTAATATTATTATACATTAATTTCACAGGGTGATAGGTCTCCGTGAGAGGGGCAAAACACTGTATGGGATGGGAGTGATTTTGTGTAATTTTGGGTAGTTTTTCCCCTAACACCCTGTAATTATCCCTGTGAAATTAATGTATGTATAATTGAAGCTTTGAAGTTTCCAATTATGTAAGAGCTTACTGGTAAATGGTTGATTCAAGCATTACTTGTAATGAATAAAATAAAGTATTACTTGTAATGAATGAAGTAAGTGGTTTCCGGCAACTGCTTCACGCAGGTATTACTTGTAATGAATAAAATAAGATATTACTTGTAATGAACAAAGTAGCACGTTACCGGTATGGAGATGAGTAAGCACTTACCCTGCTATGACATCAAAATGAAAAAGTAATTAATTCGATAATTTGGATAGTAAGGGTAAGACCTTATAAATTGTTATTACAGAATCGATTCGGTAAACGTTACATTTCCTACTGGGTAATAAGGAAACGGCATATCGGGTGAAAACGTAAGCCACTCGGCGAAATATATTAGTGTGCTGTGTTTGTATGCACTTGGCGTTGCCTTTGTATGACTGGAATAATTTAGCCCACCAATGACAATTCAATTGTAAACAAACAAACCGGCATTGGTAAAATGTTAAATTTTTTGCCATGGCTGTTTATTTTTAAAATTATTTCACTTTTATTTTGCTAGAAACACTATAATTAATTAGTAAATCTATTAAACTTACTTGAAGAATGCTTTCCCACGACAATAACTCTGTTCGTTCCTGCAACACAACACAGCGCACTTCGGTATTACACAAAATATCATTCACAAAACAATATTTCGCACTTATTTCACACTACTATTACGTAAAAATCACGTTTAATTATTTATTTTTCACAATATCGCGAATTCAAATCCGAGAACTTCTTTTCAAAATATGAAATGTCAGAAAGTTGAACTGACACAAAATAGCCACAACGTCCTCTTGTCATTTCTCTCCTCCCCGACCTTAGGTCACACTCTCATCGAAATGCTTAAACACGTACACTGCATTCGCACGTTACCCCGCTTCCTTATTAGTTAGTTATTAAATGTAGTTAGCACATAGGTGCAATAAGTCAAATTAAAGAGGAAAGTCCACAGTTTACAGTTTTTATAAAAACAAATTATGTTAACCACATTTTTGTAAAAGAAAAGATACGAAACTAAAAAAAAAGTTAGAAAATCCTAAATTTTTAGTTTAGACTACCATAACTCCTCAGAGCAGAGGAGTATGCACCTGTTTGAGCAGTCGTTGGAAATGGCATGGAGTTCTGCATACTTTTGGTGGTGACCGTACACCCTGTACCCTGTGAGACCATAAATGCTTAAAAATCGTGAATGGTATTCGTTACCATATTCGGTTATCTTGAGTTCTTGTGGCCATTTTGATGGGTGTGTATATATATCTCATCCTACTAATCAACTTGGGTCCAAATCATGTAACTCGATACTTGAGAATCGTCTGATCGAAATATAAACACGATATCGTTAGCTCGATAACAAAATATTGCTTCATGTAAAACGATGTGACGAAAAAACAATTATTTAAAAACATCTATTAGTTGTGCTGCATTTTAAATATTCAGGTTCAGGCTGAGCTTCTAATTGAGCCAAGAGCTCTTCTATTTTCTCTGTTTGTGGCGAAGTTGACCGAATTATAACATGAGATTCTATGTTTTCGTCCAGCCTTGAAAAATATCCAAGAACTGCTCCAAATACATTAGCATTTGGCACTCCAACAACTTTTGCTTCTATGGAAGTAGTAGCTTTTGCTCTCTCCTCTAAATTAGAAATTGGAATGCCTTCATTGCTAGTCTTATACACATGTTCTTTTTATTTTTTATAGGTTTGTTTTTTTGTGTTGTACTTCTAGTCTATCACTACATGAAAATCATAGACAAAACATTATCAAGTTATGCTTCCATAATAGCGTATAAACATTCTGCCAAGACTTATAGGTCTTTCAGCTGGTCCATTACTTTTAAGCACATCACTCAATTTCGCCCAAAATTACTGTTTCTTCTCTCACCTTCTCACCCTACTTTGTAAGCTATTTATAGCTAATGCAGAATTCTTTTTCAGGAATTCTATTAGAAGTCCTAGCAGCGTCTGATTTGTTTTCTAAGCCCTACAAGTTCTGATAATAATTTAAGGGGCATTAACTCTAGGTAAAATGAGTATTGAGTTGGGCTTTTTTGTAATGACGATTGTTCGGCTTTAGTGATCTAAATTATAATGATATGGTATGTTTTGACCATATTTATCAGTTGTCGGTGAAACTTTACATATTAGAGAAATGAAATGCTAGTTTTAATAAAAATATTTCAGAAAAGAAAAAATGCCGTCTTAATTCCGAAATTTAAGCAGTCTAGTATTACGCCGGTTTCGTACAACATAGAGCATCAAATTCTAACTTTAGTTCAGACAATGGCACAAATTTCGCGAATGTTTAGTTGTACCACTATTACAGCCAGTGAGCTATGACTTAATTCCACCCAATATTCATACAATCATTTAAAACAAACACCAGTAAATATATGATACTAGCTAAGGTTGCCCGTTCATACATAGAAGGAGTATCTCTCCTAAGTTTGCAATTTTTTTTTTTATTCCAAAATTTTTGAATTTTTTAAATACTTTTCATTTAAAAAAAAACTATGCTGGGATTCGAGCTCGTTACAGGCAATCTGGGCTTTTCTTAAGTTGGGTGAAGTATTAATTTTGTTTTCTTGGTTCGGCAAAATGTGACATTTTCTTCCAAGCTGGAGCAGTTGGCTTAGAATTTAAAGCAACAGGTTACATAAGCACTATTCGGTATTACATAAGAAAAATAAAATTGAAAAAAAAACTAAAGATTTGTAGCAACAGGAGCTATAAAACCATCACAGGGTGTACATTTTCTCGAAAACAAAAGAAATGTCTATAATTTAAAAAATACATGACTTGGATTATTTTTTATATTTTTCTGGTAACTGTTATGATTTAGTCTATCTCCCGGTTCCGGCTTGATGTCGACTTACGGAACACCCTCTATATATATGTATACATATACAAAATTCTCAGGCAGCTTCCAAGTATATAGTGAAAAACCAAGGCTTTGCATAGCAACACCAAAAAGATTTAGTCAATTTTTTAAATTTTTTTTAACATTGCTATGAAAATAACATGTACAAAATTTTAGCTCGCTACGTCGACACGTTCTCAGGCAGTGCCCAAATATATAAGGAGTTACCCGATTGGTACCATTTTTTAACTCAAATTTACATTTTTTTAAAAAAAGGCCCGATTTGGTCCATTTTTGAAGTATTTGCAATTTTTATTAAAAATATACAAATATTACAAAATTTGAGTTCTCCACGTCGCGTCGTCAACACGTTTTCCAAGTATATAGGGAAAAACCTCAGTTTTGTATGGCAACATCAAGAAAGGGTTGCCCGATTTAGACCATTTTTGAAATTTTATTTACTATTGCTATGAAAACACTATGTACCGAATTTTAGCTCTATACGTCGACGAGTTCTCATGCAGTGCCCAAATATATAGTTAAAAGTGAAATTTTTGTCTGGCAACACCAAGAAGGGGTAGCCGATTACAATTTTTCTTTCCCTAAAAATCTTATTCGGACTATTACGAAAAATTAAAAAAAAAAATGAGCCAAATCGCATATTCAAATCCTGTATTCAACCACTGACAGTGATTTTACCTTAAGGCAGTAGTCTGGTCTAGAAATTTGGAAAAATCGATATTATTTTTTTCACCTTGCACGATATCTAGATAACTAATGGATCGATCCAGCTCAAATTTTGCACATACCTTCGGTAGCCTCTTTCTGAGAACTGGTAGCAGAATTGTGCCGGACAATAATTTTGCCCACATTTTATAACTCGTCGAATACCCGAAAATGTATGAAATATCGTTAATCAAAGTTTAACAGGCCACCATTTTGTAACAAAAATTTGTTAAGTAGTTACTAATTCTACTACCAGTGCTGAGAACACTCATACAGATTGAGAATATTTTTTTTTGTCAGATGCAAACAACGCTGATTTAGGCGGTGTTCGGCGGACCATGTTGTAAAAAAATAAAAAACTACATGAAAATATTTTAAAATTTTTTTTTTAATGTAGATACATTCTCAAATGAACAATAAATACATATGTAAAATTTGATCAAGACAACTTCAACGGTTTAAAATTTATTCCAACCCAAAAATGACGTCAAAAATCTCGCTCTAGACCAGACTACTGCTTTAAGGTACACATAATTTGACAGTAACATTGAGCTAAGTTACGTTTTACTTACTGTCAAAATGCTAACTGATAACAGTTTTTTTTTTAAAGTGGTATCCCGATTACATAATATGTATCTAATTAAAACAAAAAAAGAAAATATAATTCCTTAAAGGAAAGAAATGACTTTATGTCAATGGCACACATTCTGAAAGTTCTCCATAAATTATAGATGTTCCTCCCTAAAAAATTTAACCTACTACTTTATACTTGAACCTGTTATATTCCTTCCTCGTCTAAACCTCTTACGTACTTAGAAAATTAAGAATAGCATTTAAATCAAAGGTCAACAACCTGTTATGGACAAAATAGATATTCGTTTCTTATTAGTCCATTAAAGCCCAGCTCACATGGCTTTCTTTTATAATAACTCCCCAAGTGCTCTTACCTCTGAACAGTTTTGATTTTGATCTATATACAAATGAAATTTCTGTGGGGGAGTTAAATATCGGAAATTTTTGAATATTTGTACAGGGAAAATGTACAATTCGATGGAGAAGTGGTATTTTTTTTTTACCAAAAATTAATAAAATTACTCTAAGCACGTACTTATGTACATATATGATGTGCGTATGCTTAGCATACGACTAAGTTTGAAACGAGATTAATGATGGACTTATGGATTTATAATAATTCCACGCTTTATATAAATACACAGTGTTTACTTAGTCCACATGTTTGTAGGTATTTGAAAACGAAATTCCACTTCTCGGAAAATTTAAGCCCTAACTCTATATAGATATGCAATACAACGTGTCCATTTCCTAAGCTATTAAAAAAAAAACATATAATTTAGCATAATTTAAGAGCCACACATTTATGATTAGGTCATTCTAGAAAACATCACGTGCAAAAATGTAATTCATAGTATGCCTCGGTTGTTGTTAGCATCGCACAATGAATAGATACTTGTTGCACGTGTATGAAACTGAATATTCTTTTGACTTATGTATTTCGGTTGCTTAAGTAAGAGAACTGAAATGAAGACTGATTATTTGAAATTAACTATTTGCCAAAGGGTTAATATTTCTTGTTTAATGAATAAGGATAATAAAAGGAGAAAATACGATGGAGGAAATTTATTGTCATGATGCCGCACGTGTTACTGGAGTTAGGAGGCAATTTAAGTGAATGAGATAATTTGTTTTGTTATGATTAAATGAGCTCGTAATTGTATCGTTATAAAATCTTAAAATCAGTAGCTGTTTTTTTTTTACGAATTTCATAGGTATGACCTTTCGCCTTTTAGGTGAAAAAAAAAGAAAAAAATTCCTGTAAATATGAAATCGACAATCTCGTTCAGCTGTGTTGAAAAGCTGAGCGAGATTGTGGATTTCATATTTACAGGAATTTTTTTTCCTTTTTTTCACCTAAAAGGCGAAAGGTCATACCTATGAAATTCGTAAAAAAAAACATCAAAATTCCCTAAGCAAAAATCATTCTTCGGTTTTTATACCCTAGATGAAATCTATAGGGTAGGTATACATACTAGGTTTGTCATTCCGTTTGTAACGCACAGAAATAATGATGGTAGAGCAAAATGAATTGGATTATGCGTTGGTGCATAAAATTAAAAGTTATTTTGATTTTTGCATGTCCGTCCGTCCGTGCGCACGATAACTCGAATAACGCATGCACTTAGAGAGCTGAAATTTTGTACGGGGACTTAAAAAAAAAGTAAAATTAAGTACGAAAATGAGACAATTCGGGCAACTCCTTCGTGGGGTTGCCATACAAAAAATTCTTTCACTATATATTTGGGAGCGCGTTCACATAGAGAGCTGAAATTGGGTACATGGCCTTTTCATAATAATAGCAAATAAAATTAAAAAAATTAAATAAATCGGGCAACCCCTTCTTAGTGTTGCCATATAAAAATTTAGGTTTTTTACGGATACTGTGAAAACGATCCTATAAAATTAGTTAAAATAATTTTTTTTGTCCGATGAACTGTTCTAGAAATATATGCGAAAATCCATTGCAAAAATCAAAATTGCTCAAATGGGTGATCATACGAAATTTCATACGGGCATTCATCTAGCACATCATAAAAATTGGTCTTAGATTAATTCTAGCTTTTTTACTTGTTTTTAGTTGTTTTTCCGATTGTTTTTAGCTTTTAAAATTTTTTTACCATGCATTTATTTTTAATTTTTTTTAATTTTAAATTATTATTTTTTAGTTTTATTATTGTATCATATTTCAATGTTGATGCTAATATATGTTTTGAGGATTTTTAAGCATTTGGAGATTATATTTTGAATGCAGAGAAAGTATATATTTAATATATGTGTATTATGTATGTATATGTAGCAAGGATACTTATATATGTATATGCCATTTTGTTTAACATAATTCAATCTCATTAGAAAATATATAGCCCCAGAAGCATGAATAATATATGTATGTAACTACTATTCAACGAATATCTTAGAAAGGGGTTATTCAAAAGAACTATGCAACTGATTGACATTGTTAATTTGTACAAATTAGAGGATATATGCATAACTCACGCATGATTAAAAAATAAATGAAAAAGAGAATGCGTATGACTCATTGCGTTCATATATTGAGAGAGGTTGGGTTGAAACAAATAAGATATAGGTATGTAAATACAGGGTGATGTAGAATGAGCATGACCGTAAGCCCCGGAATATACAAGCCATCAACAAAGTCTGGAAAAGAGAGTAGGGGGCCGGTAAGCGGGCAAACATTACAATCTTCTTGCATTGTCTTATTGCAGGAGTTTTTCATAAAAAACTAGCTTGTATTTTATTCAAACGCTAAAATTTCCATAAATTTGTTCCACATGCTCCATTTTTTTTTTTAAACAATTGCAAAGGAAACATATTTGGTTGCAATTTGTTTTAACTTCATATTTTTCTGTGGAAGCGATAGTTTTAGGCTTCAGGACCTGTTTAAGATGAAATGTTAGTTCTTCCTCCATGATGAGTGTACAAAAGAAGTGAGTGTGAGCTCTTACTGCATGACTGTAGCTGGCCCAGGCCTTTTAATGTGTCGGTGTTATTGCCGACTTCATGGCTTGACTAAAACCATCGAGAATACTACACAAGCCATGAAACAGACACCTTCACTATCACATGAGAGCCCCAAAGGAGTCCTAACATTCTCGAATATTTGCAGTGTTCTTATGCAAAACGGAAAAGTTTGATTTGAATAGCTATCTACTTACTATTCATACAGACAAATTGTGTTCTGATAATCTTATGCTTTTGCTTTCTTATCTTCCAAACTGGAATAACATTTTTATACCGTACCTAACAATATTATTTAAAAAAATTTATCTAAACCAAATGACTACGATTCCTCAAATAAAAACTCTCAGATGAGTAATAATTGTATGCCGTAATAACATGCCGTGGGCTACTGATATCGAATGTAGCTTCCTACAGATTCGGACTCCTGCTGCACATACAAATATACAATTATTACTTAGCTGAGAGTTATTGAGCATAAAATGGCAAAGTTACATTTAAATCAAAACTATTTTATTATTTTGTTAAGTAAGGTAAATAGTAAGTGTAGTATTTGAGAAGGTAAGGAACCAACCTGTAAATTACTAGAAGACTATTTTCCTGTATGGATAGTAGTTTACGCTCATTAGCATATATAAAATCAATGTTTGTCACTTTTCCATAAGTATCAATATAGAACGTTTTAGAGAATGGGCTCCCAATAGGTTTCTGTTTCATGGCTTGTAAAGTATTCTCGAGGATTTTGGCATGACTCATTGCATATAAATTAAAGGGGGGCCCCCATACAAGAAACGTGATTTTTTCCTCGTTTTATTTTCATTCATTATTATTATCATAAGTAGACATTTTTTTTTCATTTTCACATGACGCCTACTCTCATTTGAAAAAATAAATAAAAAGTACATAGTGTTAAATTTTGTACGATGGTACGGAACACTTCGTGTGCGATTCCGACTCGCACTTGGCCGGTTATTTTAATAATATTTTTCTTTCAAATACGCGTAGTATGCTAGAGTAAAACATTTTTTTTAAGGCGGGGGACGGGAGATTCCATCCCAAGCACGGAGGCCAGAGCGGCCCATTGTGCTGTCTTACTAGAATCCCTCTCATCAAAGCCTTCCTGTCGTCTTAAAGAAACGCATCTGGTCTAGGTGAGGAAGGTTTTTCAACTGCTCTACAGATAGTAGGGCAGAATCTAGGGTATCCAGTTTGTTCCGGGCGAAGGCCGGATACATACATTAAAAGTGTTCGGTTGTCTCAGGCTCTTCTTCCAGGCAGGACAGACACTCACGGCGGTCAACAACTCCCCCGGGCTGTGGCCGGTGATGATGCCAACCACAGTTCTACATTGTTTTCTTCCGAGCCTCATGAGAAAATCAGAGATATTCCTATTGGGCCCATCAAAAACAAGTTTTGTGCACCTGCAAGTACTCAGGTTCGCCCATCTCTGCTGATGCTTCCTAAGCGGGTTCCGGCCTTAGGTAAAAAACCAGCATATCAAGGGCTATCTTTGCTGCCATTGCAATGGCGAAGACTCAGCCTGGAAGATAGAGAAAAACTTACACTGACAATTAAATTCCCACAATTGTTTTTTCTTAACCTCAATAAAAGCTACGCCTACTACTTTTTTTACGATTACGCAAATCACCCAATTCTCCGTTGATTTTCGAAATCAAATCCTACGAATCACCTAAGGACCTGCCAGGCGTAATGGAATATTATATTTGTCGCCACAGGTAAACTGGTAATCGAACAAAATCTATCAATTTCTTATTCACTCGATTCTCGATAGTTTTGGTTAGAAGAGGTATATACATATATACAGAATGATGTAAGAATGAGCATTGAAAATGTTTGACTGCAGTTATATTAGGTCTTCTTAAGGAAAGCTCTCATTTAATTTCCCACTGGGATTCTGTGCCTTTTACAATACGACCTTACCTTCAATTTGTAGGACTGCTGCATCTTTCATTTACATAACGATTTTATACAAAAATCCATCAAAAGTATTCTTAGACGTATTTTGCAATTTTTTACGGGAAAGTGCTGTTATTATATGGCTATTCCGATGTGCATTAAAATTCATATGGTAATAACGCTATATTCCGCATAAAATGGCGCAGAATATAAATTTTTGAAAAAAAAAATGGAAGTTTTTATTTTCAAGTCAACTGCTCCGTAAATGTGAAATGTAACTGGATATATACGCACGTGGGCAAAGGTAATTTTGTTACCTATTACAGAAACTTGTTTCAAATTGAAATGTTACGAATCACCGGAGATACAAAAAAAAACGTTATTTCACCTGGAAAACCTTCAGTTATGAAACACGCTGTACCTGGAACACCGTTAAGATTTTCCCCACCTCCATACATTTTTCGTTTGTTTTTTTTTTCTTCTAATACTTCAATCAATCTCCTGTTACAAATCACCCTGTAAAGCCAAGTCCAGGAGATACCTATGCTTTCTTACCGGCCAAACTTCAGGTGACCTAAAACGATGCAGACAACCACCAAAAGAACTCTTGAGAATATGCAAAGGTTGTCATGTTTAGGCAACACTGGTGCTTTTCTCACACATATACTTACAACCATACTACCTCATTATCAAGAGA
Organism: Dioctria linearis; assembly: GCA_963930735.1. Classification (NCBI taxonomy): domain Eukaryota; kingdom Metazoa; phylum Arthropoda; class Insecta; order Diptera; family Asilidae; genus Dioctria; species Dioctria linearis. Next base: position 20,408,656 of record OZ005744.1, read on the forward strand.
TAAGCAGCGCCTAGAATGAGCTTTGAAGAAAAATGTCAGATGATCACACTTCCGATGTGGGACATCTTAACAACCTCGAGTATATCAACATCAAAGGCCTGGAAGCTCCTCTCAATGTTATGGCTAATAGATTTTCCTTCGAAAGGGAGCTATCAAGCAACCATTAATGAAAGAAGACAGATATATTAGAGAGAGGGCTCCAGTTCATGCAACGGGCCCATGTTCAGCAATACTGACGTATCTAATAAGGGGTGGAATTCTCCACCTTCCATTTTTCAGGCTGAAGTACATGCTAAAGAGGTTGGAGTTCAGGAAAACTTAAACAGACTCTTTGATCGAGACTAATCTAGAGCTGTCACTCGAAAGTCCAGCTGCTGGCCAGGGACAACAAAGTAACGTTGCGTTCGGTTCTTGGACATGAAGTAGTAGACGGTAATGAAAAAGCATATCTGGATAAAACCGCAGCCGATAGTTCATATACTGATCTCTAGCCAACATTTGGCTCACCAAAACGACACTTTAAAGAGGAATTGTAAAAATGGTAAAACAGGCCACTGAAACTCCTCTGGCGTAGTGCGCTCGGTATGAGGCAGGCGAAAACATTCTTGGTCCCCTCTCTCGGCCATGATCAGGATATTTACTAAGGTTGGATATGGTCCCTTCCGTTACTTCTTGAAGAAGATAGGCATATCTGTCAGTGATCTATGTAGACTATGCGAGGAGGAAGATGAAATTTCAAAGCATATTATATGTGAGTGTCCTGCACTTGTAGCTTTAAGAATGAAAATCACTGGAGAAACACTAATCTCTCCAAACAAGGTTTGTAATCTAACTGTAAAATCGAGCTTTAAAAAAGGCTAGATTTAGCCTAATCACATAGGAGAGGACTATATAGATCGACTCTGGTCGCGGTGTCAGCATGGTCCTAGTAGTCTATTCGCCCCACTGCTCATAACGTTAATCTAATGATGCAAAGCCCAGCATGGCAGGAAGGAGACAGAAATAGGATTAGGGGAGGGTTAATCATATTGTAATGGCATAATTTTTCGGAATATAAGTTTTATTATTTCCTGTGCTTAAAAAAATATCAATATTACTGGATTCTTCATTCTTAAATCATGCTAATAAAAAAAAAGTAATGAAAAAACACGTTTATTTAAATAATTTATATTTTATTATCCTTTTTTATGAAATTATTTAATTCTTTTTTTTTTGTACAAAGAAATTTATATTGTTTTTATGTATTCTTCTACACTTATTAAACTATAACACTATTCATTTTTGAAATTTTTGGCTAGTATAAGTTCTGATGTACTTTTACACTTTTTGGTTTTTTTTTATTTATTTTTAATAACAAAAATATTTAATTTTTCGTGTAGTACCATAAAATTCGTTACAAAATCTAAGATGAATACGAAATTGGTATTGTTATCAAAAAATTTGTTTACCTAAAAAGCAAAAGAAAAAGCACACAATTACAATTACAAAAAGAAAACATAAATTATTAATGCAATATTATTATCCTAGAACTAGAACATTTTACTATAAATTAAGTATAATCCAATACGAAACCGGTTTTACTTTTTTTATAATATAATTTAGTACCTAATAAAAAAATATTTTCTTCCGAATACTTAAAAATACATTAATTATCACAGCCATAATTATATACTTCTTCATTCTCATTTCAATATAAAATATAAAAGAATTAGGAAAAAAGAAATTTTTATTAAGTAATTTTTGGAAATTTTTTCTGTTTTTTTTTTCTTCTTTTTTTTTATATAGAGCAATATATAAAATTGGAGGTTGATTTTTGAAGTAAGTAATTCACTATGTATTTAGTTTGTTGCTTGTATTTATAAAAGTTTGTTGTGATAGAAATTTAAATAATTTTTTTATTTTGAGTTTTTATAAAAATTTTAAGTTTGATTTTTTTTTTTTTATAGAAAGCAGAATTTTGTTTTTCCACGCTGTAATTAAATTTTTCCTGGAGGAATTTTACGCAGGTTTATGGGAAAAAAATATATATACGATACGATATACAATACGATATTCAGATTTTTAAGATTTTTCTCTTCCAAGTGCAAACTTTCAGTTTCTTTCTTTCCGATCTAATAAATCAGAGATATTCAGAGTTGAATAATTAACTGGCCTGTAATCTGGACACAAAAACGAACTGACGAAATCATCTTAATCGCACTACTAAGCCTTCGAAAAAATTAAACTATCTTTAAATCTCTTAGTTTATTAGGCCACTTTGTATATCCTAGACTCAAGGACGACTATCTTTCGACTATTTTTATGAAAATATTCATGGTTTACGTAATCAACAAGAGATCATCATTTGGAGTTTAGATGAACTATGTAGTGGTAGTTGTTGACACTGTCAACAAGCCTATAATATGATAGGTTCTGGGTTGAAATCTCCAATTGAATGACTTCGATGGGATAATATATAGTTTCTCTCGTTCTCTCTCATGTAGGAACAAAAAAAAAATTCTAACACACCGTTAGTTTTTTGTAAATGTATAAAATTTTAATGATTACGAATTTTTGATGGAATTTTTAGATAGATATAATTAAGTCGCCCCGTGGTTGAATGTAAAAAGCAAAGTTAATATTCTTTTAAGGAAGAGGTGAGCAAAACAGGATGCCGTTCACACTTGTAATATGTGTATATCTCCATATGAGTGGAGACTGAGTATAGACTGCTTTACTATAAAATAATATTATTTTATAAAATATTTACGATATCACAACTTGCACAAATTATTTAAAAAAAAAAAAAAAAAAATCTTCTCAAATATGAATGTTTTGTTTCCCAATAAGAAACACTAACAACACAAGAGTAAGATTTTATTACAATATAAAATAAAAATATTTAAAAAATCTTTGAACGTAAAATTAGTGCGTTTTTGTTTTTTTTTTTAAAAAAACTCCCATTTAGAGCTCCATTACAAAAGGCATTTTTAGTTTTGTCCTTTTTCACATTTATATACCACTTCTTACAAATCAACAGTTATTTTATAATGGTATGAACCCCCCCCCCTCATCCTCGGCATATTGTTAGCTATCTATCACCTATTTAGTCACCTTTTTTTCTAACAAATTTTTCTCTTTTCAGTTCGAGAATGCTATGTAATATGTATGTATGCATGAATGTACCTATACTTGTATATTGTACATAATTAATAGATATTCCATACATTCCATTATATGTACTAGAACTGGATCCAATTAAATTAATTGCTCTCATAATCAGTCGCTAGATTTTCTTCAGTAGGTGCCAATGGTCACAGTGATGCTGTTGCAGTGAATGCTTGTCGTCTTTTAAGTACTCGTGATTTATGTAGCTCACCCTTATGACATGGTACAACTGTACCTTGATTAATTGGAATCTGTTTCGTACCATTGTTATTATTTCCTATTAGGGTGCCTATCATTTTGCTAACAGAGAATTTTCGTTGTTTAACTGGTCTAGCTCGGCAATCTAGAATTAGTCGTTCGAATGCTTTATATAAATTTGGTGTATTTTCTGCAACAGAAACTTCACAAAATCCAATATTATGTGATGCTGCCAATGATATTCCATCTTTTTCTGGAACCTAAAACATAAAATTTAAAAAAAAAAATATATAAAAGATGAAAAGATTTAATTTAAATAAGAAAATGAAAAAAAAAATTAAATGAGTCCAATTGGCACGTGTACGTACACACAGTTGCTTCTATCTATCTATCTCCACCACATTTTCCTCAATGAAAAATCTCACTTTTATACTAATATGTAAGTATCAACTTCCAGGCATCCTATGTAGGTATCTACTTTCTTCTGTTACCAGATAAAAAGAAAGTCGGTATTATGTAGAACACCAGCAACTAGTATAAAGCTCTATTGTATATCAGATCGGAATCAGAAACTATACTTTTTCTACCTCTTGTCGATATTATGTTTAAAGATTATCTACAAAAAACGTAATGAACTGAAATGGCTGCCATGGAAATGGAATACGTAAGTTAAAGTCTACCTACATATCTATAAAACCAAGCATTTTTGTCATAGATATTACCGTTACCTACCTAGCTACCTAAGAGGGTGTTTCTTCTATCTATTTTACATAGGACTCCTTTAATCCATCCCGAATATTTTAAAGGGGGGTGTTAAATCTTTATCGTTGGGGGTTGTATGTACGTTTTATTAGATACCTTGTAGTAGGAGGTTGGATAAGCAAAGAAAAAAAAATCAACTTAGAATGCTTAGCAACATGGTATATAGCCTTGAAGAAAGTATTACACAGTTGTATATTCTTAGAATTTGTAGATACAAACAGAATGGAATATAGGTAAGTAAGTAAAGTACTGTTTTAGATAATTTAAATTCATGGCAAATCGTAATATATGTACATAATACATACTGTAAATTTACCACGTAATTATCACATTTATTTTCAGATTCAAGACGATAAAGTTTAGGGGAAAATTATGAGTTTAAGTAGAAATAGAAATATTCATATTTCAAAGTATATACCTACAGGGAAAAAGTTAACCTATAAATTAATTAGATTATTCTTAGAAATACTAATTCCATTGCTTAAGTACCTATTCGTTGATTTGTATCAGTTTTCTGAAGCATGTAATTGCTACCTTCAACTCTAATATGATGTTCCGCAAAGTTCCATTCTAGGACTTTTTATATTCTCAATATTTATCAATGACGTTTTGAATAAGATAAATACGGAATAGAAATTTAATTTTTTCGTATCACCCTTGTATACAGACATACATACTTATATCTTTATATCAGACCTGTAAAGTACTTAAGTACATTGGTACTTAAGTACTGGTATCAGTATCAGTACCTGGACTTGTACTTGAAAAATTTCAAAGTACCAGTACCGGGACTTGTACTTAAAATATTTCAAGTCCAGGTACTGGTACTGTACTGGCACCTGTACTTGGAATTTTACAGGTACAGACCTGTAAAGTACTTAAGTACATTGGTACTTAAGTACTAGTAACAGTACCAGAAACTGGACTTGTACTTCAAAAAATTTTAAAGTACCAGTACCGGGACTTGTACTTGAAATGCTTTTAAGTACCAGTACAGGAACTTCTGCTTGTACTTAAAATATTTAAAGTCCAGGTACTGGTACTTGTACTTGGAATTTTACAGGTCTGCTTTATATAGTGATTCTGCAGCTGAATGCATTAATCATTCGTATTCATATAACCGTTGAATACATTTACAGATAATCATTACTTTATACTATAGACAGAGCCTATATATATTAGCAATAAAATTAGTTTGATTTTTTTCAGACAATGTGCCAGGGGTTTTTGAAGGCTTTTAATGTTTTTTTTTTTTTCAAAATTTCATTTATATTCCGACATAGTCTCTTTTCAGTTCAGTAAACAATATCACACACAATATCATTTACCAACAACTCTAAGCCTTCCAAAAAATAAAATTTTTCGAAATCTTTTAAATATGCGATGCTTCTCGTTCGATTCAAACTTTTCTCCACCGCGACATTTCTTCATGTTTGGCAAAAAATAAATAAGTTGCAAGGTACGAAATTTGGAGAATAGGGTAGATGGGGGACAGTTTTTACAGCAATTCAAACATTTTAATAATGGATGGCATTTGAAAATTTGAAATCAAATAAAAAAAAATCATTTGATTCCATTTATATACAACTGTTTTAGAAAAATATTAAACAGAATATATATTTCCGCCATTCTTAAGAGTACCGGAAGGCTCTATTCTCGCACCTCTACTTTTCCACTGCTATATTAATTGGTCTAATAGCTATATCATATTACATATTTCTTTTTCCATGTCAGATTAACCTTTATTAAATGTCTCACTGATAATAAAATTTGGCACACCTTGAATGACTTGGCTACATTTATATATAAAATGAATAGTTAAAATATTCTTCCAATATATACACTAACGGAAACGCAAAAATTCTTAAGGTAGTTGAATTCTGAGTATGTATCTTCGTTGCCCCATATATGGAAAAATACTTAAAGTAAATTTTGATTTACTTTATTTAACCTTTGTATACAGATATTTTTTTAAAGCTTAAAATATATGTATGAAAAATATAAAAGCTCCAAGCAACTTTAAGTACATACGTCTACGTTTTATCCTAGATAATTCTCCTGCTACATATAATATTATTCCAGAACGAGACACATTTTGTTTGGAAAAGTTCAAAATTATATTCTGCACACGCTTCTCATTTATCACTATATCGAGAAGGAAACGAAACTTCTGAAAGAATTCTCATTTATCTTAATTAAGTGAGCTTCGATTTTCTCAGCATCTTTCCTAGTTCAACTTCTTCAGCATAAAACTTTTTGATGAATAAATAACATTTTAACTTTTTACTTAACTTTATGTAATAATATTGCAATAAGAATCTACAGGTTGTTTTGGTTTTATTTCCGTTTTAACTTTTTTTTTTTTTTTAAAGTCATGGAAGAACTTTTCAGTTGCAGTATTTGAAGAAAATATGCAACAAAGAAGGTTTTCGGTTTTTTTTTGTGGGAACTTGATTTTTTCTCATGAAAAAATTATTAATAACTTTTAGACTCAGAAGAAGAAAAAAAAACTGATAAGAATTGTAAGAAGGAGTAAGGAGAATCGTTTAGTTGTCTTTTAGCACATACGATACGGGAATCGCATCGCATCTGCTTCTTTTTGCAATTGTGACTTCTGAATGCCCACACAGAAAGTTTCTCTCATTAAATACCAATTGCATTTGGCATTTCGAATATCCTTTATTACTCCCACGCTGCACTCTCACAACAACACCTTATTCTTTAAGAAGCCCACAAGTTTTCAAATATTTCTTTCTTTTCTATAATAATTTTCGTTGGCATAAGACTAGTAGTCATCTGGTTTCAGCACATTTCGTGTGGATTAATGGGAAATTGCGTTGAGAGATTTTCCCCGTTGGGATTCATATAGTAGAAAGAAGAAGACTAAATCTCATCGGTGAATTTTTCATCTAGATTAGTTTTTTATGTGCAATTTAATATACCTAGCGAAATATGAACTATGCCAAACAAGTTCTTTTGCGTTGGTTTCACAGAATCCAGAATGAGGACCGTTACTTTTTTTACTTTGCTGAAATGGCTAGTTTAAAGTAAAATTTCCCTTTTTACAAATTTTAAATAATTAATTGGGTGACTAATTTTTATACCCTAGATGAAATCTAAAGTTTGTCATTCCGTTTGTAACGCACAGAAATAATGATGGTAGAGCAAATAGATTGGACACCCACGATTAATATTAAAAATTATTTTAATTTTTGCATGTCCGTCTGTCCGTGGTTTAAACTCAGTTTATCTCTTCAACACAGTTTCACAGGGGTAAGTTAAACCTCGTTTAAACTTAGCTTAAACCACCAAAATTGAGCGTTTAAACTCAGTTTATTTTTAAATGTGAATGAAGTGACATTTCGTGCGTTTCAAAGAGTCTTTACTCATTTTCGTAGATTTAATTAATTTATTTTATTTTTTATTTTATTTTTTTCAGTTTCGTAGCTGCAATTAATTAATTTTTTTGTCACAACGATTTGGCCGGCAATATTTTGACAGTAAATGAGTCACATGAGTTTGCTAGTTCACAATTGTACAGAAAATAGCTTGTTAGTTCACAATTCCGTAGTGCTGCCATATTAAAAAAGGTCGAACACTGTGAAACTCATTTTGGTTTAAACTCAGTTTAAACTACGAACGGAGTTTAACTAATCCTGAGTTTAAACTCGAACTGTGAAACCGGCCCTTAGAAAGCTGAAATTTTGTGCACGGACTTTAAAAAAAAAATTAAAATTAAGTTCGAAAATAAGACAAATCGGGCAACTCCTTCGTGGGCTTGCCATACAAAATTTTCGGTTTCCACTATATATTTGGACACTGCCTGAGAACGCATTGACATAGACAACTGAAATTTGGTATATAGTGTTTTTATAATAATAACAAATAGAATTTCAAAAATGGACTAAATCGGGCAACCCCTTCTTGATGTTGTCATATAAAAATTGAGGTTTTTTTCGGATACTGTTAAAACGATCAGTCCAAGACATTTTTATTGTACTAAAAACTTCTTCAGAATACGAAATCCTATAAAATTGTTTATACTCATTTTTTCTGTCCGACAAACCGTTTTAGAAATATATGCGAAAATCCACTGCAAAAATTTCAGTGACCATACCAAATTTTATACGGGCATTCACCTAGGGTATCATAAGAATTGGTCTTAGACCAATTCTAGCGTTTTACTTGTTCATATTCACATTGTCTAGATTGTCTAGATTGGTACAACTATGCTAGTCGATTATAATTAATCACGATGATATGGGAAGGGGGCGGGGGCAGATGCAGGCTTATATCCAGCTATTTAGATTACACAAGAGTTAGGGTTTCATTTGCTATTCTTCACGTTATTGTCGTAATTCAATCTACAAAGCTAGAATTTCAGATTAAAGCTAGTTTCTACTCCTGTTTTATGTTTACGTCAAAAACATAAAAAAACCTCCTATTAATTATTCTACTATACCTACAACCATGAGGAATTAATAATTTTCTAAAACTAAGTACTCTGATTTCTGATTCCACATAATCGGAAACTAATATACCTACATATATGTACTATATAGGACCCGCCTTACAATAGAATTCTTTCCATAAACTTTATATATGTATATATAAAAAAAATCACCTCTCGTAAATGGTCCAAATCAGCTTTATTTGCTACTAAATATGATGATGGAGCATTTTGTAGTGCTTTTAATTCAACTATTGATCTAGTTGCATAATCGAAACTTTTTCGATCTGTTATACTGTAAACAATCATACAAGCATCAGCCCATTGAATCTATGAAGAAATAAGTAAAAAAAAGTTAGTTATAGAATTCTTCAAGATAAAAATTATGCTATTTATCTATTATTGATTGATACATACTTGTTCCATTGGAAAATCACTTTCATTTGCTGCCGATATATCAACAATTTCAACTTCTAATAGGCCACTTTCAAGTGAGATAGTTTGTCTATAGAGTAGATCAGTATTAGACCGATATTCTCCAATGAATCGACGTGTTAGATAGCGTACTGTCAGAGCTGTAAAAATTATTATGATTGTGATGAAAATGTGTTTATTTATAAAATACTACATTTATTTACTAACTATAAACAGAGAGACAGAGCATTGCGCGTTTGACAAAAATTCCATGACGCAAATAGATTAAATAATAAAAAAATGTACATACCTTATATATATGTGTGTGTGGTGAGTGTATGTATGTATGAGAGAAATGTTTTTGTTATTTTTTTTTAATGAGAATTAATAATAAAAAAAATATGATGCCGGTCATATACATATATACATACATACATAGTAAATAAATAATGAAATAAGAATCATTTCAGATCACACTATTTTGGTCACTTTGTTACTTACTATCAAAACAAATTTTTGTGGTTATAGATAATCTCCAAAAATTTGTGGAGAAGTGAAACTTCTGTTTTAAATTATTAAAATAGGCTGATTTTGGACTGAGCTCTTATCGATTCTTATGAAACTTTCAAAGTTTCAAACCACACTCAATGCGCCTCGTTTGGATATAGTGGGAGAGGTTAAAAATGCTGCCTTTATATTTTGTAAATCATTCTATACTGCACGATTCATCTTATCATGATACTTTCAAATTTTTTAAATAGATAATCCTTTGAATTTTTCTACAGTCAACTTTCCTTCTCCTTTGCCCTTTTGTTTTTAAGGCTTAACAAAATCAAAATTTTGGAATTTTTTAATTCATTTAACTACTGCTATAAAAAAATAGGTCAACAACACCAGTTTTCCCAACAAATATACAATGGATTTTGCAGTTTTTGCACCTTTTCCTGAATATGCTTATCTACAAGTGAAAATCTTCCCATATATTGGAAGAAACTTTTCCCTGGAGAGCTTTCAATAACAATTTTACATATATCCCACCACGCTTGTTCTTACATTTTCCAGTTAAGATAAGATAATTTGTAATTTTCGAGTTGAAGAAAATCAGTCCACTTCAGTGTTATTTACAAATATTAAAAGGGAGCCTATGGGGGGGGGGGGGGGGAGGAGAGATCTTTCATAATAGGTTTGTTCGATGAAAACACCGGGTAAGCCCCGGGCTACACCGAGGTACACTATCTTGTTTTTTGAAAACCTTGGGCTTACACGGGGTTACAGCAACTCGTTCAATGAAAGGCCGGTGTTTCTGATTTCGTGCCCCAAATTTACAATAAAATTGTCTAGGGGTACATGTTTGTCACTTGGAATTTGTACGGTGATTGCGATCAATTTGTCGATTGCGGTAAATAAAAGTGAAAAACTCGTGAAGCTTATACCAAATTCAGATTATACAAAGGAGTTAATAAGAAATTGAATGATAAAATCCCCATCGATAATATGCACATAGAAAATTCGATTGAAAATGATGAGGATATTTTCGAGGAGGCGATTAAGGTCGAAGAATATAGATGAAATCTTAAGATCTGCCTTTCTAGTAAGAAATTTGAACTTAAAAATGTTTTTTCATCATTATTAACAAGTAATTTTTATAGACTTCACATTATCCTCTCAGAAAAGGGTTTAATAGTTGTTCGAGAAGAAGAAGCCAACGGGATAGAGAAAATAATTTCTGTAAATTTTGATCATCTAAACTATTAATTTTATACCTAGTGACAAAATATCTGATGATAAAAGTGAAAATAGTGCAGCACAAACTGTTTCTTCTAGAAATGATGGAGCTATATCGGTCACAGATGAACCAATTGTCATTTTTTCAAAGTAAAGTTATAGAAAAGGCGATGAAAAAACTCAGAAATATTTTTTGTGCATTTTAATATTTATTTATTTTTAAAATTTTTAATTATTTCACCTATTTTATAAATAAATTTTCACAAATCACTGGAAATTAGAAGTTAAATTATGCTCAGGAGAACTGTCAAAGAAATGTCATTACATTAGATTTACCCGGTGTGTTTTAAAAACTTGTTCGATGAGTGCACAAAACCTCGGGTAAATTTGGGGAAAATTTTAGGGGAAAATTTACACGGTGTTTTCATCGAACAAACCTTATAATTCGCATACAGGATTTTTCAGATTTAAATGACAAATGATACTACTTGATTCGACAAACAAACAAATTTTTCAGAAGAGATTAGACCAACTATAACAGTTTTGGTTATAGAGGGTGATAAAGATTTGTTGGCTGTTTAATATTTAATATCTTATGTATAACTTTCTTTAGTAGAATACCTGCAATCGTTTTTGATATGCCGTTCAACAGAGATATCAGAGAAATTCTCACTCTTCCCTTCCCACGAAACTTAAAAAAGTTATAAATTTCGAAATTTTAATGCCATTACCGTTCGTCGCGGGGCGGTGTATCGCTTGAAATTTGTTTTTCAAAATTAATCGTTATTTTTATCGGAAAACACTTTATTAACATTTATCTTTTTTCTTATGTTTATAAATTCTGTTTAATGAATAGTACTCTGTTGAAAAACATATTAAAGAGCCCGCTACAATTTTTTGCTTATCTAATACCCTCGGCAGACGGGAAAATCAATGGTCATTCGTTCGTAATTAAATTTTTCAAAAATCGCTTTACCTTTGAATTTGAACTTTAATTATTAAAAGTGTTCTGTAAATTACATATAAAAATTGACAGGACTGTCGTTTTAATTCACAAAATCTTGGGTAATTTGATTTTTGAAAAAAATTAATTACGAATGAATGATCATTGATTTTGTCCGTGTGCTTAGGGTACTTAGGTGTGAGTACTACTATTATAATTGTTTCAATATTGCAGCTTAAGTTTCAAATACCCTGTCTATGTACATAGTAAGTATATGAAAACTACATAAAAATACATTTATTTCTCTCCAATTTCAAAGGATTTCTCAATTACCCTTCAATTAAATATCAACTTCACTAAACAACATTACATGAACCCTAGTCACTCGTTATCTGAAACTGATGAAGGAGATATTGTAGAATATCTATATGAGAAGGGTCCAGAAGCCCATTACAGATGAAATTTATTTATGAAATTTTTCATGTGCCACCAAGTTCATTGGACTCTATGGATGAGTTTGTTGTTGTTTTTCATATATAAAGTAACTATGAAAAATGTATCGAAATTTATGGCAATAATTTCTTGAAATTTGCACATCCCGTGGGTAGATATTAATTTAATTGACCATCACCCAAAAAGTTCAATGTCCTTTTAATATGTATAGGAACGTGTATATAGATGCTTATATTGTGAAGTATATAGCACCCTAATGGCGTATTGCTAACATGAATACAACACATTTTTTATATACTTAATTCCAAACTGGAGACGATTTTCTTTTTGTATGAGGTAATTATTACTAAAGGTTTACATTTCCATCCCTCAATACAATATTGAATAGAAGCAAATCTTTGAATAAATTTTAAAATATAAAAGAAAAAGGACAACGCCATAACCTAACTTAAAGAATACCTACGAAAACAAAGCTCAGAGGGAAGAGAACATATCTAAAAGTACGTCGCACGTTTGAAGTATATTTTTCTTGATAATTTCAGATAATTTTGGGGAAGTGTTTTTTTCTTCTATTTTCTTATTAAAATTACAATAAATCAATTTTCATGTGAATTTTCTTTGTGAAAACGAAATTTCTAGCAATTCGATAAAATCAGAAGGAGACTATAGGTATGTGTGACCTTAAAAGTCAATAGTAGGCAGCAAGGACGCAATCCGCAGAATAGCATAAAAAATATCACTGAAAAGTAATTTCAGTAGCCGACATACATATAATATTTAACTTTTTGTGGTTGTTAGGAACCCTTCTTTTATTTTTAATCTAATTCTCTAATTTAAATTTAAATTGTGTAAAAAATTTTGTAGAAACATACCTTTCTTGATAAGTATAAGTAAATGGAAAATAGAAATTGGGATTTCGTCGCGTAATTGAAGAAATGTAACGATATGCACGGCGAAATTCTTGCCGGGGTTTTTGGGCGCCGGCGGACTACTGTCTTAATTGGGATCAACAATGGTGAGATAAACAAAAATGTTCAGGACTGATGAAACTTAAATCACAGTTTGGAAGAAGATAACAAAGTTTTTTATTTTTCATGAATTATACCCTACAATTTTTGAATCAAACACCCTATTATGATAATTTTAAATTTATTATATAAGTAATCGGTGGAATTTCAGAATAGTTTACAATGATATCCCCGCACCCTTCCGTTTTGGGGATAAGACTTTTTTTCCAAAATATGCTCGAACTTTATAGATTTTACTTCTACCATTAGCACTACCTATTCCATGAGCTTCCGAGAAAGATTTTGCCTCATAACGTCACTTGGTGAAATGTATTAACTTAAATTAAATGTTTGACTCAATTGGGCACAGGTGTAGGTATAGTTTGGAGACTTTGCCACTTTTGGCATAATATTGATGTTGTACGTCTTACAGATTTTCTGGGAGCTTTTTTGCTATAGTGACCAAGTCCAGCCCAGTAAAAAAAACAAAGTGAAGCCATTTAAGACGTTTACAAAATGAGGAATTTTTCAGTACGTTTTGTTTGTTCTTCCGACTTTAAACTTTGTTCCTCTTACACTAGCCACAAAAAAACATTTGTGCAGGAATTTTAGTTAAAATCAGCAATACAATAGGTATGTTTTGCCGTTCATTATTCAACAGAATTGTCTTTTTTTTAATTACCTTACAAATTTGCAATACTTTTAGTCACTAGCAGCTTAGCCTTATTATTATCTAGAATTTTTGGAGGACTTCTGGCATTAGTTCGATGAACGATGAACAAAGTTTGTGGATTTTAAAAGTGTTTTTTGACAATTAATTTTCTTTTTGAGGCCATTCCCTTTAACTCGTACACGAATTTGTCTGTATATTTATTTATGTATTTCTTTTTTACTATTTTCGACACTCTCGTAGACCCACTTTTCGTCATCACAGCAAGCTGAAATTTGGCACACAAGTTCATGTCGCATGACAATTGAACCGGAAATATCCATGGAAAACCCGGAAAATCGGGAAAAATCATTTGAAAATTTGGTACAAATTTGATTAGTGATAAATCCGTTTCAGGAAAAATGCAGAGTTTTCCGATTTTTCCGAAAAAAAATTCCGGAATTTTCTGACTTTTCTGGAAAATTTTCCGGTAAAAAAGTTTTCTAAATTATGCACGATCAAGTTTCCTATCAACTGGCATCATTACTTTCTCTCCGACAATGGTGAAAACTTCCAGAAAAAGTCGAGGAAAATTCATGTAAAACTTCTTTCCTTAGTTTTTCCGACCAAGGAAGCGTTTGAGCGTTCTGCAACCTAAGACAAAGTTGTAGAGCGAAATGAGTTGCATAAAGTTGCTTTTGTGGAAAATTCCTTGGAAAACCCGGAAAAGCGGAAAAATCATTGGAAAATTTTTCATCGATATGATTAGTGAAAAATGTGTTTCAGGAAAAGTGCAAAATTTTTCTAATTTTTCTGGAATTTCCGGAATTTCCGACTTTTCCGGAAAATTTTCCGACAAAAAAGTTTTATAAGCTATGCAGAATCATTTTTTTCCGTCCTACTGGCATCAATACTTTCTCTTCAACATTCATGAAAACTTGCATGAAAAATCGAGGTAAATTCATGTAAATTTTTAAAAAAAAATTTCATAGTAATAGGAACAGTCTGTGGAAAACATGGAAAATAGGGGAAAATTCAGTAAATCAGTGTCTTTTCAGCCGTCATAAAATTGTTTTAAAATATCTCCATGCAGCACGTAATAACAATTTAGTTAACGTGAAAAAGGCAGAAAATAAAATAAGTAAAAAACGAGTTTTCAAACAAACTGAGGCCAAGCCGCATGAAAAAGTAGAAAATAAAGTTTTCTTCACACACAGAGGTGGACTCAGATTTTATTCGCTGACAATCACCGATATATTTCAGTATGATCAATCAGAGGTAATAAGTGATTTGATTCATGATTCAAGAGAAATGTCCCAATCAAAAAATCTGAGTCCACCTCTGTGTGTGAAGAAAAGTGTATTATCTACTTTTTCATGCGGTTTGGCTTCAGTTTTGTTTGAAAACTCGTTTTTTTACTTATTTTATTTCGACTACTTTATTTATCGAAATTTAAAAAAATAATTAAAATAATGCATTCCACTTAGCAACCCTATAGAAATTGTACAGCTCTTATTTAACAGATGTATATGAAGAATTAAATGGATCATTCATATGTAAAGGGGTGTTGTAAGAATTTTTCCTGAATCACATTATATGCACTTCACCTTTCCATTTTGCAGGTGATATTCATAACTCAACATTTTTTGTAAAAAAGTTAGTTACATAAAATAAATCAAATATAACAGTGTAATTTTACGGAAGCCTTGAAATATGTTCACAGCAAGTATAATTAAAAAAACAAAAAAAATTTGAGGACACGTTTTTGAAAAAGCAGCATCCTTTTTCGTTATACTGGTTTTTGTGTATTTTTTGTTTGTTTGTTTTTTTCATATGAAATGTTAACATTATTTAAATATCTCTCAAATTATTAAATATTTAATGAAATAATGTTTGGAAATATTTGAATATTGCATTGTTATCGGAAATACATAAATGCTGAAAGTTTCTAATGCTAGTCTAATGATAGCTTGGAGAAAATTGAAATATAATAAAAAAAACGTATAAACATAAATACACATCAGGAAGTATGTATAGATATCTCTCTAATTCCATCAACATTAATTTATTTTAAGTTTTTAATAAAATAAACACAAAACGAACAAAACAAGGATAAAATATTTCATCAAAATTCTGCCAACAGTAGAAATACGCATTCAATATTTTTGTTGAATTATGTTTTAAAGATGCACTTTGATCTATAATTAAAAACATCATTTTCTTGCTGAAAATGCTTTCTATCGACAATGAAAAATTAACTAATAAAGTAGACGCAATTGCCTTATTTATTGACTAATTGACTTTATTTCCAAAAATATCTATACTTCTTCCGACATAGAAACTTATTATAAGACTGTGAAAATGTGAAATTTAGATTTTCGCTCTACTCAAAAAAGATAATTCAAAATAATTTCGTACAAAAAAAAAACGCCAATTTATTATATGTTCAAGTGACGTTCATTGAAAATAAACACACAAACATGACTACTGCATTCACTTATTTAATATTTAAAAACATTTTTTTTGTATTTTAATATTTTTCAATGACATTTTTATATCGTAGTAAATTCAATTAATCAAAAGTCTGAAGCCTTGACAATGTCTCCAGTGTTTGTATTTGGTTTTCCGTTTTTTTTTTTATAATAAGAAATACTCAAGATTGTCGACGCCATGCTGGGCGTTTGTAAGTTTTTTGTTTTTGTTTGTTTTGTTTTTGTTTCTTAATTGGTTTTGTGTAATTCTATAATTTCGTGTGAACATAAAAAATACAAATATCACTCGTCTGTTTTTTTTTTTTGAATTATTTTAAGGAACACAAAAAACCAAATTTTTGTATAGATCACAAAAATAACTTTTCAGGAATTTATTTTTATTCTGTAGGTGGATGATGTTTATAATCTGTGAAAATGAGTATTACTCTCGGAATTTTTTGGGGTTACATTCCATTTCTATCCATATTTTACTGAGCAGTGTGTGCGATAATGAATCGCAATTCCAAGCCGAAAGTCTCGGGATAAACTGTTTTTCAGCTCTTTTAATGAATGATTTTATTAATGGCCATAAATTGGTTTCGAAATTGTTTACATTTGTATTAAGTTTAATGAACAGAGTTCTATCATCCGTGGATTCACACGGAAGAATTTATCTTGAATATTTTTCTGAAAATTGGTGAATTTGAATGTGAGAATGCATGTCTTATTTTCGGTTTACCTTGAAAAAAAAAAAAAAACTTTGTGACATTTTTTTTGTCACATTCCTTTCAGATGAAACGAATCATCTGTTCATAACAATATTTTTTTTTTATCTCATGTAAAAATGATTCATCCGTAATGAACCATGCATGAGAGGAAAATGTTTTTCCTTTTTTTATTTTTACTTGTTTTTTTTTTAATCGTGTTCAGAATAATTATAAAATGATAAAATTGTACCATAATATAAGAATTATAGAGTAGTAAAAAAAAAGTAAAAGTCAAGGACTTTGTAGAGATTTTTTGTTTGTTTCCGACATTTATTTTATAATAAAGTTTTTATATTCAAATTCTAAAAATTTCAATGCCATTCATTCATGTAAACAAAGATTTGAAAAAAATCATTTCATAATTTTTTTAGCACGGCCCCATACAAAATAAATCATCGCAATATTACGTATGTATGTATATGTAATGAAAATTTAACAAAAAATGTGACACATCATTTAAAGATTTTCTCGGTGAATTTATAGTATTCCCGGAGATCGGTAGAGCCGATTTGATTTTAGATTAGAGCAACAAATGAGATCATTTTGATCTTGAAAGTTTTGTTGGATAAAAAAATTGTAATATCATAGAATAGATAACTAAAAGGCTAGGAAGTAGCAAATGTACAGTACAATGAAATTTTCATTAATGGTTTTCAGCTTGCTTAGTTTCTAAAGATTGCAATATTGCATCCATCTAGAATTTACTTCATGGAAAAGTGTTCTTATGAATTTTCTTGAGCATTTATTTTGTATGTTTTATAAGCTTCGAATTAAAATCTTTTTTTGTTATATGTAGATGCGAAAGAGTCATACTGGATAATGGACTACTTTCAAACGATTTTCTACTTAATTGTGGTATGCCTGAAGGATATATTATCGGTCCATTACTTTTTACTTCGTTTATTAATAATCTTACGAAATTTAGTTTTGTTATTAGATAATATCCAAGATCTGTATTTTGACGAAGTAAAAATTTATTTCAGTTACCCCATTGTGTAGCTCACATTGAGTGTCATTCGAGCGAATATGTATGTACATATATCCAATTGAATGTTCACAAATAGTAATCTCTATCTCTCAACGCTAATAAGTCGCAGTGCAGTGAATTTTATTCCGAAAATTTCATTACCTGTTATTATTACGAATAGAATTACCTATCTGTATGTAAGTATAAGGAGCACCATAAGTATGAATTGGTGCATTTACATCAGCCATATTCTATCTAAAAAATTGTATCTGATATCTTCGAGTCTCAGCTGCCAAACATATGTATTTCCTGTATATCTGTGCTGTAATCTCGTTAAGCCTTAGTTCATGCTTTTCACATATTTCTTTTCATTTAAATATTCTAACATCAAGAAAACTTTGAAATATTTCATGGTTTTTTCTTTAAATTAATCGATTAAAGATCGATGAACTCCGGTATATATAAAGTATACAGCTAAAATAGCATAAGTAATCGTCGACCTTAAATTAATACAATTTACTAAATAGAGATACTACCATCATCTAGCAATTTTTGTTGTAAAAAAAATATAAAAACAACTCCTCCAAAATCTCAATATAACATTAATCTTGGCCACAAGGCCTACATGTATATATATTTATCTGATAAATTGTGGTAACCTCCATTCATTACATCACATACATACATACATACATACATGCATATGTAGAAAGGTCAAGATAAATTGCAATAAATCTAGCGCAAGCATATGTTTTTCATAAATGTGAAATATAGAGAAGACATTCTAACAAATTGCTTGCTTCACAAGTAGTAAGTATAATAAATCTCATGAATTTGCCGAATCTATAGGATATAGATGGTATGCACATTCATATTGACAAGAAAGGCCACGTCATCCTAATTTCAATTGGAAATTTCTGAAATATTTTTCAAATGATTCGTCGACATCGTCGTCATCGTTTAAGTATATAAGTTGTTAACCTCGACCATAAAATATTCAAAATTAATATCGAAAATGCTTTCTTGAATTTCGGTTTTTCAGAAAATTTAAATGCAATCTTTTTCTTCTTTCAAACACATAATAAAAAAACAAAAAAAAAAGAAACAAAGCAGAAAATTCTTGGTGGCTCCAAAAAGATTTCTTTTAAAATTGCCGAATTCATCTTGTCGAATACAACACGTGAGCATGACACGATTCGATTGGAATTCCATTATTGAAAATACGAAATTTCGAAATTTAGTATAGATGCCTGTAAGGAGACATGAATCTTTCTTTCTTGAAAATATATACTTCAAAGAATTGAAAGATATTGAGGTCAAAAAACCTCGTAAATTAATGAATGAACAGGATTTTCGCGCTGCCGAACTGAGAACACTCTTTTAAATTTTAAGCACCATTGATCGTTTTGTGTTTTTTTTTCTTCTGTGTTTTCCATCTCAAATTAGACCCAAAAATTAATGAGTGAAAACAGCAGTTGGCAAGCCAAAGTGGTTAATACGATTTATCTTAATTATGATTAATTTGGTATGTTTATACGTATAGATATGTATGTAAACCGATCTGATTGGTCTTCTTATATGCAAATGAAGGGCATTAAAAATAATTTATTATCGATTAAAGAACGAACATGCCTCATGGTCATGCTATGCAATTGCTTATGCAAAAATATTATTTTATAGGTTGTTTTTTTCAATTAATCCGAAATACGTGCAAATTTGAATCTAGCTACATTTTAAATGAGTCTGTGTCCTTCAGGTTCTAAGAATTTTGATAGGATTTTGGTCCTTTTCCAGAAATAACCCTTGGAATGTATGTATTTGCTAAGAGAATTGAGAGTGTCACGTCTTCACTAAACATTTTTTTTTACAAGCGAGAGTACAATAAACTGTGGAGGTTTTTACATATATTTTACAATATATATGTATACATATATACATAAGTACATAAAATACCATGACCTAATTATTTTTATATGTATATATTGCTTGTGGGAGAATTATGCGTAATTTTATGATCATTGGCGAAAAAATTGCAGAGTAAAACACAATTTAAAAGATTAATGGCAAAAACAAAACAAAACGAAAAATACCTAGAGAAATTTCCTTATCTGTTTTCCCAATGAGAGCGAAAAAAAAGAAAAAAAAGAATTGAGATCTGGAGAATATTAACTGATTCGATTCACATTTGGCAGCTCTGATTCAAATGAAAAGAATTTTTTTTAAAAATATATATTTTTTCGAATTTTTGTTTATTTACATTTTGTATGGAATTTAAATGAATTGGAATTTGTGTTTATGGTTTTGCTCTTAATTTCGTATTTTTTTTTTCGGGATTGGAGAAAAAAAAAATCTAAAAATGCGTAACGACTTACCAGATTTTCCAACATTTACATTTCCTAAAACAGCAATTCGAACGCGAGGTACCGCGTTTTTATCTTCTGTTTTCATTGTAACTGGAAAGAAGGAAAAAAATATATAAAAATTATTATTGAGTAAATAACAAAAATAAAAAAATGCTAGATGCTTACTATTATAGAAAAGGTTCCAGAATGAATTAAGATTTTATAATATTATTATCAACTATGTTACCTTTCGCGATTTTTGGAAAATGAAAAAAAAAAATACAGAATAAGAAAATAAGAAAAGCTAACTAACTATAGTTGTAAGAAGTCTCGGCAATAGAAGAAACTCAAATTTTGAATAAATGCAATGATTAAAAAACGTTTTGAGCAAGTCCACCCATATCACTTTTTTTTTTTAATTTTCTCAGATCTTTGGCTTTATATATGAAATTGCACATATTTAATTATCCATTTGTAGAAAAATACCCTTAATTGATTTTAAACCCTATTAGAAAAGTATGCTTACCCCATGCTTACAAAAATATGACATGAGTTGAATTAAAAGCTTAATATTGGTGCTAAGTATAAAAACCAGCGAAGAAAATGAAATCAACTCAAAGCGTAAGTAAAAATTGATAAAGAATAAAAAGAAGAAATTTTTTAAAGAATTCCTTGAGTAATATAAAACTTTTATTGTTCCGAATAAGAATAACAACACTCTGTGGCTGAGAGCCATAAAGTTTATAACATCAAATACCCCTGCGTGTGAAATGTTTAAATTTCACAACACAGGTAAATTGAAAATTTTGTTGTTTTTTTTTTGTCAAACAACGAAAATATCTCACAACACGTGCATATGCCACAGTATTTGAAATTGCGCAACAATTTTTGCACCCTGGATAATATCATAAAATATCTATTAGATGCGCGTACTATGCGGATAGGCAAGGCTAAACAACACTATTATTATTGTAATTAAAGATTTCCGTTTGTAAATAAATTTCATGTGGTGTGAAAGATATAAATAGTGAAATTAATAATATCAATTATAAATGAAAATGTATTGCCAATGATATTCAGTAAATAACTTAAATTTTGCATTAGACATATCTTTTTAGATAGTTTTACATAGTTCCTAGTTGGCAATGAAAAGTAATTGAAAGTTGGAATTGTAATTACATATTTACAAAATTTGTAAATATTATTGGAAACAAATAGAATGTCGTGTGATTGTAATGTTTGAGTAGCCGTTGTGAAATAGGAAAAATATGTGGAATTCAGTTTTTTACTGAGATTTTCTGTAGCATTTTTAAAAAGCTGCGTTGAATGGAAACGAAATGTTTTTCTTAAGTATATAAACCTTTAATGTTTTACTGTATAGCTGAAGTGGAGATATTGTATAATAGGAATTAGTTATACGTACATGTCTCAAAAAGTATGTTTTTTTTTATATACATATTAAGCTATTAAATTTACTCCAAGAGGCCGACTTTAAGGACCAAGGATACGCTGATGCTATGTTAAAGGAAAGTTTGGATCTGCTCTATCTCTAACTGCTTTTAACATCGTTAACAGATGGTGCCAGAACATGGAACTATCAATAAATCCAGGTAAAACAGTGCTAGTTCCTTTTACTAGGAAAAGGAGTCTTCAGATCCCATCTCCTAAGTTAAATGGAATTGCAATAGAATATTCCAAAGAAGCAAAATATCTGGCAGCAAGCTTACCTCGAATCCCCACCTGGAAATGATAACTAATAAATCCATTTGGGCATTCAGTTCTTGCCACAGGGTTTTCGGGAAAATTGGGGTCTGAACCCCAAAATGACCTTATGGATCTTCCAGGGCATAGTGAGACCCATACTTGCTTATGGGGCAAATGTGTGGTGGCCTAAAACATTGCAGGCAACCACCAGGAGAATCCCTGATAAGGTGTAAAGGATGACATGTTTAGGCACCACTAGCGCCTTTACATCGTGTCCTCAACGTGTACTTGAAGCCATTCATGGCTTACAGCCTCTCTACTTCTTTATTCAGATTGAAGCAGCGGCTAGTATGCTTCGAAAGGAAAGGCCAGAGAGCCCACCTCATCCAGGGTGGGTCATCTCAATATCTTCGAGCAGGTCAACATTAACGACCTAGAAGCACCAATAGATATCTACAATGCGAAGAGACTTTTTTTTTTAAAGAGGTTACAAGGTAACCATAAATGAATGAAGCCAGATATTTGACAGAGAACTCCAGCTTCCGCAACGGGTCCAAGTCTGGTATACTGACGGATCCCGGAAGGACGGGAAAACAGGCGCGGGGGTGGTTGGTCCAGATGTGGAACTATTCATTCCGCTTGGTGTCTCACCTTCCATTTTTCAGGCGGAAGTCTATGCTATAGAGGTTGGACCTCAGGAAAGCCTAAATAAGGGCTGCAAGAACTCCAATATCTACATTTGCTCAGACAGCCAAGCTGCGCTCCTAGCTCTTTCCTCTCAAGTTTTTGAGTCGAAATCAGTCTGGAGTTGCTACACGAAACTCCAACTACTGTCTAGGGACAACCAAATAACCTTGGTCTGGGTTCCTGGACACGAAAGAGTGGACGGTAATGAAAAAGTGGACGAACAGGCTAAGACACGAGGTGAATGTCCGTATACTGATTCCTACCCGACTTTTGGCCTACCAAAAAATCCACTTAAGGGGGTCTGGAAGAACAATTATCTCTCCAGATAATGTCTCTAATCTAACTCCAAAAGTAATAATCGAGCTTGTTAAAAGACTCGATTTTGCCTAACCACTTTAGGAGAAGGCACAATACACCCGCAGTTTAAGAAAAAAACTCAATTAACAATGAGCTCTCAAAAGTTCTTGTTAAAATTTCTCAATTTTACACCTTATAGAAATCAGCTGAAGGTCAGTGCAAGAATAAATCGCCATTCTATTGAATGAAGTGAAAATTTCGTTGAAATTATTAAAGACAAGGTGCTAAGTAGATAATGTAGTACATATATACATGCCTACATATATTATATAAATTATTTAAAAGTTTAAATTGAAAGCTCATATGTTCGCTCCGAAAATCTAGGAATTCGAGCCAAGGTATGTACTTCGACGCCACACTTCCTAAATAAATTTTCGAAAATTTCACAATGAAAAGAACCTTGGATATAAGCCAACAATGTAAAAGCCAAAAAATTATTATATTTGTCTTTGATGGGGAATTCCATTTTATATTAATGAATTTCTAGCTAAAATAAGTAATAACATTACTTATTCGGAGATGTTTTAAATAAACTAAATTATTGTATGACTGCATCTTTTTATTATGTGCCATGCCTATTTGTAACGAAAACAGCTGACACATCGTTTTTTAAATTTTGATTTTCACACCCGCGAACACTCATTTACAAGAGATTTCATACGCGATAGATACCTCTATAAATTTCTTAATATTTGCTCAACCTTAAATTTCATCTTTTATATATATGTATAAAGTATGTATATAATAGGTAGGTATGTAAGTTATTCGGGAGTAGTATGTAGGAAAAAAATTTTAGAGGCCTGACTGGCGCCAATTTCATGCCACTACTGTAAATTTCTCACTGAATCTCATTTTGTCATTCATTTTTATTTGTTTTTTATGCTGCTGTGTATGACTAAGAATCTTTGAATTTTCAAGAGATCATTTTGTGACCCTGTCGCCGCCGTTTCGTCGTGAAAATCTGAAAATCTGAAAATCTCTTAAATCACTAAACAGACATTTTCAACATTCTTTATCAAAACATATTATAGCCGTCTACCTACTTGCTTCATTTTTTTACACACGGTTCGCATGGTATTTATTTATTAATATACAAAATATAGGCCTACACAGGGTTAAACAGAGTGAATGCATGAAACTTATTTCAAAGTTTAATGATCTTTCTTGGGGAGGAAGAGGAGGAGGAGGAGGAGGACGAATGAATTCCGGAAGTGTAATTTTCCATATTCATTTTAAAACCGAAATGTTAACCTTTTGATTGAAATTCATGAACTTCAATTCAAATTCCTAAAGAAAACGTGTAGGAATCTTACTTATAAAAATATTAAGCTCTTAAGAGATTTGGGGGTTATATATATATTTGTGTGTTGTAACCTAATTTCAGTTCGGATCAATACTAATGAGAATAAAAAGAAAATTCTTATAATTAAAACAAGACGTATGTAGGTATATAAGTTCACTTACATAATAGCTTTACTTAACCTACAAAAATAGCAAAAGTGCTGCTAATAAATGAAATACCAAGAAGGATATTGTATTATGTATCCTATATATTCAAGGACGAGCTAATCTAACCTATATCCGTACATAAATACACATATACCTGTGTGGTGGAACGACATTTATTACCTATGTATATTAAATTTTCATGGAAAAGTAACAGTCGATTACCAGGAAATTTTCATGACAAATTGTTTTAATAGAAATTTTTCCAATGAAAAGGAAATGAATATTTACTGGAGGACAATGTATACAATCACCCACCCCACACACACACACACACACACACACACAAAAGTGTTTTTGTAAGAGGGTTTTCAGATGGAATAGAAATTAACAACTGTGGGACGTATAGCATAGTAATTCAATGTAATAAGTAGAAATATTGAATTTCAGTTACGACATCTACTATTATTGCCCTGAGGGATTGAGGGATTTAGGATGGGTTTGAATTGAACGGAATGCTATGAAGAGGGAATAGAAGTATTCTGAAAGTTTCAGGACTAAGTTCTAATAAATAAATAGGGTAGAGTCGCTAGTGGTCAGTACCTTAACGCATTTTCTTGAAATAATAGCTCGTAAAAAATTTTAAATAATTAATTTTGGGGATGTAGATACAGGAACATTAACCTCAATATATATATTTTAAATTTACAATACTAAAATATCGCAATTTTTCATTTATTAATTAAAATTGTAATAAAAATAGAAAATTGGGAAAATTCTCCTAAAGTCAGTACAAAGAACCCAGTGCTCGGCATTCTAGTTTCCTTTCTCCAGCATGCGGTTTAAATTTAAGTTTTATATGAAAACAAATTAATAGAAGCAGTCAATTTTTGAATTTTGATATCATTTTATTAAATTATGCTATCATATGCAAAAAGAATGAAGGAAATCGGTGAAGAGGGTGAGAAGTAATGGACAAAAGAGTGGAGGCATGTTGGTGAATTTTTGTTGTATGTAAACTGTAGATTGGTATGGTATGGTGGAGCGGCGGAGGGGTAAGGAAGGGTGGGGGAAACATGCTTACCTATGAAGGGGGAAGAGTTGGCTACCATGTACAAAAAGAATGAAGAGAAACGGTCAACAGGGTGTGAAGAAATGTACAAAAGAGTGGAGTCGTATCGTATAACACTAACGCTATCGAAAGAAAATTTTTATCCGAATAATACTCAAAAGTCCGAATCGTTGCCTTAATGCTAACTTCGAGTAGCGCTAATCACTATATTTAATCGAAAGCCTTTCGCGTAACGGGGGGTATTAGTATAACCGGCAAAAATGCAACCGCACCATATATATATATATATATATATTTTATACATATAATTTTGCAACGCAAGAGCGAGGGTCTGAAAAATAGTGTGAAAAAATCAGGAAAAAATAATCAAAATAAATTTTAAAAATCGAGTTATATTTGAAGGAATTATGGGGTGGGAATGAATTAATACACATATACACATGAAATTTGAGAAATTTGTTTGAACGAAGGTTGTTTAGTAAGAAAAATAAGTACACAGCTCGATAGTACTCGCTGAGACCTTTCATAAGATATGCAACATGCTATAGTGGAACTCACCCCCCTTAGAGGGTACCTACCACCACCCCAAAGTAAGATTAAATAAGCAGAATAGTGAAATCAGTATCCCGATATAAGGCCACGTTACCGATTTATTATCGAAATATCCCCCACCCCCCAATTTATTTTGCTCTACGATAATTATTTCGAGGTGTTACAAACGGAATGACAAACTTAGTATACACTTTAGATTTCATCTAGGGTATAAAAAGTAGTAGTCAGTTGTAAATTTACAAATTTTCATCTATGTGATTTGTATTTTCGCTCAGAATTTGTAATCATGGTAAAATTACATCAGTGCCATCTTTACGAATGGTTCCTCTGCCCCCCCCCCCCCCCCCCCCCCCCCCTAGGAGGCAGCTGTGATATATGTATTTTTGCATAAGGATATAGAAAATATCAATACGCTATTGAGCTTTTTCAATTTGGAGCGGGCTTGCTTAAAGGTAAATTTCACTTAATATTTGATGAACTGCGATCCGCTGCTGAAAAATTCACCATATGAGTGTTGAAAGCTTTGATGAGTTACAACCAGAGCTGGGCAAGTACCAAAGAAAAAGTACTTAAGTACAAGTACCAGTACCGAAGGCATGAGTACTTCAGCGTAAGTACAAGTACCGCATGTATGAAAAGTACTTGTAACTAAGTACTAAGTCTATAAAAAGTACTGAGTAATTTTTGAAGTACTTTTTTAGAGTCTTTATACGTTGACAGTAATATAATGCAGTTTATTGAGTTCAGTTAATAGATATTAATAAATAAATACCTTTTGACAACTATAATATGTATAGCAACCAGTGGCTACTATTTATAGTTTTTTATAGTTTTCAGCGCTGCAGGTAGAGTAAAACTTTCACTTCTCATTGCTACACTCATAAAAACTATTAGAGGTCCACCGAAGCACCCATTGTCGCCACCAATAATGCATAAAAATTCGAAGGAAAAAATCTCCAGTAAATTTCTAAGAAAAAATTGAGGACTTTCCTACATCAGGTCGACGCATCGTTGATTTTATATTAGAGCGAGGCATTGTTTGCTTACCCTTGGTTATGTCATTAAGTCGAGGTATCGTCGATTTTATATACGAGCGAGACATTACTGGTTTTTGTCCAACTTGCCCAGTCTTATTTGTATGCTATAAGGCTATAAGTTTGGCTAAGGTTCTGCATTGACACTAAGTGTGGCACATGCTTTGACAGCTCTTTGCGTGCTTTAAAACACAACAAAAAGGGAGTTGCGTTAGAGATTGTTTCCACGTAGAGTTGGATATTTGTAGATACTTAATAGACTCCGAAATACTTAAAATACTTAAGTAAAAATCTTGGTACTTAAGTACAAAATTAAGTCTTAAGTATAAGTAAATAGAAGCAAGTACTTATGTTCAAGTACTAAGTAGGGCCATTTCAAAAGTATTGAGTAATAAGTCTTAAGTAACGAAAATGTACTTTAGGTAGTACTTAAGTCTTTTTTTACTTAAGTATTGCCCAGCTCTGTTTACAACAGATCTTGCAACCAGTTATAACTTATCAAAGGTATTATTATGCGATCGTTAATTGAACCCGAACAGAGACTTGCTATAACTCTAAGGTCTATAAACACATTTTTATCTTAAAATTGCTACCAGAGTATTCCTTAAAAAGATTTTTTTTGTTGTTGTATAGGGGTGATATCATTTGTACTTCTTGTAATAATGCTTCCTTTCACATCGTTGCAGCAGACATTAAAAAAAATGCGTAAGTTTTTTCCTAGCTTAACAACGTCTCTCAAAACAATGGCAACCAAGCAGCAACAAAACTATTAGCAGTGCATGAATATTCATATAAACGTGAAGGCGCGGTGATAGTTTCGTCACCGAAAAGTTGCTAGACGGAGGAACCAAAAAGTCACGTTGCTGTCACGTTACTTCATGCGCGCATTACCTTTAGATCCTAATGGAATTGAAGGTGGTGATAAAACAGTTTTGTGACAAAAAGTCTCCAGTTCGCGATAGGTCTACTTTACATTATTATAGTACTTTTGATAACCCCAAGGATTTTAGAAAATAATTTCTGTTAGTGGGTTCCCATATCTTAAAGTGACCATGGCCACCATTTTGGCTAAAGACGGTCATGAATTACACAGATAACATATATTGTATAATATTAAACAGGTATTTTAGAGTGTAGCTATAATCTCGGCTTTAATAACTTTTGATTCATCCAAATTAGTCTCAGAAGTATTTTTTTTAATTAACCTCTATATGTTTTCTTGATGGTAAAGAAAGCAACGGAAGCGCTCGTTTATTTCGCTTCACTTAAGCGTGCCTCTGTTGTGAGCAGCAAATTTTCTCTTATATTATGTTGGTTTCATATTTGGTCTGACCTTGACTGAGAATATTATTATTATTAAATTTTGTTATATATCCACTTCAAACTAAACGTTCTATATAAATATATATATATATAGTACAACAGATTTGTTCTCATTTCTGCTTCCTTCATACTAATAAATATTCCTTGGAGGGTATCTACCACATATAAACTATACTATACGTCTTACTATTGACACTAATGGAAAATACTCTTCTCCTTTTAGCATCACAATAATTTAATTATAACTTCCTCTCATCTCCTTTTATCTATCTGTGCAGAGCACATATAACAGCGTAGAGGTAGAAAAAGGATCGTCTGCCTTTGGCAGCATTCTATATAATTCCGTTTAAGTGAAAATCAATAGAAATTTTATGGTAAATGGGAGCGCTATGATATTACGCCATAAACACTTATCGGATACTTTTGCTAGAGCTATGTCTTTAGATACCAAATCCATATATCAGATGACATCGTAAAAAAGAAAATTTATATTCGGAAAATCAGGTGAAATGCTCTTAGTTGCCCACCACACCAAACTTCTGGACCAAAATTGGACATTATCATCAGAGGGGAATCCTTAATAAAATAATCGTCTTAAGTAACACTAACTGAACAAAATATGTGTACATATACAGCTTGTTGCCAACTTGAAAGAGGAGTGCTTTATGTGTAGGCTGGATAGAATGACATTTTTTTATGGACTATTACAAATCGATGACATGAATACTGCCGGGGGTTGTATTGTATTATTTTATGAGAGAAAAAAAAGAAATAAAAGAAATCGCCTTTGTTGTCATCGAAAATTTATACCCATCCCAACAAATTATCTCTCTCTCTACCATTGAACAAAAAATTGCAGAATTTTTTTCCGTTTTTTCTTACTAAAACCCTCTTTTGTTATAATAGGATGGAACATTTTTTTGGCTGCTTTAATTATTTCATATTTTATCTATTTTTTTTTTTACAAATTTATACTTCTGTGAAATATATTTATTTTCACCGAAACGTTTCCAAAATTATGAAGAAAAAAAAGAAGAATATTTTTTATGACAACAATTTTTCGTTTATTTATTTTCACACTGCTGCGGAGGAGAAGAAAATTTTGATCGATTCTTATTAAGAAGACCGTTTAGTGAAATTGTGCGAGATGATAAGTGGTTTCGTGTTTAAAATTTATATATAAAAAAAAAATTATAAAAGTAGATATCAAGACTGCAAAATGTTTATTATGAGAGGAAAATTTTCTCAGATTTTTCATATAAATATGATAAAATTGTTATCTAAAATTCTCTCGTTTTATCTTTGTGTGTATACTTAACTTGCTTTTCAGTTCAGACGAAAACATAAGGATAAAACTGGAGAAGAGATAAAATCTCATTTGTTTAATGGAAAGATAATTTTCTAAGTACGTATACAACTTCGGATGATAGATACTTAAAAGATGGAATGGAAAAAAAATCATATTTTTTCTATTTTTCTGTGAAGTGATTTCTATTTTTTGGAGAATTTTACATGATTTATGCAAGGAATTTTTTTCTTATTATTTTCTTTATTTTCTTATTAATTTTTGCTTAACATTAATTACATCATAGACTCGGACTAAGCTATTATACTGGATTATCTGATAAGCAGCAGCAAGGTATATAGAATACAAGGTATTCCCATTAAAAATTTGGCACATTGAAATTCATAGCCGTGACAGAGAGAGGAGAGAGTATTGTGTTCTCTATACCGTACTTTCCTACACATTTCACGATGTTACGTCACCTAATGGTGGAAAATGGTTGGTAATGAGAATATCTTGAGCAGCGCAGTGTGATTATCTCAAAATGTTATACTCACGCATGCGAACGTTTGAAGCGTTTGAATTTCAGTAGTTCATCTGGTTCTCTGGTTATCATTTGAATGTCATTAATATATATATAAAAGTAAATTCTACAGCTTTGATGATTATATTTATTTGTTCTGAAGGAAAGTGAGCTTATAAGCATTCAGACTGTAGTCATAATGACCGCTTCATACATGTCTTCTTGTACCACCGGGAATTATTTAGGCAAGGCTGTGGACAGAATATCCAAATTTTCAATTACGTACAATGTTTTCCTTCGAATACTTCAAATTCAAATAAAAGTTTATTTCAACGCTACACAAGTAAGACAAATCTTATAATTATGTGTAGGTAGGATAATGAAAAAAAAATTAAACATAAACATTACTGAACTAAACTAAACGTACAAAATAAGATATCTAATATCTAAATTAATAAAGATAAATACAATTTGCTTTATTACTACGAAACCAGATCGAATGTACCGTTATGCAGATCTTAAATATTCCATTAAATTGTTGCGAAAACTATGATTGTCTCTGCTCCTTCTAAGGTGCAGCAGAGGAAGAGAATTCCAGAGTCGTGTGGATTGAATAAAAAATTGACGACCACTTGAAAGACAGGTGGACCGAGGAGTGTTTAGAGAAAAAGCTCTTACGGATTGAGAAAAATCCAGTCTAGTCAGGTTGCTCGGTAATCATCAAATTACGAAGGAATAGTATCGCACGATATTTAAAGGAAGTTTCCAACGTGCATCCCAAGATTGAATTTAAATATCCCGAGACATGGTAGTATCGCCTCAAGCCAAAAACATACCGCACGCTAGAGTTAAAAGCCACATTCAGCTTAAGCAATGAAATTGAATCAGAACCACGAAAAACTTCACATCCATAAGTCATGAGGGGAACAATTAACGATTTAACTAACATAATCCGCGTGTCAACAGGAGTAAAGGACGCAGTGACAGAAAGTTTACGCAGCGTTCCATAAACTTTGCAGACAAGCACGTTAATGTGATTGGACCAATTTGATGTGCGATCCAAAATTATTCCAAGATTATTTACGGTACTACTGTAAGGAATAATTACATTGTTTAAGATAACATTCGGAAAGCAGGAAGTGTCTAATACACTTTTATAGATCACGATAGCTTTGGATTTAGAGGAATTTAAGATCAAACTATTACTAACAGCCCGATCAAGCACATCAGCGAGGTCTTCGTTCATACGGAATATGGCATCCTCCAGCAATCCCAACGGCCTAGAAATGTAAAGCTGTATATCATCAGCATACATGTGGTAATCACAATTTCTCAGGACAATTGGAAGATCATTAATAAAGATAGTAAATAATAAGGGACGCAGAATGGAGCCTTGAGGGACTCCACTCCGCAAAGGTAGGAAGCCAGAAGCAGAATTAGAACAGACCACACTCTGATGACGCCCGCAAAGGTAAAACCAAACCAAAGTGCATGCAGAATTAGAAAAATTGAATATATAAGCTGTATGTAATAATAATATGTGGTCAACTGAGTCAACGGCCTTGGAAAAGTCAAGGAGGACGAGTGCCATAAATTTATCACTATCAAATGATTTTCTAATATCATCTGTTATATTTAGCAACGCTGAAGTGCAGCTACGCTTGGTTCTAAAACCCGATTGAAGATTATACTTTTCCATCATAATTTTTTTCCTTGTTTTCCAATAAAATATTCAAGAATTTTTCATAGCCACCCACCTAAAATCACCTCACCACACAACCTTTAAGGGAAAGTAGGATACGATGACACGCATTATATTAATTTTTGTTTCTTAACTAAGCTATCAAACTATGTTCCTCTATAGTACCTACGTACGTACTGTGAACCTACGTCGAACATCAAACCCACAACGAATGAAAATTTCATCCTTTCATGGAGAAAATGACTATGAGTATTGGAACAAAATCTTTCAAAATCACTTCCCCCACCACACATTCGCCTACGTTGATGATGAAATTTATGACGTGGAGACTAAAGTAAACTCTTATCCAAAATTTGAGTGAGAATTTCTTAATAAGGGCGTATTTCACGTTGGAAAGATGAGAAATGAAATCAGGAGTAGCGTTTAAGGAAAGTGCACCCTCCACCATTTTTATTTATTTTTTCAAATGAGGCCAACATTTTTAATATTCGTTAAATTTTTTTTTTTAACTTACAAGGATTAATTGTATAAAGTCACAACTTACATAGTACAAACTACTACTACTACCTACTACGTAGTCACGTTTACAAAATGAAAAATTTGCAAAATACACAAATTGAGGAAACGTGAAGAGCCAAAGTTATTGATGGTTGAATAATATTGAAAAGGACCTTTGAATTTTGTATAGATGGTGTAAATTGGCTACGTTACCGATTGCGCATATAACTCGTTATGATGATGTACATAGTACAGAATTACAACAGGTTTATTCATATAATGAATAATCCTTGGAATAAGGCCAACAAATGTTATATGTATCTATAAAACACTCTCCTATTGATCCCAGAAAGGTTCATCTCATGTTTTCCATGTAACCTAATGCTTTCATTTCCTGAAGTAAATATCTTTTAAGGTCCTTAAACACTTTTGTTTACAATTTCCGTAATATTGTGGTTGGGTGTCTCTATAAGTAGCCCATAAATGACATCGGCATTTACTTTGCCAGCACGTCTTCTCTGATACACATAATAGCTACACTCATAAAATCACAGAATGGTAATAAGCACGTGCCGGTAATGACTTTTTTTTTCTTCTCTATAGCTAGACCTACAATGACTTTAGAGTTTTTATTGGTACTGCGAGTGAGTGGCACGTGTTTACTTTGGAATATTCCTATACGAAACTCTAACATGACCATATACTAGTTTTCGGGGTCACACGACTTATTCCCGACAACTTTTATTTTTCTTCTGGATAAAAGATTTTAAGGATATTTAAAAGATATCTGTGTACAGATGTATGTGAGATCAAAGCTTCTCTATCAAAAGTGAACTTAACTATGGGAAATTGTATAAGACGTGAGTGTTCTAGGAAAATAGTTAACAACCTGGTTATATGAGTAAATCTAAGTGTGACAGCAAAATATTATATGACTGCAGTGAGGAGTACCTAAATGCTAAAAGTTTGGAATGTTTGAAGATTGGCACTTAATTTTTATTAATCACCTAATGATTATTATTTAGAATTTATTAGATAGATAATCGTGGTGAAACACTTCATCAACATCCTGTTTGTTTTTTTTTTTTTTTAAGAAGCCACAAGTCTCGGAATTCGAAATACATTTGTATAGTTTTCATTTATAGATAATTCTACTTAGCAAATCGAAATCAAATTTCGAAAATTGGTACAGTGGAATAACTCCTTCATATATGTATAGAGCTTCTATATATTTGTATGCATGTTCATTGGAATATTAATTAAAATTTATGATGCTGGCATTTTTGTCACTTCCGTTGTGTAAACATTTTAAATTCATTTTCGAAAATTTGTAAATTCGGACTGCCATACAAAAAGAAATTTTTTACGTAGGTACATATGTTGAAATTAGATGGCCTAAAGCGCCCAAAAAAACTTACTACATTTCGTCAACTCCCTAGAATCAGCCCTGTGCTCAACGAATTCAAAAATTGTTTTTATGATCTTACAAGCATATTTTCAAATGGGAGGCTATGCTTACTTAATTATACTAAATACATTTACTCTATAGGATAGCAGCAATAATTTTAGTCCTAAAACAAATCTAACTACTTTTTATGCAAATGTCAATTTTATTTATCATTGATATCATTTTGTATACTATTTTACCTTTTTTTTTGCTGTCGTATTTTGTTTATTTAATCTTTTGATGGATGTTGTTGCATTTGCTTGCTGGTTAAAAAAATTTAATCTCGGTCAACAGGTAAAACGCAAGTTACTACAGATGGTAAGGGAGATGCAAAATATTTTTTGTAACTTTTTTGTTACAATATACTTAGTTACTTATGACATTGAGCGATTTGATTTATTTTTAAATTTTTTTAAAATCAATATCATTTATTTTAACCTAAAAACTTACATAATGTAAAACATTTTAGATATCCTCTGATATATGAAAGGAATCTCTTATGTAAATAAATTACACAAACACAGCTATATATATATGGGTATGTGTCCATATAGGTACAAGAATAATGTTTGACTTTGAGAAAATTACCAGGAAGTTAATAATAATATTTCGACTTTATTGTGTCGAAATCATGAGCTTAAAATACACTTTCTAAAGATCAATAGGCGCCTACTGTAGTAAATTCCCTTCCTTATTTCCACCCAAGCAAGAAGTTTTATTTTAATGTCAATTTTATTGCTTTAATATTGCTAAAAAGTGTACAAAGCTCAACTCAGAAATTTTCTTCCTTATGAAGTCGTCGTAACCATTGCTTTGTTAGATACTATTGTTGGTCTTTTATCGTATATAGTTGTTTACTTATAAAATTTCCGGCTTCTTTCTATTCAACACTGAAGAGAACAAATATTTTCTCAAAGTATAAAAATAAATATTTCTGGATCAACTTGTATTCTAATATATCAGACATATATGAGTATATGTAGGCATTGGTTGTTCATGTTAGTTGAACAAAGGTTTTATATTGTATAAGTTTATATAGGAGTTACAATAACAATTTTAATGATTTAAAAAAAATTGGAAATGTCACCTATACATACAACATATATAAGTCAAAATCTACAATAGTGAAACCAAGAAGATCATGTGTATGAGTATGTAAGAGTATCCTGTTAACTCTGAGGGTAAACAATATAAAAATACAATAATTGGATATCGAATTTCCAAAGTGATTTTTATCCCTTATTCCAGATATAGACTTCAGAGATTATTATTTGCGCATTAAGGTAGTGAAAAAAAAAAATAACTCAAAAAAGGGACGCCATTTATTTAGAAGCGATGCTGATAATATTTTTGAAATTCACAAACATATTTCTGATGGTTTGAGATAAATAAGCCATATATTATGCGTCTATGCGTAAGATACAAATATTAAATACGCGCGCAGAAATAATCACCACAGGTTATAAGAATCTACGGTAGCAATCTCCATTGTACGAGTATCTATGTATTATGAACTCCTCCATATATGCGTACACATACAATTATGAAGTTGAGTGCCCACAATTAATTCAATTAATTCACAGTTAACTCATGCATCCCTTTACATTTAATATAATTAAACTTCCTGCTCTCCAACCGAAGAATGTCTGTTAATCATTGTTCCTTTATTGATGATCAAACTTCTATTTTAAACTTTGAAATATGTACCTCATCCTCTTATCAAATTAAGGGTATTTCCGGTAACTGTAGACATTGTGAAAGGAATGATAGGGGCAGAAGTTGCATTAGAGTGGATAGTTAAAATATATTGATTGGGTATGTAGGAGCGATCCGCCCTATAATTTCTTAACGACAACCCATATGATAGTTTTTTAATATATATATATTTTTTTTGTAGATATTCTTTTCTTCGCCCCTCAGTATTGTCTGTTTAAACCTAAAGCATAAACAAAAGCAAATAATACCGTTCCAACTGTGCAACAATCTCCAAGTCATCCTTTATAAAATACCTTTCCTTCATAATTTTATCATAATAATAATTATATAATTAATTTTCTTCATTATTTATAGTAGTCTTAGCTGAACTGTTTATATTTGCGAGAAATTCAATGACGTACTATCTTTCTTTCCTTCCTCTACTGTTGCAATTTGTACTTTTCCATATATTAAGTGGTCGGAAATCACGGCACATCCTAAAACGCCACACATATCCCATGACGTTTTCCATCTTCCTTTCCAGTTCCGGTTTTTCAGAGTCTTTGGCAAGGAATATCTGGTTCGAAAAATGTTGGTATTTTTGAGGCCATTCCCTTTAACTCGTACACGAATTTGTCTGTCTATTTATTTTTTACTATTTTCGACACTCTCGTAGACCCACATTTCGTCATCACAGGTTTATGTCGCGTGACAATTGAATCTATCAAAATATGAACCGGAAATTTCCATGGAAATTCCCGGAAAATCGGGAAAAATCATTTAAAAATTTCGTACAAATTTGATTAGTGATAAATCCGTTTCAGGAAAAATGCAGAGTTTTCCGATTTTTCCGGAAAAAATTTCCAGAAGTTTCCGACTTTTCCGCAAAATTTTCCGGTAAAAAAGTTTTCTAAATTATGCACGATCAAGTTCCCTATAAACTGGCATCATTACTTTCTCTCCGACAATGGTGAAAACTTGCAGAAAAAATCGAAAAATTCATGTAAAACGCTTTTCCGGAGTTTTTCAGACCAAGGAAGCGTTTGAGCGTTTTGCAACCTAAGACAAAGTTGTAGAGCGAAATGAGTTGCATAAAGTTGCTTTTGTGAAAAACTCCGTGGAAAACCCGGAAAAGCGGGAAAATCATCGGAAAAATTTTCATCGAGATGATTAGTGATAAATCTGTTTCAGGAAAAATGCAGAATTTTCCAATTTTTTTTGAAAATTTTCCCAAAATTTCCGGAATTTTCCGACAAAAAAGTTTTATAAGCTATGCGGAATCATTTTTTTTCCGTCCTACTGGCATCAATACTTTCTCTTCAACATTCATGAAAACTTGCATGAAAAATCGAGGAAAATTCATGTAAACTTTTAAAAAAAATTCATGGTAATAGGAAAAGTCTGTGGAAAACATCGAAAGTCGGGAAAATTCATGTTATATGGGATCAAGTTGGAATACAGCTAAAAAGCGCTGTTTAAAACATAATTTGAATTTCAGAAAACCGTTGCAGTACAACAACGATTTGATGCTCGAACAATTTTTGTTTTCGGATCGGCACCAAACATGACTTAAAAACTGTTTTAAAATATCTCCATGCAGCACGTAATAACAATTTAGTTAACGTGAAAAAGGCAGAAAATAAAATAAGTTATAAACGAGTTTTCAAACAAAACTGAGGCCTAGCCGCATGAAAAAGTAGAAAATAAACTTTTCTTCACACACAGACGTGAACTCAGATTTTATTCGCTGACAATCACCGATATATTTCAGTATGATCAATCAGAGGTAATAAGTGATTTGATTCATGATTCATGAAAGAATATTCAAGAGAAATGTCCCAATCAAAAAATCTGAGTCCACCTCTGTGTGTGAAGAAAAGTTTATTTTCTACTTTTTCATGCGGCTTGTTTGAAAACTCGTTTTTTACTTATTTTATTCTTCATAAGTTCATTTAGAATCTAGTGTTAGTTAAGTTAATGTCTTAAGCCTAATCTCTGATAAATATTTAAATTTAGACTGGCATTTAACAGTGAGTATAATATCTTACCCTATACTAGTGAAATATTCAAACGATCTGTCACAAACGATCGGATTTAAATATAATCTAAAATTACCGAAGATCACTTTCATTCAACCACTTTCACGATTCTGCTCTCCTCCTATTCATTCTTGAAATATGCCTTAACTATCTAAATCTACAAAAATAAAACGATCCTTAGACCCTATGTATATATATCTGTCCCTATACATCCCATAATATGTACTTTTTGCTTTCAACAAATTTTTTATTAATACTTTTAGAAAAATAACTCATAAATCAAAGTAAATTTTTATCCAATGCCGCAAAATTATTGGAATTTTTATTTTTAATTTTTCATAAAAATATCTTATCACGAAGGGAAATTTGGTAATTTTCTTTGTCAACATATACCTAATACCAAGGGCACAACCAGAATTTATTGGCGTGCTTGTGAAAACTAATAGATAGAACTGATAGAAACAATAAAATATATTTTTATCGTAAATTATTTTGATTATCTTTTTTTCACCCCATAGTAAATATTTTATCTATAGATGCGTCTACCACAAAAACATGTCTACGTGTAGCCCAGCCCTTCTTTCCCCGGGTAGAAAGACAATTCTAGTTAGTATACAATGCTTGTGTGTATGTTAAGCTTAT
The DNA here is from genome assembly GCA_963930735.1 of Dioctria linearis. Classification (NCBI taxonomy): domain Eukaryota; kingdom Metazoa; phylum Arthropoda; class Insecta; order Diptera; family Asilidae; genus Dioctria; species Dioctria linearis. Next base: position 20,446,957 of record OZ005744.1, read on the forward strand.
GGGAGTTGTGTTTTACACGAATATAATGGGTCTACATAGGCACGTTTTAAGTTTAAGTGGAATGTTTGTATAGGTATACACCCTAAAATAGATAGTGTCATATGGGTTTTGGAATTCCTTCGATGTCTATTTTTATTGACAAGTAGAAGATAAAAAGAATATAAATAAATACAAAAAAAAAGACACATTGGAATTCAGTATAAGTGGTGAGTGGTGACACGAGCCAGCTAGCTCTCAATGATGAAAATGTTGAGTTGATTTGAAAATGAATTATGTATGTGCATCTTGTATATATTTAGGAGGACACGAAATTGACATAGTATAGAAAACTTACAAATTGCAAGCCTTTGATCTTTAATTTTTTGAAATTCTTTTCGAGTTTCAGTTTCAGGTTTTTTTTTTTTAAACCTTCAAGAAGTGACAATCGCCAATCAATTTTCAATTAAATTTAAGTAGCAATCATCTTATATGTGCATATATAAAAATCCAGCTCCATGATTGGTGAAACTTAAGAAACTATGTACCTATGGGAATTTCAAGACCGTTTAGTATGAACAAACTTTTGTAAGTAAGCTCCAATGTAGCAGTGCAAATGCGAAACATTCCTTTAATAAACTATCAATCGCTAATGAATCGGATTTTTTCATTTTTTTTGGTGGAGTGCCTCAAGGTTCTATATTTGTTCTACTACTTTTCATTAGATCTATAAATCATGTTATATTTTATTCATTTGTGCTTTTTGTCTGAAATAATGCATAAAAATGCACGATATTTATAAAATGCATTGATCATTCAAATAAAATTTCGATATTCGAATTTAAACTCAATTTTCGAAAATTTTCTAGTCGAAATTAAAAGATACACAATTTTTAAATTAATGAGTCAGTAACAGGTAATTTTATCAGGAAAAAATATATTTTTTTTTAATTAGAAGAAAATTTTAAATTAGAAGAAATCCCGTTCTTAATTTGCAGGAAAAGTCTAGGTATGTTAAATCCAAAAACTGAGAAGTCTTTTAAGATGACACTCATCGTTTATTATTTAGTATAATACCCTACCACCGGATGCTATAACTTCACAAAAATTCGGCAATCTTCATACAGGCACCATTTACGAATGCAAGATATTTGCATGGAGCCTGTCTTTCATATTTCTTAAACTGGATGACTGATTAAGAATAATAAACAATTTAAAAGGAAAAAAAATCGTTTTTCTTTTCATAAAAAAAAAAAAAAACCATCAATGAATCAAATAACACGATCATTTTCATCACCATTAGTCACCTCATCACGGAAGTAACATAATTAATATGATTTTGAAAATAATCGTTTTGATGAAATGATCCATTCCTCAACCCATTTCTTTCAACATTCTCCAAAAAATTTTTTTTGCGAGACGCCTACAAAAATAAAAAGAAAATATGGGCTATGAATAAAAATATTTGTTTAACTACATACATACATACATAGTTGATGATGAGTATACAACATAAAACAACAATTCTTTTGTGCAAAAAAAAATCTTCACACATTAAATTAGGTTAAACATTAATAACAAAATATTTTCGCAACCGCGAAACAAATGTTTAAGTTTAAACAAACTACATACATACATACATATATAGCTGAGCACAACCTCACACATTGGCACGCTTGCAATTTCGACACACACTTTCATAAAATGTCGAACAATTCGATTGTTCCAATTACGCTAAGTTTAGCTATTGAAACGACAATTATTTATTTATCTAATAAAAGTGGATTAATGTATGATTCGAAGGTATTCCGTTGAGTAAATTTCGCATTCTTTTAATGACCGCAATATTCATGAGCGTGTAATTATGTAGTAAAAACTAATGAAGATATGAGTAAAATTGGAAGAGGAATTTGAAAAAAAAAAAATAAAAATATTTTTGTAAAGTGAATATTTACAATTGGTCTTTTTTTTTTTTTTTTACTGACAGGATTATTCGGCATCGTGTTCTCTTTAGATACGATAAAAAAAAAGTCGCATTACCTACAGACACACAATATTACGAAATCTTGTAAGTGTTGTAAAACACATCGTCTGGTGATCTATTTTCAGAGGGTAGACCTAAGTATAAGCGTATCAGTGCCGACTCATCTGCGCGATCTACTTAACCTGACAAATCAAAAATGCATGGAATATCTGAGAGTCTGACGGGTCTTCTTAATAGAACACAGTTCAACATAAACATGTGTGCCATGCTAGCTAGCTAGCTAGCTATAAGAAGATGGTTAAAAACTATTTAGATGTCTAGTTGTAATTTGTGTTACTTAATCGAAATGAGAGTGCATATGTGCATATGCATTATGTTCAATTGAGAGAGCATTCTACATCATTTCCGTGCTGACTATTTGGGTCTTTATGGTACTACATATATCATTCATAAAATTATCAAAATTTCAAGTATTTTTTAAATTCTATACTAAGTGTCATGTTGCTGTTTGTAAGTGTATAGATATAAGAATGCGTATGGATATGTGAATGTCATGTACATATACTTACGGAATAAATTCGGCGTAGTTTTTGACTAATGACAGGACAGGTATTGTGACTTAATAACTTTATGAATTTTCTTATGTTTACTTTAGTGAATTGCTTTATTTTTAAAGGGAGTTTTTGAATGCAAACTGGGAAGAATTATGTAGTTGTAGAAATTTTACAAATGTACAAACACATTTCTTTTGGTTCTTTCTATTTTTAGTACTGAGATACGTAATATTCCCAGTTTTTATCAAATACAATTATTAGACAACAGTCGTTTATGTAAAAGTGACATGATTTGGGTTTTATCTTGATAATGGTTAATGACCCGCAACTAAAAACTGCCCTGCACGTAAAGAAAGAAAAAAAAACAGCAAGGTTTAACAGGATGTGGTTAAAGATATTTTTCATATTTTTTGAATCACCTATATCTTCTGAATTACCATATTAAGACAATTTAACATTTTTACATAGATAAATATTCGGGCTTTTCATTCCTTTACTCCTGTGTTTTTTTGAAGTTTGAGCTTAAGAAAGTAGAAATTTGGGAATTTTTACTAAGTTGGTTGGACTTGATGATGAAGAAATGCAAACTGCGAAAAACCAACAAATAAACAAAATAGGTTACATTTTTTTTTAATACAGAGCGCACTTTAACTTAAGAGCTTTGGAAATTTGATTATTTTTAATGCTGTGTTTTTTTTTTCAAGTAAGTTAAAATACCGAAAGTTTGTGTTTGTTGAACTCTGGGTGGAGGAGAAAAAATGGAATTAGCAAGTTTCAAAAACTTTAATGGAATTCCGTTTCACATGTTTTTAGAGATATTTTCATGATTTTTATATATTCATAGAAAATATTTATAAATTATTTTATTTGATTATAAGTATAATCGTAAAATGGAATGTCAAAACAAACTTCGTACGTTCAACACAACTTTCACATAAAGTATAGTCTACAGAGCAGTGAAACGGTCTGTTTATATCGTTTCTTAGAATTTTAAATGATATCTATATAAATTTTCATAAAAAATTCAAGTAACATTAAAAACTTAAATATAAACAATAATAATATATATCTTTTATTCCTCCTAGCATATCTCTACAAAACAAAAAAAGGAGATTTACTTTTATAGATATATATACATTCGGTATCAAAAGGTAGGTATCGGTTATGCAAAGATTCATCAAAATATATGCGCAACAGGACAATTTATTCAAAAAACATCTTTTTTAAGTACATGGCGTCTATTTAGGTATCAAATATTGAGTTATTAAAAATATTATCAAAATATGAGACGCATGAAAAAGAGAAAATAATTAATAAAATAAGTAAAAAACGAGTTTTCAAACAAAACTGAGGCCAAGTCGCATGAAAAAGTAGAAAATAAACTTTTCTTCACACACAGAGGTGGACTCAGATTTTTTGATTGGGACATTTCTCTTGAATATTCTTTCTATTCATGAATCAAATCACTTATTACCTCTGATTGATCATACTGAAATATATCGGTGATTGTCAGCGAATAAAATCTGAGTCCACCTCTGTGTCTGAAGAAAAGTTTATTTTCTACTTTTTCATGCGGCTTGGCCTCAGTTTTGTTTGAAAACTCTTTTTTTACTTATTTTATTTTCTGCCCTTTTCACATTAACTATAAATTGTTATTACGTGCTGCATGGAGATATTTTAAAACAATTTTATGACGGCTGAAAAGACACTGATTTACTGAATTTTCCCGATTTTCCATGCTTTTCACAGACTTTTCCTATTACTATGATTTTTTTTTTAAATTTACATGAATTTTCCCGATTTTTCATGTTTTCCACAGACTTTTCCTATTACTATGATTTTTTTTTAAAAATTTACATGAATTTTCCTCGATTTTTCATGCAAGTTTTCATGATTTTTGAAGAGAAAGTATTGATGCCAGTAGGACGGAAAATAGCTTATAAAACTTTTTTGTCGGAAAATTTTCCGGAAATTCCCGAAAAATTGGAAAATTCTGCACTTTTCCTGAAACAGATTTATCACTAATCATATCGATGAAAATATTTCCGATGATTTTTCCGCTTTTTTCGGGTTTTCCATGGAATTTTCCACAAAGCCAACTTTATGCAACTCATTTCGCTCTACAACTTTGTCTTAGGTTGCAAAACGCTCAAACGCTTCCTTGGTCAGAAAAACTCAGGAAAAGCGTTTTAAATGAATTTTCCTCGATTTTTTCTGCAAGTTTTCACCATTGTCGGAGAGAAAGTAATGATGCCAGTTTATAGGGAACTTAATCCTGCATAATTTAGAAAACTTTTTTACCGGAAAATTTTGCGGAAAAGTCGGAAAATTCTGGAAATTTTTTCCGGAAAAATCGGAAAACTCTGCATTTTTCCTGAAACGGATTTATCACTAATCAAATTTGTACCAAATTTTTAAATGATTTTTCCCGATTTTCCGGGTTTTCCATGGAAATTTCCGGTTCATGATTTTCGATAGATTCAATTGTTAGGCGACATGAACCTGTGTGCCAAATTTCAGCTCGCTGTGATGACGAAAAATGGGTCTACGAGAGTGTCGAAAATAGTAAAAAAGAAATATACAGACAGACAAATTCGTGTACGAGTTAAAGGGACTGGGCTGAAAAAAAAGAAATCTTCCATTTTGTTTTTTTAAAGACTTTTTCGGAAAAATTTCATTTTTTTTTATTGCCTCGCTTTTATTATGTAAAGATTCATCAAAATGATGAGTGTCCGGAAATATGATTTTTTTTTAAACTCTTTTTCTATAGCCTTGCATGAAAAAAAAACCTTTTACAACAGGTTTTATTCGGACAACAAAAGGTACAATTACACAAAATTTCATCAAAATCTGTGATGTATTTTTATTTTTTCTTATATGTGTATGTATACAGAAAAGTATTTTCATTTGTTAATATGTAATATGAAAAATCATTTTGTTTATACACTTATAATTATTTAATCTCTTAAAAGACACAACAATCTCTTCTCATATCTCTTTTTTGACATTTATACCAAAGCTAAAGTTCAAAGTATGTCAAAAGAAGTGTATCCTCACATTAAATCTTTAATTTAAATCGCTATCAGCTAATTTAATGCCATCAAATTAGGCTGAAAGGTAGGTACATAAAGATGTTGTTTTTTTCCCTTTACAATCTACTAAGGACAGACAGTCATAGACAGCAGATTTCTCTATTAAATAAATTCAAAAGACTCTTATTCAAGAATACATTAACACCAAAAGATTCTTACTTTTGAAGAAAGAAAATCAAATTTCAAAAGAGAGCGTAAAACGATAAGCCCCTTGTGTAGAATTATTTAATATCTGACATGTTTAACAAGCAAAACTTTTTTTCCCTCGGGATAAGGAACACGAATCTAGGATACCAAAAAGTTTTCTCATTTTACCTTTTTTCATTATGTAGACCTTATCTTTTATTGTGTGTTTGTATGTTTTGATATCATTTCTGTTTTAACAAAAACTTCTGAGGATTTTAATTGAAAATATTGTTAAGAATGGAGACAATATGAGCAACAACACAGTAAGAAAATTTAAAAAATTTCAGATTCTCTTACTTTTATTAAAATGTTATACCCTGAATAACAATAATCATTTACATAAGATGGGGCTATACATATAATATGATGTAGTATGTGAAGCTAAAGATTTTCTTTATTTTGTGAGCAGGTGTTTGTTTCAAATGGATAATATTACAACATGCATATAAATGATTCGAATAGATTTCCTTTGTAGCAAAAAAAAAATGAAAAGGAGTTATGTTTCCCACTTACAATTTAAGTGGCCGATCTACACATAACAAATTTTCTTTTTTGAAATTTTAACTCAAGTCCATTAAAAACATAACTCTCCTGTGTAAAGGAAGAAATGTGTGTTTAATATGGTAGCTATAACAAGTAAGCCTATGTACGTGGGAGTTTGGACTTTTAAAAATGTCAAAGCTTATACAAGTAGGTACCCTATCTATCTATCTATCCCATATTAAAACTGCAGAGGGCGTTGAATAATTGATAATAATTTATGAATATTTACCTTTAAAAAAATCCTTATGTTGTCCAATGATGTTGAGAATAAAGAATTTACTGGTCCACGCTATGCAACAAATTTACTTTAAGTTCGTGAAACTTTTTTTGTTTTTTTTTTGTAAGAGTTAAAATCACTTTTGTTGAGATAAATTTGTGACTATTTCAAAGTTCACCAGTAATTTGTTGTTATATGCAAATCTTTATTAAAATATTTTAATGAGAGATAGGTCACTATGAATTTATATTCTTAGGCTAAACACTGCATTCATTAAGTAGCACTTTTAATTTTACCACATAAAAAAAAAATGTTTTTTTTTTTGTTTTTGTAATACTTTTATTTATTGTAAATGAGTTCTTTGCCTTTTAAATTATCTCGTACTGAAAATAATTTTCTATAGATGAGATCTAACCGGGCGAACTCTACTTTGCTGACTGAAAGGATTTCGAATGCCGGCCAATTCATATATACATCACTACAGAAATCGTAAGGAGTTTCCGTTGCTGTAGAATAGAGAAAATTTACGGAAAATAGATTCAATATCTGAGCTTAACAACGCATGCGTCGTGGCGTTTTAGTCGTCTCGTCGTCGTCGTCGTCGTCGTTATTGTCGAACAACACCGAACCCACACCACTATTAGATATAGAAAATTAATTTTTGAATTGGAATTTTCTAGTATATATTCACACAAACGGACCTGTTGCTTTTAATCAGCAGGAGATTCCTTCAACACTAAAAGTAAGTATTTCTACAAAATACTGTGATTCCCAAGTAAAATTGTGAGGAATTTCTTGTCTTGTTTTATTAAATAATTTATTTTGTTTAAACAATGATTAACAGCACTGTGGAATGTCAACGAAAATAATAAAAACAAAAATAGGCATAATAATCTATTGTAGTAAGTATTTCTTCGCTAGACTGCGCATATATTTGACAAATAAAGCGAGTATTTTTTTTACAAAAAGTCATAGGGAATATGATTTAAGATAATTCCGTTGAGGTGATTAATAACGGAGTAAGGAATTTATATTATAATTGTTCGTAGGTATGTGCATTGTGCTTTGATAAGATTTCGTAGATAAACAGTGATATACCATCTCTCTCACATCTACATACATCTCTACATGCGAATATTTGTAAAACAATTTTTACAACTTTTATAGACCTTCTCCTTGAGATTAGGTTTGGTTTTACAAAGAAGAAAAAAATGTACTTCGCTTTTTAGATAAAACTCAACGTAGTAAAGGGAGTAATTTTTTGATGTCACAACTTTATTCAAATAATGGAGTATGAAATTAAGGTGTATAAGGTATGTATGTATGTGTATGTACAATAAATGGTACTTGCTAGTTTAATCAGAAAAGAGGGAATAATAATTGAAATCGGTATTTGATTTTGTGTTTTGCAAAAATTTTATACGAATTTTTTCATATGTTTTAAGAAATGTTCATATTTAAAAATTATTTCAACAATTTAAATTTTTTATAAGAGCCCTCTGCACATTGCATTTTCTAATACAAAGCCCGTTTATCAAGGGGCTCCCCCAAGATTCTATCCTTGGTCCTTTACTATTCGACATGTATATAAATGATCTACCAAGCGTTGTGAAGAATGCTGATGTAGTACAGATATATGTATTTAAGTCGAACTATTGGTCTACTTGAAAACTATGTGCAACGTACCAAGGAAGATCTACACTGAATGGTCACTAACTAATATGCTATCAACCAACCCTTTAAAGTTTAAGTGCCTATAGCTGTGTACACGAGTAATATTGGAAATATTGACTTAGCATCTGTAACAATGAACAATACGCCATTGGCGTAAGTAGACACTGTAAAAAATCTAGGTGTCAAACTAACTTCCAAGTTCACTGGTTGTGAAAACTCTGGATTACTCGTAAAGAGTAAACCCCTCAAGGGGGCCAAGGCGACGTAGTAGTCTCCGGCTTGTTACAGCCGAAGCTTTACGCGCTATTCCCTTTGTTAGGGAAGGGGGTACTTCTGTCGAAGTTTCTGTGCAATGGCCTGATGTGGAGACCGAGACGGCTTCGCCGGCTCAAAACAATTGCTGCACAGCTTTGTTGTGCGGAAGTCGTCCACTTCGAGGACAGAGCAATGAACTTTAAGTGACCGCAACAATTTTGTGTGTGGCGTCCGCACGTAGCCACGTATTGGCGAATTTGCGGCAATTTTCGTTGAAGCAATACATACCAGAGTTTTTGGAGTATTGTTGGTGATTTTTTCGCCAATTGATGCACTGCACGCTCTGTGCAAATGTAGTGCTTGAAGCGCAAACGTGCAACTTTGCGCTGCCCATACACCGCTTGGCGTCTCGAAAACCATTGCTGGCGTTCTTTGGTTTACTCCAAATATTCCTCTTAAATCGGGGATTACGTGCACATTACTGCAGTTGTAGGAAGCGGTCTTGCTGTGATGGAATGTCAAACTCTTGATTTTTATTAGGTCAACAGGTTCGTCTACATTCGGTGCTTGTACACCGCCAGCGATCAGCCGACAACCAGGATCTAATCCAACAAATTGCTTATAATACCCGGAGTTAAATTTAGCCCGGATATCGCGCATTGTCTTGCCATCCTCCAATTCACAATTTTTTTTTCCTACGTCTTACCGGTGGTTGGGATGGTGCTACTGCCGCTTCCTTCTTCATCGAAAGGGTCATTGCTACACCATCTGTGCAAATAAACGAATCAAACTTTTTACGGCCTACCTTGTACTCCCTTACTTCATGTATGGTATTCTTGTATTTGCCAAACTTGACTCACTGTGTTAAAGAAAATTAAATGTAGCATTTAACAATGTAATTCGATACGTCTATAAATTGGCATACCAGAATATCTTTATAAAAAACCAGGGACCGAAAATAACTGGTATTTTGAAAACTTTAAACAAAAAAAAGCTGGGATAAATTATGATCGTGAAATTTTGTGGAAGGTACCAAAAGATGTCTCGTGAAACCCGTTTCGATTCCTGCAAAGCTTTTGAAAACTTAACTTTTTATTTAAAAAAAGCTACAAAAACCAAGCTGGATAGGCTTTTTATTTTATCTGGCAAAAATAAAAATCCAGCTGGGCTTGCTATTTTTTCTGGCAAAAATAAAAATCCAGCTGGGCTTGCTATTTTTTCTGGCAAAAATAAAAATCCAGCTGGGCTTGCAATTTTTTCTGGCAAAAGTAAAAAGCCAGCTTGGCTTTTTATTTTTTCGGGCTGGAAGTAACAGGTTTCGAAGCCGGAAGTATAAAAAGCCAAGCTGGTTTCTTATTTTCCGGGTCTGGACCAATTATGAATTTTTTTTTCTTATCCGGTATCCGGTAATAAATGTGTAGCTAGAATTATCAATAATAATAACTAAAGGAAGGTATGATTTACGTTGTGCTCTGCTTCTGACTTATTTTAGGATGTCGTCATTAACTTACCGAAAAGCTGGACTTCTTTAGAACTTTAACAACTGTACGAGCGCGGCTTATCGTTGTAGGCTGCTTCCTATTTTTTTTTTAAGTTATTTTTGCCGTTGCCGCGCTACAGTGCCGACAAATTATTTGAAAAGCCATTAGGGTTCCCATATCTGAATTATTTTTAATGGAAAGGAAATTTATTTTTTCTAGCCAAAAATGTACTCGGCTAGAAAAAGTAAGAAACCAGCTTGACTTTTTATACTTCCTCAAAAAAATCACCAGCTTCAAAACCTGTTATTTCCAGCTCGAAAATATAAAAAGCCAAGCTGGCTTTTTATTTTTGCCATAGAAAGCCCAGCTGGCTTTTTATTTTTACTAGAAAAAATAGAAAGCCCAGCTGGCTTTTTATTTTTGCCAAATAAAATAAAAAGCCTTTCCAACTTGGTTCTTTTTATCTTCAAATTATTATCGGTCAAGAATAACAGGTAAACTTGGTTTTTTTCGTAAAAAGTCATAACTGATTTGGTCTCTAAAACTGCAATATATACATTCAACACGATATCTTAAACTCCTTGCCCTAGATTTGGCGACCGGTCTTATCTTGTTCAAGCAACTCGAAGGTGGAACTGTCTTCCAGTTTAAAATAAGAGTTGAATTCTATTGAAACAAATTATCTATCAATTTATAGGCAAATAATCGACCTTCTAACATTGTCCCACTAAAAGTCCTAAACAGCGCTATTCAATCATATGTGGATTCAGTCTAAGGCTAAGTTTCAAATTAAATTTATAATTCACCTGCTGACTAATAAAATGAATTGCATGTCTGTAAGAATACTCGAATGGGGTACCATAACAAAATTGTCTTTCCTGTTTATAATAGGATTGTTTTGAACTCATATAACAGCTATACCTGGAAGTTACTCTGTACTTAGATACTGATATAGACGTGTTTCCTAAAATAAATCAATTTCATACAATTTTTGATTCTTAAAATTCTCTAGCAACACAAGTAGGACCCTTTTGAGTGAATTAAGCTAAGAAACAAAAATATATGAAAATTCTTAAGATTGGATTCTTGAGAAGGTGTAGGTATTTAAGCTATTTTTCGAAAAGTCTTCTTATGTAACGAAAACAAATATTGTCATAATTGCTCTTTCTACGACTTTTCTCTATTAAAATATTAAAAATGTAATGTTATCGTCATCTTATTAGGTAAAGTGTTTTTCAGAAAAATATGGAAAAATGCTACTTTTGAGAGTAATCGTATTTCAGTAAGAGATTCGTTCGTAATTTTTATTTTTATTTTTTGTAATTGTGAGCAGAAGTGTAAGCCCTAAAGAAAAACAGAAAATCCGAAGAGTCCTTTATGTGTATGGTTGTTAAAAAACGTCTTATTTTAGCTTTTTTTTATTACGTTAAAGTAATCTTATATACATATACAATACTCGGAGATATAATAAAATATAATTTATTTATACATATCTATCACGATGCCTGTCACATCACCCATCACTTAACACTGTGTTTAGCTGCTTCATACTCTTGCAAGAAAAAGTTTAAAATTGCGCTATCAAGTTGAGTGGAGTTACTGCCTAGTACAGAATAGGGCTTTCATACACATAAGTTTAAGTTTTGCAGCTTTTTGACTTTGAGTGAGATACATAAAATATTTTTATTCTTGGTTATGAGCAAAAGATTCTTCGCGTAAGTTAATCCTGGCTAGAAGGGTTTCTTAGTCTAAGAATTTAGCTATATATATATACGTATCGAGTAGAGTTCAATTTCTGAAACTATGCTGAAAAATTTCATATGTCTGATAGTGTCGTATATATTCACACCTATTCAAGTCGGTCATAATCTCAAACAGAAAAAAATAATAATAAATTTTAACTTTAGAAGAAACAAGTAAAAAAGCTAGAATTGATCTAAGACCAATTATTATGATACCCTTGATGAATGCCCGTAGGTCATTTCGTATGGTCACTCATCTATGCTAATTTGATTTTTGAAGTAGTTTTTCGTATACATTTCTTATATTTCGTCGAACAGAAAAAAATATTATAACCAATTTTACAGGATTTCATTTTCTGGAGAACTTTTTGGTACAATAAAACCGTATAGGACTTATTGTTTTCACAGTAATACATAAATATCCTAAATCTTTATATACGTCAAGAAGGGGTTGCCCTAAATTTTTTATAATTAAATTTCATATTTTTATTAAAACACTATGTAGAAAATTTCAGCTATCTACGTTGATGCGTTCTCAGGTAGTGTCCAAATATATAGTGAAAAACGAAATACTTGTATGGCAACCCTACGAAGGAGTTAACCGATTTGTCCCATTGTCGAACTTAATTTTACTTTTTTTTTTAAAAGCCCGTGTGCAAAATGTCACCTCTCTAAGTAAACGCGTTCTCGAGTTATCGTGCGTACAGATGAACGGGCAGACGAACGGACATGCAAAAATCAAAATAACTTTTAACTTTAATTTTTCTGCATCTTAATGCATTTTGTAAATTCATTGGGAAAAAAAATTATTTTTTTTTCAATGAATTTCAGTCTAATTAAATCGAAAAATTGCCAGCTTAAAGTTTTACTTGGGTTATCCGAGTACCATATGGCAACAATTTGAAAATTGTAATGAGAATTCTTGCTACCATATAATTCATACTTGCTTTTGTTAAAAAGTATTTATATGAGCAATTGGATGACCTCTATCATCGAACTTCTATAGTAGGTGATCAGAGATACCTATACACTGATGAGATGAGACCTCTCTGATCGCTGGGTCGAAAAGCTCGATATTTTTTCTGCATCTCAATGCATTAAATTCACTGGGATTTTTTTTTGTTTTTTTTATATGAATTTCAGTCTAATAAAGACGAAAAATGTCTTTGCTCTACCATCATTAAAAGGTGTTACAAATGGAATGAAATAATTTCATCTACAAAAACCAAAAATAAAAACCACATGACAAAGGGTTGGATAACACCATGATCACTTAACATCCATTTTTTAATATCCCGTTTTCAAGATCCCATCTATTCAAAGTCGAGTCCCTGTATATTATAGAAAAAGTAATATGTATATTTAAAAATCTCTCTTTTCGTGAAGAGCTCGTTTTCAAAACATCATTTTTTAAATACTTATGCCGTTTTTTAGCATTTCGTAATAATTCAGTTTTTTAAATCTCTAAATTTAGTTTTTTTTTTTTAATTTCGTAGTCAATTTTCCAAATCCCTTTGTTAACACTTCATAAAAAAAAAACAGATTTAAAAATTTTGTTTTTTATATCTATTAAAATATCGTATTTTTACAATTTGTAGAAAAACCGTTTTCAAAATACCGTTTTCAAATATTTTAACGAGCCTTTTTTGTAACATTTCCTAAAAACTAAATTTTCAAAATACCATTTTTGAAATCTCTCCAAATCCTCTTTTCTAACAAAGTCGGGAGAGGTTGGGAATGATAAATAAATAAATAAATAAGTAAATAAATAAATAAATAATTTTAAATACCGTATCGAACATTTCATTTGTCAAAATTTCCTTTTTCAAAATTTTGTAAAACTTAGATTCAGTTGTAGAATTTGGGTACAGTTCACTTTTGCATGGAGAAACCTTCCATAACTGATCCATCTTGAAAAATTTCATCTGCCCTCAAATTATTCTACTGAAATCGTTTTATAACTGTCATCATCCCCTTGAATGATTTTTAAAACCTACATATTGTCTAGAGATGATATTCTTTGGTGACATATAAAGTGTATCGGGCAGAATTCCGTTAGAATTTCACAGAATGTTTTCGGAATGCATCCGAAATGCTTCCGTTTCCCGTTGGGTACAAAAACTGTTATTAAAGTGTATGTGTAAATATGGATAAATGTTAGTTAGTCTCAGTGAACCGAACTGTTTTAGCGCGTCCATACAGCCACAGTGATACTTTGTTGCTTCTTTGCTGGTATTCGAGTTCGAACACGCAACTCCGCCACACACTTATAGCGTTTCTACGTAAACCATCTCAAATGACTTTGTCGTTTTACAAATACATAGATACATACGAAATTATCAATATATTCTGAAAATTTTCCAAAAAGTCATAGTATTTCCTTATATATATATAAAGTAAGCCCAGACTGTTTTGAAATTAAGGAAAATAAAGATTTTGCTGGCCTGTACTCGACTTGTGTTGCGTACAAACATGCATACAAACATAAAATTCCAAATTTAATTTTTCATTAAGAAAATAAAACTTTTGGAAAAAAGTTGGATAGCCTTTTTTCAAATTCTTTTTTTATCATAATATAATATTCGGAGATGTTTTTTTTCCTTTACGGCACAACGTAGCGCAGCAAGTTGAGCACAATCCAGCACACCATTCAATTTTTCAAATTTCGAAAATAGCTGCGCTAACTTTTTTTTCAAAATTTCGAAAATGGCTGCGCTAACTTTTTTAAAATTTTTTTTATTTTCATCTTAAAAAAATTTATTTTTGAATTTTTTGATTTTTATTTGCGGCACTATGCAGCACAAGTCGAGCACAATACAGCACAAGCTTTATTTTTGAAAATTTCGAAAATGGCTGGGCTAATTTTTTTTGAAAATTTTATTTTCCCAATAAAAAGTTTAATTTGTGAAAAAAAAATTTTTTCTTTGCGGCACAACGCAACACAATTCGAGTACAATTCAGCACAAGCTTTATTTTTGATAATTTCAAAAAAGGCTGGGCTAACTTTATAGACATGACAGTTGACATGTTAATAGTTGATTTTAATAAGGAACTGTGCTTGATGCATTCCAACACTCCCATGCACAGATTCATTTCGTACATCCTATAGGAAGGTAGGAAGATAGATATTATCTATAGTAAGCTTTTTGTCCAATTAAACTAAATCTATTCCTATCCCACTTTCTTTTATCTAGATTTTCATTTGATAAATAATATCATTGACATCGACGAAAACATCACTCTAAAAATATCTTCAAAACAAACTATGCGAATATATATGATATTCCAAAGTAGTTCAATGCGAATCAAGATTAAATGGAGTATGTAATATAAGGTCAGTAACTATTGTATATTTTGCGACAACATTGTATCATCATGCACTTACTTTCCTATAATATATTGCTTGTTGTTATGGGCCGACATCAAAATGTTTTTCAAAATGAAAATAGCAAATTTCTATATGCTGGTGCTGTACATTTTCCCACGGTGTGTTGTAATTTATCATGATGTACACAAGTACGTATGTGTATGTGTGTATCACGGCTCTATCTGAAAGTGTGCACATAATATTATAAAACAAGATACATATATGTATGTATATACTCATCATGTTCATGGCATTTGTTCAGAATATAAGATAGCATAGCGGGTGGTGACAACAACAACAACAACAAGAATAACATAGTCCAGTCGATCACCAAAGCAAGCAATTAGCAAAAAGAAGTTCGCAACAAAACAAAAATCCAATAAACTTGAAACCATTTCTTCCATCTAGCTAGCAACATAGGACCTAATACCTATTCTTGTTCATGTATTATCTGAGATTAACCGAGTTTCCACCAACTTAGATTCCCATAGATCTTTTCCTAGACGGTATAATAGCCAAGGACAAGATTTTGTCTTCGTCGAGGACTAAAATCAAGAGCAAGGCATAGAAAAGCTCTATATCAAGGTCAGGGTAGATTTCGGATATACGAGTACGACGACACCACCACACCATGGTACTTTTTCATAAGCATTAGGAATTATATGCGGTACAAGCTCTAAAGAAAGACATCGCAAATAATCTCAAAGTATGTATAAAAGGAAACTCAGCGAATCACTTCAATTTTCACAGGATTAGTGTAAACATCCGAATGCCTTAAGATATATTATAGGATATGGTGGATGGCAACAATTTGCGTGCTACGCAATTACCATTTACGGAAATAATAGGCAACAAAATTTTGAGAACGAATCAATAAATGATGGCCTGGGAAATATTATTAGGTAGTAGTAGCTGCTAGCTCATAACGATATTATGTCATAAAAGGATTTATTACCCAGGGATAGAAGAATTTATAGCTAATGTTTGTTTTCCACCCCCCTCATTTATGGTTTGCGTAACAATTAATTTTTTTTTTTCGGATGGGGTCAATGCTCTGAAAATGATTTGTCGGTAAAAACAATGGCTTTTATTCTGAAGCAGTACATTACTCTGATTTTTATAGCCAACCAAGTTAAGTGTTTACCTTACACGATTGATTTTTTATGTGTTCCCTATTTTTTTTTTAGAAGGTGTGGTATTATGAGTAGGTATCATAAAAAATTCCCTCAAACATGATTTCACTATTGCTGTTGTTCATTTATAGCTCCCAAGTAAGTAAGTGTATTGCCTGAAAATGAAACGTAGTGTGTAATCTAAGCTAATCCAGACATGTGATTCCTTTTTTGTAATCCAGATTTTCTTTTAGATTATAATATGCTTATCTTTAAGGACTAGTATAAGACCACTTAACAAAAATATCTATGGTTCCTTTGTAAGTATATAGAATGAATCAAAACAGAGAAAAAAATATATGTGAGAATTACAGGTATACCATGACAAGCTATTTCACCACAACGTTAAAACTTGTGTTAGTTCGATCATCTTTATGCACATTTTCATCAAGAATTAAAATTCGAAGAGGATTCAATTACCGCTAAGCTCTCCGATTGATTCCACACTTCGACATAATTAATATCGCAAGACAAACTAGACTAAAACCTGTCGGGAACACATCGTACAGAGAGTCGTAGGACTACACTTAGAAAAGTACCATTTTAACTGAACCCATATCAATTGAGCTTCTAATTACCATACAAAACAGGATCCGATGGAGAACTACTGATTTCGTCATATTTTCATCGAGAATTTAAAGGACCAATAAGCAAATAGGTTGGTAGGGAGGAGGGGGTATTGGATTAGTAAGTAAGTAATTTTATTTAGCATTCTTTTTTTGCTATTTAACATTAATTATTACATTTATGAATCACTTAGAATTTTCTTTGATGTAGTCTACTATTTCTCTTTTAAATATTTTAATATTTTGAACATTCCTAATGCTACGTGGCAATTCATTAAATTCTTTAAAGCCCTTATAGATAAGTGAGTTCTGTGAGTTAGCATCTGTAAAGCGTGGAAGTCTAAACTGATCAACATTTCTCAATGCATATGGTTGACATTCACCTATGTACGTAACTTATATGTCTACTTAAGTAATTTGGAACAAGATTGTGTTTTAATTTATATACAAATATTAACATGTTCATTCTTAACTTTTGGCCTATACTTAACCATTTTAATGCTTGCAACATAAAATTTACACTCGTATATCTATCACAATACAAAATGCAACGCATTGCCTTATTTTGGAGTCTTTATAGTTGAGTCACAAAAAAAGAACTGTAGTGCAGAATAAGAAGTGCGGTTTAATAATCACGTTGTATATGTTTATTGCTGACACTAGTGATAAATTTCGTCGGATTCTTAGCATAAAACCGTTTTTTTTTGCATTCTTTTTACATATATGTATATAAAATGTGATCACTAAATTTCAGCTTGTAATCCATAACCACACCTAAGTATTTCATTTTATACACTTGCTCGATATTTGAGTTATCTACTACTAAATTAAGATTATATTGATCCAACACAGACCACTGTGGAACTCCGAGGTTAACTTGCAAAGATCCGGACTCCTGGCCGTTTACTTTGGTTTTTTGCCGCCTATTAGTTAGAAAATCCTTGAACCACAGCCACTCAGTATTTCTTACTCCATATTTCTGCAATTTTAGCAGTAGTATGTCTCTGTCTATTGTCTCGAAGGCACGTTGCAAATCTAGAAATACACATATTACCTTTTTTTCTTGCTAATTGTTCTTTCAGTACGCTAAGGACCATATTAATAGCAGTTTCGCATGAATGATTCCATCGAAAGCCAGACTGATTTTCTACTATCAAATTATTCATTTCAAGGTCCGTCTCAAATTGTTTATAGACACTTTTCTCCAACACTTTCTCTCCAAATAGCATAGTATTAATTGGTCTAAACTTTACACAATTCTTCCCGTTTTTTACTTTTTGAATTGGTGTAACTATGGATTCTTTCCATATATCTGGAAACTGTCCACATTCCAACGATTTGTTGATTATATCAAGTAGTGGTCGGCCTGACTTCGTGAATGAATCTAATATCATCTGTTTATTAAGTAAGTTATTGTCTTTTTCTTGTTATTCATTTGACGTATAGTGTTTTCAAGGTCATCTAGAGTTAGTCTCACAAATCTAAATCTTGTTTTTACTTCGTTTATTAGGTTCTCATATTGCACATACGGTATGGAATTTTTAATATCTATCACACTTTTTACGAAAAATTCATTAGACTTATTCGCTAAATTCAAATTACCTTCCTCTAAAACGTTATCAAAATAAACACTATTAATTTCACTTTTCTTTTCCTTTAATACCATTAATTTAATTGTTTTCCACATCGACTTTTCATCAACACAGCTTCTTACTTTGTTTTGGATATAATTATTTTTTATCATTTCCAATTTTCTTTTATATACATTTCGTGTTACACGATAATTACTCCAATCGCATTCTGAGTTCGTTATTACTGCACGATCCCTTTTTGTAATTTTAATGTTCTTTAATTGTTCTAAGTCTAAATTAAACCACACATTCTCAAAGTGCTGGACACTTTTTCTGTACAATAAACTTGCTGGTAACTCGATAAATTTCATTTTGGAACCTCATTGTCAAGTCATTCGCGGATCTACTAACGTAATCGTATGCTTTTTGTTCTATGGGTCCTCGCTACACTAATTTCACGACTGATAACGATTGTTTCATGATCTGAAATATTTAATGTACTATCCGTTTTTGCTACAAAGAATGTACTATGTATTAGTCATCACCAAATCAATTAAGGTCTTCGAGGTCTGTGTGATTCTAGTTGGGGCTTACAATTATCTGCTGGCATGAATTCATGATCAACGTATTTTCAATATCTTTCCTATAATTATTATTTGAATCAATCCAACCAGTTTATATTAAAATCTCCCACCACTACAATATCACAGGGATATTCACTTAAGCTACTTAGCCACTCATTAAAATTATCGCAAAAACGACGATTCTGTGTACTTGGGGATTTGTTTAATGTAAGAACTTTAACATGTACTTATCCAATTTTATTATAACCGTTAAACTCCAAAATTCTCTATCCAGTACTAATCTATTCATGATTTCAAATTTCCAAAGTTTTTTAACATATAACACAACCCCACCTGTATGTCTCGAATCACTTATGGCGTAATAATCCTCTATGTCAATTTCACTATCTTCTATATCCTTTGTTAAATGAGTTTCGACTAATATTATAAAATCAAATTTGTGACTTACGATTGTGGAAGTTATCTCATTCATGTTATTTAGCAATCGTTGGATGTTTAATTAAACACACTTTAGTTCCTTTGGTTGCTAATAAATTATTTTATTCTTTTTTACTTTAACCTGCTTTATATATACTGGGCAACTATTATTGTGACAATCATGATTTACATTCAAACTTAAACCAAATTTTTCATTTGTTATATCACAATTATTGCATTTATAGCTTTCAGCATCACACTGTTGCGTATCATGCTGCTCTCCACACTTTGCAGCATATAATATTATTTTTACAATATTTTGCGTTATGGTTATATCCCCAGCATTTATAACATCTTTTCACCTGCACATTTTCAAATACCGCACATCTATCCCATCCTATATTAATTTTAACCAAGCTCATAATTAGCTTAAAACTTCCACTATCCACTTCAAGTATTGCCTTATAAATTTTAGGACTTTTGAAGTCACTGTAAAATTTTACGCACTTGACAAGGCCGCCAATACTGTTTTGTTTTCTCATCGCTTGTGCTAAATGATCTCTTTCCCATTCTTCGCGTATACCGTTGATAATAGAGGATTGAGAATATAAAAATGGATTTAAAAGTGTTTGAAATTATTTAGGAGCACTTATTACTACCCTCGCATTGATAAAACATTCATTCGAAATAGATTTCAGTAGGTACTCATTAAATGTCTGACCTAAAGCAAACTTTCCCATTATCTGTCTTAAAAAGATTTGAAGATAGATGAAGATGAGCTTTTTTGTCAATAGGTCATTTTGAGATAATGTTGTCAGCATTACGCACACCCAAGGATTTTAATCATTTCAATTTTTCAACGAAAAGGGCCTCATCCCATCAATGATTTGAGCCCAGAATTAATATCTAGACATCTCCTCCAGTGTTTGGTAATAATTTCATATAAATATCTTTGTATTAAGTATAACAAATTATGACTAGTTTCAAAAAATTTATACAAAGCAAACAAAAGTAAATATTTCCTATACTATACTATACATTTACCTTCATTACATACATACATCAACAACACATTTTAACAAAAGAATTAAAATTTCCCACGCTTTGATCTCTGTGCACTTCTTATCCAATTACAAACCCCCTCCAGTAATAAAATTTCTGTGTGTCTCTCACGTAAAGGTAGAAATTTAGTAGCTGGCTGAAATTATGTCATAAGAAAGCCAAATAACAACATAAACCACAAGAGATTAGATTCCAAGGAACATAGTACATATCCAATGGGCAACAAAATCTGGTCAAGGTTAGTTTAGTTATACCTACATAGAAGGAAATATATCCATGATGTGGTATTTATACAGGATGCTGATAATGAATTCCCAAATGGGAGTTATTTCATTTTCCAAGTTATGAGAAAATATTCTACAAAAGGTCAAGAGCGAAACGCCAACACTAATCGCATTTTATTTCTACTATGTATGTACTGTGTACATATATTAATCGTAGTCAAGTTGTAAGAGAGTGTTATGAAAGAAATCTATTTGGAAACCGACAGGAATTTTGTTTTGTTGTTGTTTTTAAAATTCCAAGGATAATTCTAAATCTTTCCTATTCCCTAGTCTTTTGTAATCTTTAACATACTTTCTATGATGTATGATTTCACACCATCTACCGAGGATTATGTCAACTACATCTGAATGACAGGAATCTGATTATATACCCTCACACCGCCGACGAAGCACGAGCGACTCGTGATCAAATAACAGAAACGTGGCAAAATAAGGTTATTAGACCTCCCTAAACACACAGATCCTGTATTGAAAATAAGCATCCAAGCTAATTCCCAAAATTCTTCCCGAGTATGATGAAATATGGTCATATCTCCTAAGAAGAAAAACGTATCGAGCACAGGCATTAAAAGCCACATATAGCTTGCGCTTACTATTGGAATCCAGGCCGGCATACACGACGTCGCTGAAGGTTATAATAGGAACCATCAATGCCCTGATAAGTTTCATGCGAGTTGATTGGGGAATAAAATGAGCAGTCACACAGAGTCTTCTCAGTCTGACATAAATCTTTCTTGTCAACATTCTAACATGATCGGACCAATCAAAGACCTTATTAATTACAACTCCAAGATTCTTAATTTGAGACTCATAAGGAATAATGGAATCGCCAATTTCAATACGGGGAAAGCGGGAGATATCAAGATTTTCTTTATAAATAACAATACCATTACACTTCTGCGGGTTCACTTTAAGCTGATTTACATGAGACCAGTGTAAAATAGCAGACAGATCCTCATTCAGCCGGAACGCAGCATCCTCAATTAGTCCCAATGTCCTTTGTATATATAAAGTTGTATATCATTTGCATACATATGAATATGACAATGATTTATGGACTCACATTAATAAATATGAAGAACAAAATGGGGCCATTCAATGAACCCTAAGGAACCCCCGCCGGAAGAAACGAAAAAGACTGGCCATCTACTTCCACCTGCTGGAATCTATCCGTTAAGTAACTTGCGAAAAACCTAATCGCGGGTTCTGAAAAACCGAAGTCACGAAGTTTATTCACAAGAAGTTGGTGATTGACGGAATCAAAAAAGCCTTGGAAAAATCCCGAAGTCAGCACAGTCAGAAAATCCGTATCAATTTCCTCCCGTATGTCATCAGTTATCTTTAAAATAGCGGTGGTAGTACTATGGTCATTCCGGAACTCGGACTGCCATTTGCATAGCAATTAGTTTTCCTGCAAGTATCGTCTAATCTGCATGCTTACGAGCTTTTCCAAAATTCTAGACAGAAAATATGTGATACTAATTGTCCGAAAATCACCAACAGAGAGCACCTTAGCATTCTTAGGGATTGGAACAACCCTTGCGATCTTTGGCTTTGTTTTTATCCACGAGGCAAAAAAAAAACTCATTCCATTGAAAAATGGAATTAAAATGCGAACGAATTTAACGATGAATTTCCATCTCTAGTCACTACAGAATTCAATTTCAATTCAATTTATTTACAAGTTGGTAATGTACGCAAGATTGCAATTTTATAAATGTGCCTGATAAATCAAAATGTTACAAAAAGAAAATATCATGAGCCCATATAAAAAATACGATAAAAACAAACATAATAAAAATTTGGAAAATCAGTTCAATAATTAACAACATTAATCTTAAATGATACAATATGTAAAAAAAAAAGAAAATGTAGAAAAGTAAATAGCAGAAGCAATCCCGTGTAAGCTAACAGCTAACAAATAACAAATAACAGAGCTAACTAATTTGTTTAAAACTACCAAAAGCACCCATAGTGCCCCACACTCTGTACATTGTATGGTAAATTGTTCCACACTCGCACTATTTGCACAAAGTAAGAGCCCTCCTGAGCTCGCCTGTTATGTCGGGGAATCTGGTCAGTTAGGTAGGTTGGTTTACCACGACATATGAGCCTATGGAGGCAAAATTGAGATTTATGTGTAAGATGAGCCTCCTGGGGCCGGATTCACTAACTCGGAGAGTTGTGGAGTTGTGGAGATGAGAGTTCTTTTGCCACTTAACTCTCCACTCGGAATGTTCGCAACAGATTACTAATGAATGTGAAACAAAGAACGGAAGAAATATATGCAAAATATAGGAACTGGGGTGTATATGACCCAAGTGAAAAGTGAAAAGTCAGTTATGAAGTTAAAATGATCAAAAAAGAACTACACCACTCGATTACCCGCTTCTCCCTCTTTAATTTGATACTAAACATGACGTATTTTGGACAACCCCCAATGAGGGGTGGTACGACCCCCCACCCCAAAGGCTCCTACCCCAAATATTTTTCATCTATATTTTTATACTCTAAACCCTAAATCAGTAGGAAAAAACCGCAATGCTCTACGACCCTCCCACACAGAGTTATCCGTCTTTCAATATTTCGATACTTCTCACGTTTTCTTTAAATCCTCAAGTATGTTAGAGAATCTGGAATGGAGAGTTAGGAAGTTTTAACCGGGGAAAACGAAAATTCTCATCTCCCAAACTCCCAAACTCCAAGACCAAAGAGACGAATCTGACACAGTCGTTAAAGGCAACATTCAACCTACGCAAGCATACAGAGTCTAACTTAGAATAGATTAAACTGCCATGAGAGAAGTGGGATAACATCAGAGTCTTGATCAGTTTCATCTTAATTCTTGTACTTAAGATTTGAGCTGACAGCCACAGTCTCCGTAAACCGCCGTAAACCATGCCAACAATAGCTGCAATGTCATCGTAGCACGTCAATCTAGATTTCATCTTTACACCCAGATTAGTAATGGTTTCTACAATCGGCAGCGTTTGTCCTGCAAGTAATACTGGGGGGATAGGGGTTAATACAGTACTGTAATATAATACAAGACATTGAGATTTTGCAGGATTTAGTGAAAGTTGGTTGTGTATTTATATACTCTGTCCAAATCATCATTTATCCATAAGCCCAATAGACCTGCTGTAGTATAACTGAATTTACTCGGCATAAATGTAGATGTTAACATCGAGAATGATATTGTGTAAATCATTTATGAGCATACTAAATAATAAGGATCCTAGGACAGATCCTTGAGGTACCCATAGTACAATTGTAACATATCAGAGTGCAAATCATTTACATAAACCTGCTGAAATCTCTCATCAAGAAAGCATCCAATCAAATTAGTTGTTGAGGCTCAGAACCTAAAAATTGCAGACAGTTTATTTGGCAGTATTCGATTGTTAACGCTATCAAAGGCCTTTGAGAAATTTAGCATGAAAAGGTAGAATGGTGGTTCAATTGGTTCTAACTTGAGCGTATAGCTCGCTAAATGATAATGTACGAAAAGAGCGTTCTACCACTGTCGTCTTTCCAGAAACTAATGTGCAACATGATGTTTGCGGACAAGTGAACTCCTACAGGAATATCGAGTCATTCCTGGATACATCATAATTTGACTGAGGCCCGAAAGTAGGTGCGAGTTGACTGAAGCAAAATAGCCGAGAAAATGCCGTTATAATTGTATGGTGCAACAATCTCGGAAATTAAATCGTTATTGCAGAGAAAAATTATCGAAGGGAAATTACATTAAGCCCCTGATGAATTCAATGATTATTTGGTACATAAAAGCCTAAAACTCATCTCCGAGGGTCCTGTTGAAAATAACATCGGACATTCCAGATTACGAGATCGGTAGGCTCGAATTGCTTGATTTTTCAAAAGCTTTTAACTCCGTTAATTTCTTGTAAGCTGCCTTATAAATGCTATTCACTTTAGATTTTTACTACCGCAACTGCAATTAGTTTTAACAACACTTAAGTGGAACTGTATAACTCAAATATAAGCTTACATTGCCTTGCCGACTACCGCAGAGATCAATTCTTTTACAGCTTCTGTTTCTGTTTTCTTTTCTTTATCTTTTATTTATCAAAAATTTTCTCGAATCCATGCATGCAGATGATGTTCAATTCAAATATACTTTGGTAAGCTTTATCAGATTGTCGACGATAAATCTCAATGTATGGTACTCTACACAGGGTGTCCCGGAATGTGGTGCTACATATCATACTCAGACAAACAAAAAATTGTATGGGTGGGATTTCGGAAAACGTAACGGTTTCCGAAATAATGGAACTTAAAGAATTTCAGTATGATTTTATAGATCACCCTGTAACTTCTGAACGTAACGTTGTTGATAAAATTTTTTAGATTGATAATCGTTGCACCTTTCCAATGGTCTATAAATTTGCTCCTTTTGTCATCAATACCAATTTTTAATATTGGATTTAAGGGGGTATTCTAGTCTAGAAATTCGAAAAAGTCGTTTTTTTTTGTTTTCATATTTTCAAAGTTTAACTATTCAAGAATATGCCTACAAGAGGATTTTTCAAATTTGTATCTTTTATATTTAGTGTTCACTTGCATCCAGCTGCTAACAGTTGAATTCTAACTTCCAAACCACGTGGACGTATGTATGGACTTTAAGGGGTAACGCCACTGTAACGGCTAAAAAAAAGGTTTTTTCACGAATTTCTTTCTCGCGAAATTAAAGGTGTTTGAAAAAACTTTTAAGGGTATTATCAGGCATATATTGAACTTTATTGATAAAAAAAAACAAAATGGGGTTCCACAGCGATATTCCCGGGACATGTTTCGGAGCAAGTTTGACGCGCTTGGTGGCGACCTCCATTTTCAGAGGAAAAATTTTTTTTCTCGCACGGGACCTTTTTTTCTCTTATTCAGAGGGTTTAAACTATTTTTTAAGCAAAAAAAAAAAAAAGCTTTTTAAAAAAATTTACAGTGGCGTTACCCCTTAATCGCGTTTTTCTCGAAACTGTCTTTTTCAAGACGATGCCCACGATTTCTCAAGTTCTACTGGACCGATTTACTTGAAATTTTTTTGAGACTCTTCTTTATAGACTTGTCTATATCCGGAACTAGCCGCATCCCCAAATTTCAATTTTTAATATTTTTAAAAAATTCGAAAAAGTAAAAAAAAAGTGGTACAAAAATTGCTTTTTTTTCAGGCAGCGGCCATTTTGCGAAAAAAATTTTTTTCAACTTTTCCCTAACTCCGGACATAGCGACATTACTCTAGACTAATAATCTTTGGAATCGTGGGCATGATACACGCCAATTTTTTGAGGCCCCCCACTTCATCAGCTGCTAATTTTTTGAATTTTTTAATTTTTTTCTGTATTCTTGTAATGTTAATAAATAACTCATAAAAAAATGGATACAAAAATATTGATTGCCTTTTTTTTACGGCACTTCAAAAATCACCTAAAATTCGGAGACTAGAATACCCCCTTAAGAAGCCCAAAAGCTTAGCATTAAAATAATCTACCAAAATGTAACCCTTTCTACATTTTTTGCACTTTTCCTTGAATATACCCAACGGAAGAAAATTTATAGACTATTGGAAAGGTCCAAGGATTATCAATCTAACAAATTTCAAATCATAATCATAAGGTGTAATATTCAGAAGTTACAGTGTAATCTATAAAAATATACCCAAATATATTTAGGACCCCTTTTCTCGGATACCGTTGGGATTTCCTCCCCACCACCCATACAATTTTTTGCTTATCGAAGCAAGACCTATATCCATAACCTTCGGGTGAAACAATCAGACATTACCCTTAATGAAATGACATGCAATTCTTATATGAATATTAATAAATTGAGTAAATATATACTATATATACTATCTTATTTTTTACCGTTGCATATTTAATTAATTATATACAACTTACATCACCGCAGATATTAATTTCTAAGAATCGTGGGTGAGTTTCGGTAGGATATCTCCTACTTTGTTCACATCCCGCCTATATGAAATACACTACCACTTCGTGCGCAGACTGTGGCAATTCTGGAAATCGTTAAAAATATTATTTTGCGAGTGTATAATTTAATTTATGTGCATTCCTTTCTTTTTTTTCTGAATATTGTTTATTTATTGATTAGATTAGAATTTGTCTTTATTACGTTTAGGCACATGTTTCTTAAAACGTTTTTGTTTACCGAAATCTTTTACCCTAAAAAAAAAAATATTTTAATAAGACTTAAATCATGTAGCTGTATACTTAGTCAATTGAATTAAACTGAACTGAATTTGTATTGCTTTAATATTATATTTAAATTAATGCCAATCGATAGAATTATCTTTAAAAAAAAATACATATCTATCCTCTTTAAGACCATCCTCGAGGTTGAAAAATCGTGGAAAGATGTTTTCTGCTGTTAGATAAATATCAAGTCCAACCCAGATAAGCAAATCAATAGAAAAGATTTCAAGAGCAGACATCATAAGCTTCTGCTTTGAAATATTTTTCTGACATTTTTTGGAATAACTACTTAGATGTACTAGGTATTACGTTTTTATGTTGATAAGTTTTGTAATGGTAATGACATCTATTATATTAGCGAACAAGAGCAACTAGTTTACCTATTTGACCTTGATAACCATGAGGTAATTGTTTGCCATTTTTAATTTCTGATGTTTAATTAAAATAGAAACTATAGCGATGACAGTGTTGGGCGTAATCTGATTGCAGTGTAATTTAATTAATAATTCCATTACAATTTATTCAAATTACAAAGTAATCTAATTAAATTGTATTCGATTACATATCAATCAGATTACTTATGAGAGAATATGTAATCTATCAAATGCGTAATCTGTTACAATATAATTAGATTATTTTGTAATCTAATTACATTGTAGATTACTTAAAAGTAATTAATAATATAATGAAATGAATTGAAAGAAAATAGTATTGTTCTCGTACGAAATTAGTTTTAGGGAGTTTTATGAAGAATTAGAATACAAATATCTTAAATACTTAAATGTCTTAAATGTAATCACATTAATTAGATGAACATGTAGTGGGATTAACTTGTAATCGATTAATGTGTAATCAGATTAACTTGTAATTATGGAAATGGATTACATTAGTAATCTGTTACAAAGTAGTCTGATTACAGATTACATGGTTAATTGTAATTGTTAATCATTAATCAGATTACACTTTGCCCTACACTGCGATGAATAGCAGTTTTTTGTTTTGTCTTTTTTTTTTAAACAAAAAGTTAATTTATAATAGTTTTTAATTTATTTATTTAAATTAATAAACATTTTGTTTTTTTGGCTTATACATGAATCTGCTGATTGAAAACAACACTCACTCGTTATTTTTTTTTTTTAAATCAAGTGACTTTCACCATAGAATAAATAATACACTATAAAATTAGCAACACAACATTGTCTAATTTAGTTCGGCACTAAAAACCAAAAATTAAGCGTCCATACAAAAAAAAACAAAGCTTGATGCGATGTTAAATGCTCGAACTGCAATTTGTCGTTTATTGATCGTTAATTTATCGTGAAAACCAAAAATTTGGCGTGTCCTTCAAAACAACAATAGCAATAGGAATACCAACTTGCTGGAATTGGGCCCATATTTATTATATTAATATTTGTACGATAAAGCGGATGGTCAAAATGAAAGTGCCGCAGTTAATGTGGCTCTTACGTGCAGTGAAGTTGACTTTACTGCAACGGCTAGTCCGAAGTTGAAATTACTGCAGTGAATGTACTTCAGGCTTAACTATGATAAATTTAATCGCATTTTATTTATCTTTTTCGTAATTATACCACATTCATTTTAATTGCAACAAGCTATTTGTTAAACTTTTAACATAAATACAGGCGCGGTGTTACGAATCACTCAGATCGAATAAATTAGTAGTATGCTTTCAGGCGTCAGTCAAAGTGCCATCAAGGGGACTTGAGATCAAATATTTTGTTTTATGAGCTCAATTAAAAATAGTTTGAACCATTGATTATCTATATATATGTAGATGTGCTGACAATCATTTACGTCTTAGAAAGGAGATGTCGCCACTTGTCTTTTAGTTTGTTATTTCCAGCTTTAAAACTTATAATAAAAGAATTTTCAATATTTGGTTTTTAATCATTTTTCCTTTATATGCTTCAAAAATTTTATTTGTACCATTAAATAAAAGTTTCTGTCACATTTTTTTCCTTTCTAAGACGTAATGATTCTGTCCACATCTAAATATAAATAATAATCAAAATGGTTTGAACATTAGAAGCTGATCAAACTTATTACCAGAGCTCATAATATTTTTCTAAAAATATATGGACCTGGGATTATGCTAAATTGTAGGACTTTCTGAACATAGAAATGTGTAAATGAGTGAAGAGATGAAAGGTCAGGGTTTGGAAAAAGCTGAAAAAGTAGTAGTTCAGTTAAAGTTTTCATCATTATTTCACCACTGAGAAGAATGGGGTGCTATGTACTTTAAGCATGTTTTTAATGCGAGGAGTTTATTGGGTATGCTTTTTACTGTTGTGGTGTCTGGAAAAATCAGTGAACACTTCATGCTCCGGAAATGTTATCTAGGGTCACTTAGACCCCACGATCGAATTACTTTTTTGACATCGTCATTATATACCGCGTACTTAATAGATGTTTTTGTTTTTAGAATACTACATATGATCTTAATATTACTATATGGATGAGTTTTTAATCACTCTCATAATTCACAATATGTGAACCAATATGGAATTCATATATAAGAATTCTCAGATACTCAGATAATTTAGCTAAGAACAAAGTGCAATCGTTTTTAACTGACTCCAAGCATCTCTGCCGACAACCTAACCGTAATCTCTCATTACGCCTGCAACTTGGAGCTAAAAGAGTTTATTTAGGCATACATATTGAACACAACTATAAATTTCATCATCTTCAAACTCTGTCTAAATTAAGATAAGACTACTACATGCCTTAGTGAACAAAAATCCGCTTAGAAATCTAATGAACCACCCTCAAACAAACAAGCTTGTTTCAAGGAAGTCCGATCGGAGGATTAACACAATAGGAACGCATAGAGCCGATCGACTCATTTTATTACCTTTCATCTCTCTCGTCGATAAATGGAAAACCTATAATCCTATAATCCTTCATATCGTAATATTTTATCTTAGAATATATTTATTTTTGTACCCCAAAAAGCATTGCATAAGTATACGCACATACATACAAACCTACAGAGACATTACGAATTTATTCTCGAAATGTTATCAAATTTAATTTACCTAGAATAATACCTAACTATATAGCGATGTAACTATTTTCGTCCTTGCATCCTTGCAAATAATTGGATA
Organism: Dioctria linearis; assembly: GCA_963930735.1. NCBI lineage: Eukaryota > Metazoa > Arthropoda > Insecta > Diptera > Asilidae > Dioctria > Dioctria linearis. The sequence continues at coordinate 20,477,045 of OZ005744.1, forward strand.
TTGTTACATTTGAGGTTTTATGAAAAACATATATTATATGATCACTGCTCAAGGAGAAAACATAAAATAACTGCATAACAACAATCAATTTCCTTATCGCATGGAATACCTACAAAAAACAGTTTATTATCGTAACAGCATGTCAATCTCTATTCAATTTTTATTTTTAGCAAACATGCTTCTGCTGATGGAAATAAAATAGCTTCTCTATGTAGTCATAATAGTACTAGTAGGTCTTCTTGTCGTTAAATTAAAGACGCAAAAGAACAGAACCAAGAATATGGCCGTCGAAAAGTAACAATAGAAACTGAAACCACTTTAGTTCAATTGGAATCATTGTGGAAAATGTTTCAGGATTGAAATTTGTCTACAAGAGTTGTTGAACTTTTTCCTTGAGACAGAGATTTTTAAATTTATAAGGGAATGGGGGGATGGAAGGGAGACTTTATGTACCTACTGGTCGATTTGAAACTCCTTATTCAAATCATCACATTGAGACAGAAGGGCTACTTAGTTTTTATTAGGAAAGCTGTAGAAGATACAATTGTTTACGCATACATATGTACATAGTTCTAACAGTTTTGCCATACTAGCAATTACAACTAATAGTAGGTACTATAAGCTGTAAGAAGGTCCTTGCGGGGACTTGAACTGAGGTCTAACAACCCGATAGATTGAGCATTTACAACTTGAATTTAGAGTAAAATTGAATTTAAGGACACTCAAACGGAATAGAAAATTGAAAAAAAAATTCGTCTATTTTCGTTAAGTTTTTATTTGTTTCTAAACTCGATTTTAGCATATCTGAACAAAATACATAGTTCCACCATGGGCTCAATCACATTACCTGGTAATTAGTTTTTTTCTGTAATCCAATTTTTATACGAGAAAATTTCTTCACGAGAAAATTGATTCACGATAAAATTGATACAAGATAATTGACTACGAGATAATTGGCAAAACAAAAAATTTACACGAGAATATCTTAGATGATATCCCGAGTGTCATACAATGGGAATTAATCAGTTTTTAATCAATCATCCCAGTCAAAAATTAGAGATAGTAAACAAATGCATTTTAAGATTCTAGACATAAGTTTAATTTTTTCGAGTACATATGTAGAGTATAACTAAGAAGCACCCACATATATACTTCATACGATTAGATTACTTAACTTTCAATTAGATTCATTGTTTAAGCAATTTGTACTTAGCAGATTCAACAAATTGAAACAAACTATAACGACGCGCCGGATGTTCTATTCAGTCTGGCAGTGGAATTGGTATGTAGAGGAAAATATCAATGGGAGACTAACTATCGGTAATGTCGTGCCATGTAATATCATCTTCCTGCGTTGGCACCCGTTTTTATAGTTTATTTTATTAAAAATTGTCTTGAAAACGTCAATAGTGTTAATGCGAAATTAATTGAAAAGTACTTCCTGAAACAATACGAAGAGCTCATGTATGTAGGTACATACGAATGCTGTTTGTGCTATTCTGAATTTTCTGTAGGAGAGGCTGCAATACAGAAGTTGTCCTTTTTCACTAAACTAAATTAAAGAAAATCTCTGATCAGCTTGAAGTTTAAAGAGTAATGCTCACTTTTCATACAACTTTAGGCCCGACATCAAAAGACATTAGAGATGTCTTAAATGATGCATTCAGTACATATTTTATTAAAAATGTTTATTTCAATTAAGCGGGAGAAAGCTTTGATGATAGGATGTAGCTTGAGTGACTTTTTTTGGGTGAAAAAGTGGGCTTTTCTACTTCAGTTATTGCGCGGAATTAATGTGTCGTGGAAAATGATTTTCTAAAACAAAAATGATCACAACAAAGCACTAATTTCCATGGAAGAAAGAACTGCAAGAATATATACGAAATGTAGTAACTGGGGTACATGGAAATGGGTTTTCCGGCTGCAAAAACGTCCCGAGAAAGTTTTCTGAATCGGGAAAAAGGTACACCACCCGATAGTACTCGGCGAGACCTTTAATTTGATTTGTAACATGACGTATTGGAACCACCCCCCCCCGTAGGGATTTCTACCACCACCCTAAAAGTATGCAAAGAGAAAAGTTCTTCTAAGAATTCTAGCTGGTAATGAGCTGAGGCGAACAGTCAAATCCGTTTTCCAATCGGACATATCATTACCGAGTTAGAGCCGATCTAAGGTGCAAAAAATCTAGTACCTCAGTTCGAATAATAATAAATAATATTGTTTTTATTCAGAAACAATTTTGTACATTAATATTTTATAGGCCCATTAACGCAATACAATTTTTATCTATTTACTTTGTAGACAATACAATTCATAAGTTCAAATAAGGAGACTGACTATTAGAGTCGTCTGTCTAGATTGGCGTGATCAGCTATAACGTTATGGCGACAAAGGAACAACCTGCACGTTGACAAGCCCTTAGGCACTTTCTAATGAATTTGTAGTGTTTCACACTTCAATCGAGGTTCACTTTGGGAATTGGAAATGGTTCTGTGGGTAGGCATTGATTTTTAAATTATTTAATTCTTTGTCAGTCGGCCAGTCAAGTAAAAGTATTTTATGTTATATGTAAAGTTTTAGAAATATAATAAAGTTGAAATATATTAGAAGACTTATAACGAAAATGGGGCCTTGCATGTTCATGGTTTTTTGTGGAAAATATAAATTTATTTCACAGCTTATCAGATAGGATCAGCAAACCGTTCTAGGCTAAGTATTTTGATGCTCTGTTTACTTCCGACACCTTACGGTGCACCATCCTCACCTGATAGTTATTTAATCTCCAATACATCTGTATTGTGGACTGTCAAAATATTGTGCCTCACATGCAAGTTTTTGACATCGAACCCATTGGGGCCCTCGCGGTCCGTCGGCAAGAAGACATTTAAACTACAGATCATATCCAGGCTGTCAAAGGAACAGTCAGAATTTGCGGCAAATCATCAGGCCATTCTGCTTTCAACCCAGGAGCTCCCTCGAGAGAACTCTGGCTTAAAATTCTTGGCAGGATCAGCTAGCTGCACACTTGGACATACAACAGGACAGAGGTCGCCTACTCGAAGCTCCAAAGCTAAGACTAGGCCCATACCCCCAAAACCTTTCTTTCAATTAATCTCTCTTAAAACAAATATTTTCCTTTCATTGCAAAGAAATAAAGGAAGTAAGGTCAAAAAAGATCATACAGGAGTGTTGGTAGATGGTTGTGTTGAAAATTCCCTCCAAAATGGGAATTTCTGGGCACTTTTCCCACAGATTATGATGCAATTTCCCACATTTTTTCCCTTGAACGAAAAGCCATAGAAATACACTAGAAGGAACAACTAGAGTAATATTTCAGAACATCATTTTTCCTGATAACAATTTCAAATAAACTACATATCTAACAGTCAAGCAAAAAGCTCACTCATGAGAAAGCCTTCTTCCTCTATAAAAGTATGTTCGCGTTATTTGTATTCTTCATTACATTATATTAATTATATGTAATACACATTCTGTAGAGTCCCTTTGGGAAAAAAGCGCTCTAAAAAACTTCCTGAAGTGCTTTCCTAGAAGCTTGCTGCGCTTCCCATCTCTATCCCAGTTCATTACTTCTTTACTACGCGGATGTAAGCATTTCACTGTTCTAAAGAAGCATTCCAGAAGGTATGCTATGACGGGCAATGGAGATTTTGAAGATATCTTCTGAAAAGCCTAATTTTGAATAATCATCGCAGTGCTGCTTCCTTAATCTCATAAGAGACCTTCAAGACTGCTTCCCGAAAATAGTAGTAGGGCGCTTGCAACCGTAAGCATCTCTATGAGGCAAGGCCATGAGTATAGAGAAAGGCAGCGGTGCAGCAGACTTCCGAAGTAGCGCTTTAGTAGACTAATCTTCTACAGAACTTCCAAGCGACGGCTATAGAAGCTCTTGAATTAATAAATTGTACTTATTTCAGAATCGCTGTTTTCTCGTCTTGTCGCTTATACCCATTCAAGTTCTGAAAGCTTTTATTTCAGAAATGCGTGATATTTTAATTTCATGGTTTTGAACGTGCTATTCCAAGAAATATGTAGCTATAAATATTGTCTATTTTTTATATTTTAGTAATATTCCATGCTCAATTAATGTTGTCTTTCTTAATTACGCAGAAAAATTCAATTTATTGTATAAAACTTAAGACAATATTTTTCTGTATAGGTTTTCCAACGATTTTGTTCTAAGAGACGCGATTATTCCCTTTTCTCTTTTACAATTTTGTGGGGGTGAAAATTCCCATAATATGGGAGAATTCCCTCAATCTACCAACAGCCGGGAAATGGAATCTCTGTTAGCATTCATCATTTTAATAATAATGATAATAAACTAATTAGTTGAGTAGTTGCTATCAAGCGCTACAAATATATGTTAAAGTAAAGAAATAAGAAATAAATAATAATTCATCAGTTAAATTGGATTAAAAACTTGTTAGTTTTCATTGTTTCTCTGGTACATTTTTTATACATGCATGCATATCATCAAAAATCATTAAAAATAGTACTACTATTTGTAGGAGTTCTCTATATTAAGCATTAGACAGAAAAAAACCATTACTCGATAACTGAAGTGGACACTTATGTCGATCGCTCTCAAAATTTGTCCAAATTTGCAAGCAAACTGCACTCGAGTAATCTACATACGAAATAAGTAATAAAGCGTCAGCTAAACGATCCAGGCATTTCTCGTTTTTTTTTTCTTTTTTTTTCTCGTTGTCACCAGTTATCAGCCTCCTACATATTTTTAGCCTGTTCCTACTCTATCAAAATAACTTTTTACAATGTCGTAACATAAAAAACAGCCTTTTATGCGAAGTGATTTTTTTTTATCAAATTAAATTCGTTAAATAATGGACTTAACAGAAATTCTGCGAGATTTTTGGTGATCGCATTCAAGATCTTATAATCATTGGCAAAAATATTTAATTCTGTCAACTTTTTCATCATTTCTTTCATATTGTGTATACGCAACGGTGGGCATCGACTCGGATAAAACAAAAACAAAAAATCACTGATTTACTTACAGCACCCAAATAAAGATCCGTAAAAAGTTGATTTAGCCAAATAAATACGAAAGATAAGGATTAATGGGAATAAATTTAAAAGGAGAAAGATTATCTTCTGATTGACATTGTGTTGCTGACCGGATTAACTCCAAATCAATGCAGTTCTTGTAAATTTGATTAAAAATAAATAAATTGAAAATAAATTGATGCTAAATTATATGTAATTATTTTTTTTTTAAATCACGACTGCTATACTTGTTTAGTCGCGCAATAAACGATTGAAAAATATACTTTTATGGTGCAAACGGGACATTTATTTTAACAATGAAATTAATAATCAATTTTTATCTTAGAGTCTATCTAGTCAATAGGGAGTCTTTGCCCTACAAAAGGTGGGGTAGTTGTGATTTTTATATATGTTATTTAGTTTCGGGCCCCGATGACAAAACCAAGTTTTCACCCTTGGGGGTGAATTAAAGGTACCAAAAATTGGATATTTCAAAATAATTCCTTAACGGTTGATCCTACGACAAAAATGTAAAAACATAAATTTGAATAAGACTAAATTCCTTAAATTTTGTGTGTAATTACTTTTTTTGTAAGTCTGTGTAACGAGTGAACATTCTTCCAAAAAAACTATACATATAGTACCATTTAAACAGGGTGTTTCGTTCATGGTGGTCCTTAGAACAGGAGGTGATAGTAGTCATCTAGTGAAACAAAAAATTGAATAGCAAGGGGGGGGCGGCATCTCACTGTTTCGGAGTTACAGGGTTATTAAGAAAATTTGCTAGTCTTTCACAAAATACCCTGTATTTTAAAAAGTACAGAGTGTACGGTCACTTACAGAGTTGATTGAATGCAGAACTTCATGGCTTTCCAACGACTGGTTGTCCAGACTCCGTACTCCTCTTTCCACAGGAGTTATGATGGTCTAAACTACAGATAATTTATTCCCTTAGTCACTGAAAACACGTCATTAAAAAAAAAAATCTTCTAATTTCGATATGACATGAATAGGTTTTGAACTAATAACTGTTAAACGGCTGCAGTGAGCACATTGGATATAATAGATCAAATTAAAGAGAAGAATGGACAGTTTACAGTTTTTATTAAAAAAGAAATACCTTAAGCACTTCTTTGTAAAAAGAGGTCAAAGTCAATAAAGAGGTAAGAAAATCCGAAATTCTTAGTTTAGACTGCCATAACTCCTGAGGGGAGAGGAGTACGGGGATGGTCGAGCAGTCGTTTGAAATGCCATGAAACTCTGCACCAATAAGCTATGTAATTGACCGAAGACTTATGAAAGAGTAGAAATTTTTCTAAATCACCCTGTAACTCCGAAACGGTTGAGATGCCGGCCCCCCTTGCCATTCAATTTTTTGTTTGATTAGATGACTACTATCACCTTCTGTCCTATGAAACACCATGGACGAAACACCCTGTATAAATGGTATACTACGAGTATATGTATACATTTTTTTGGATGAATGTTCACGTTTCCGTCACTGTAACTCGTTACACATCACATTTACATTGTTTTATATTTGTTTGTAATTGTAGGAAACCTAGTGCTGAATGTCGAGGAAATGAGTCCCTTTTTAACCAGCTCTATAATCCGAAAAATATTGTTTCTATAAACTTGAATTTCATTCATGAATGCATTAATTCTTCCCGAATTTTTAATGAACACATTTTTGTCCAATTTGATCTGGAAATCCTTTAGTCATAAGATTTTCTCATAGTATCTACTCAAAAAATTTAAAATATTTCTCATTTATTTACGTGACACACAGATTACGTACATACATATATTGAAGACTGTAAGTAAAAAATTTGCACAGATGGCTAGCACGCATATTAAGTTGTTCAATTAATTTACCTTACGTAATATTAAAAGAAAAAAGCAGTAGAAAATGTTATTCGTATATGTAGGTATACATGTAACCCTCATCAACACAAATGAGTCTAGCTAGAGTTTCCGCCGGAGAAGTTTTTTTTATTTTTTATTTTGCTTTCAAAATTCTAGTGATAATGTTATAAATAATTATGATTGACAGTTTGTTTTCAGCTTTGGCAATAGATACATCCCATTAATTTGCTTTCAAAGCGTATACAGTCCACACACATAATATGTATATGTTGCCATGTGCTAATTAAATATGTAATTGAAAAACAATTGTAATGAATGCGATGGAGCGATAGAGTTTTGCTTCACTAGAGCATAGCTGTAAGAAGAACTATCTAGTTTCCATTCATGACTTGCATAAATTATTGAAGGAGAAAAAAATCTGGTTTGAATTCAAATATGTCTGTACTTCTTACGACCTTGTATAGAATATAATATATCATAGGAAAATATTGCATACATATAATTAGAATTTGCGTTTAAGCACATCTTTAGAATAGCAAGATCTTTTGAAACTATAGATTTTACTATTAGTGATTTAGAGGAGAGTATTTATGTTGTATGTGTAGTTTTTTTGGGTATTAATATTGATAGGCAGAAGGAAAGTAAGGTGGTGGCGCCGGAACAGATAGCCAAAAATACAAGAAGAACAATAATGGATCCAAAAAAGAAGTAGCTTCGCTCAAATATTATAGAAGCAATATTAAATTAGTCCAAATAAGAGATTTACAATATCGAGATAGTTCTCATGCAAGGCAAGAATTATGCATTCTTGGAAACTAAAAACGGGAGATAAGCGAGTTCCTTAACTCACTCACTTGCATACATCCAGATTGATTATAGAGGTAACCTAGCCTCCGATATATCAACAATAGGGAAACACGATCTCATCCTAATCCCAACTGCACTGCTTAAGGGACCATCTCAGTGTAACCGGCCAAAAAATTGGCATTTTCGCGATTTTTTTTTTTTTATGGATAGGAGGGGGCGATCGAGATGATATCTTTTACGAATAAGAGACCACTCTTTAGCAATACACAAATATTTTTTTCATTAGTTTTTATTTATTTTTACTTGTTGTTAATAATTATTTTAGAAAGTGAGTTAAAAAAATGGAGGCAATCGGTATCCACGATTGTGGCCGCAGTTTGAATCAGAAAAAAAAATTAAATTGATTATTAATCTGTAGGGAAGGCGCTATGTACCTACGGAGTTTTTTTTTAATTTGACAAAATGGCGACGGCTTAGGAAAAAGTACGAAATTTAGCCCTGTTTTTCAACAGTTCTTCGCGTAAAAAAATAGGAAGATTTAAAAAACAAAAAAACTTCCATAGGGACAAAGAATGAAGTAAAGAAAATTCCGTAAAAATTTCAAGTCGATAGCTTGAAAACTCTCCCTCTGACAGTTGACACCGTTTGTAAAAAGGGCATTTGAAAGAGGGGTTTTTTTCAATCAATCGATCATCCCAGTTCCATACAAAATCCTTTCTGCTTGCTCGAATTGGTCCTGGTTGATAGAGCTGGTAAGATGTAGGTAGGGATGTGCCGTTAGGGACGGAACAAAAGAATTGACGGTTGAACGGTTGAACGGTAGGCCGACCCATCCGCGCGTCGTCTTACGCTCCAATCTCTTTTTATACCCTAGATGAAATCTATAGGGTATACTAAGTTTGCCATTCCGTTTGTAACGCACAGAAAAAATGATGGTAGAGCAAAATGGATTGGACACACCCGCATAAAATTAAAAGTTATTTTATTGATTTTTGCATGTCCGTCCGTCCGTCCGTGCGCACGATAACTCGAGAACGCGTTTACTTAGAAAGCTGAAATTTTGTACACGGACATTAAAAAAAAAAAGTAAAATTAAGTTCGAAAATGAGACAAATCAGGCAACTCCTTCGAGGGGTTGCCATACAAAAACTTCGTTTTCCACGATATATTTGGACATTACCTGAGAACACGTCGACACAGAAAGCTGAAATTTGGTACGTTGTGTTATCATAGCAATGGCAAATATCAAAAATGGACTAAATCGGGCAGCCCCCTCTTGGGGTTGCCATACAAAAATTTAGGTTTTTTACATATACTGTGAAAACGATCAGTTCTAGACATTTTTATTGTACTAAAAACATCTTCAGAATACGAAATCCTATAAAATTGGTTATAATCATTTTTTCTGTCCGACGAGTCGTTCTAGAAATATATGCGAGAAACCAATGCAAAAAATCAAAATTGCTCAAATGGGTGACCATACGAAATTTCATACGTGCATTCATCTAGGGTATCATGAGAATTGGTCTTAGACCAATTCTAGCTTTTTCACTTGTTATTTTTAAGACGCTTCAGTTCTTTATTGAACCATGGTGAAGATGTTTTAGATAGGCGCTGACGCTCGCGGAGAACGTGAGAGGAAGACAAATCGAAAAGAATTACGTAAAATTTAGAAACGTCTTCGTCAACCATATTGCTAGCCAGTAATGTGTTAAAGTCAATAGATGTAAGTCTACTGGAAAGTTCCGAAAAGTTAGCCTTTCTAAAATTTAAAAAGTATTCTGTTTCGTCACAATTTGTAAAGTGGGGGTGATATTTGTCAACTGAGCTAGGTTCAACTAATAAGTTCCCCGTGTCAGTAGAAAATACCGGGTCTAGCTGCCTACCTATGTCATTCTTAACATTACTGATTTGGCTAAGACCAAGAGATTAAATAGTGTCCAGGAAAAGTGATTCTCTTATTGTCAAGTTATTAAGTGGGAGATAGTTGGGAGATATATTGGGTAAGTTAAAATCACCAATAAGTAGTAATTCATCGAGAGAGGCTCCATCTTACCATGGATAAAATTAGAAGTTGAAATGAGCAGGTCGTATAAATTTTGACCATGCATTTCGTTAGTAGTGATTTCGATTCCACAGTGAGTATAGTTCTTGCACTAGAGCTTGAAGTGCTATTTTTGAAAGAAAGTTATTATAATTATAGCAACATTAATAAAGTTGATTGTATAATATCACACACACACACATGTCTCTTTTTCTGATATCTTGACTTTAGTTATAAATTTTATTCATGTCTGTATCGCTTTTATTTTTCGAGGTATGTAGGTATTTTAAAATTTTTAACAAATGAAAAGTTGGTGCCCAACAATGGAGAAAAAATGGAATAATGTAAAATGCTTTACAAAATGTGGAGCCTTCTGGAAATTGGAAATGGCCAAATGCCAATGGAAAAATGTACTATAATAAAGGAGATATTATTATAAAAATCAAAAAAACCCAGAAAATATCATCATCAAGGGATATTTTCAAAATTTCTTAAATTGAAGATATTTGGAACAAAAGTAAAAGATAAATAAAATTTTAAATACAAAAAAAAATTAAAACTTAATTTTATATTAAAATCTTACGTGCCTTAGTTAAAAAATTAAGACGGTAGGTACCAACCTAATAAAACAAATATAAAATTTCCGTTTTCGTCCCATTTTGAAATTTGGTGCAAAAATTGTTAATGGTCCATAGTTGGGCAACTCAGAGCCGAACTTTGTACCAACACCTTTTGTTAAATATACTGCATAAAATACATTAAGTATAGAAAATTGTACTTAATTTCTTTAGTGAAGATAAGCAAGTGTGGTCCAACGTTAGGGCAAACGAAGGTACTTGAAGTGCTTCTAATTTTATGGTTGTTTTAGAAACTGATAATAATGAATATCCTAATCCTAATCTTAATCATCAGTCAATAGGTATGGGAAATTTATTCTTCCAATTTGGCTGTCTTAAGACTGTAATTTGTCGATAAAATTGTATGTCATCGTCTTGAATAAAGTATAGCTCTCACAAAAATAATTTCAATCAGCTTCGATTCCTTCAATGGCATTTTCTAGACTCCTATTTCATTGAAATAAGGACAAAAAAAATCAAATTTGGCCCTGGAGTAAATTTATGAATCGAACATACAATTTTTCTTCTAGATGACTTTTCTTTAAATACTGTATAGAAATCAACAGAATATATTGGATTTTTTTTTGCATGTAAAATTACATTATTTTTGGATAGAATTACGCGTAATAATAACACCAATTCTATGATAAAGTGTCAAATTTTTTTCATTTGCTTTAGACAAACATTAAAGACTGCTCCAGAAAAGCCTTAACTCAGTTAGGTGTGGGTGTCTTTCAGTTAAATCTGAAGCAATTGTTTAAATATCTGTACTACGTACATAGGCTAAACACTATAGTCTAATTCAATCTAAGTACATATATCAACTTTTGAGTTCATTAAGCAAACTGTTAAATAATTACAGAAAAGTTTTATTCAATCTTGACACGTTATGGACAATTAAGTTCTGCAAATTACTGCAGGTTAAATCTACCGATATTTGTGTGCAAATTCAAATGCAATTTAGAGGTGCAACCTTGAATCGCAAACATGAAAAAATCACTGTCAATTATAGGGAATTGACCCCAAAATTTATATAGCATATCAACCTTTCAGGTACTACATACATATGTATGAATGTATGTAAAAACACGAGGAAACGACGCATATAAGAATAACATCCGAAAAGAATCATCTCTCGAGTTTAAGCATTCTTTAAAAAGAAACAACGTGTTGTTCTTGTTATATACCCACCCAGTGATCAAAATCAAAAGCAACATCCAAAAACAAAATAAACTAAAAGGAAACTACTTGAATACTGCTCCTCTCGACGAGCAACTATAGCATTTTTATCGACCAACATTTACCCATACATCTGATGACACTGTAATTCAGCTCTCATTCTGTTATCATATCAATTCGATGGTGGTTTGAAACAACTTTTCGTTGGGGCTTTTTTGGGAGGAAGGTAGTGGGATATCCATTATATTTGTTGTAACATCATTTCATAACCCATAAGACTCCCATTTTATCGCTGAGCTAAGAAGCCCCCCCCCTGAACTGAGAGAACTCATCTCTGCGTACTTATATAGCATCAAATAAATCCGTACTGGGTCTCCTACTAAGCTAGTATTAGTAAGTGAATGACCAACTAAAAAAAAGACTGATAATGACGCGTGCAAGATAGTAGTTTTATTGGCACCCTTGTTGTCGTCGGTATAGACAAACAAAATTTTGGGGGAGAAGAAAACAGATTTTATTGTCCGGAAGAAAATGCTCGCACGAGATTTAATTGCGATATATCTGCTCTGCACACAAAACGATGACTTCTGGTTTTTTGCTAGAGCGCGCCCCAAACAAAAGTAAAGTGGCATTCACGCGTTAAGCGCATGGTCCGACCAACACGTGTATGCTAGATAACATGGTGCAGCTTCCGATGCGATTATAAACGCATGGGGTGGGGATACCACTCTTTGTCTAGTTGAAGCTAGCTGGGGAGCTTCTGTACTCTACATATATCCATATAACCAGAGCCTTGTCCTTGACATAATATCAAAGCAAGTACTCGCGCATGTATATGTATATAGTGTATCAGTTTTTTAATTGTCATCCGATCTATATAGTTATTGGGGCTATAGTCTTGCTCCACATACATATAATAACTCCCCCGTACCGTAAAAAAAAAAAAAAAAAAAACGCGCTCAATTCGACGCTCTACTTGCGTATGAACTGTTCTGAAGTGTAATTACAATCTCGCGGGGATTCCGCACATCTACCATTGCAAAGCACCAGTTTATAAGCCAGTTGTGAGTCTCTGTGCTATTTTCAACCGGGAATGTTTATTGCTAGAAATTTCGTCAATGTTTTCTTGCCTTCTCGCTTTTACTCATATAATATTGTCTATATATAGTTGATATGCATATGTAGAGAATCATGCTCAAATGAAAGGTCGTAAAAATCAGCTGTTCTTAAAGTTTTCCATTCTAACTCAAAGCAATATTTTATTGCTTTTTCACGAGTCTGGTCTTTAGTCTGGTCTGGTCTGATCTGTTGTGTTTCTGGTGGCAATTGCTTATCTCTTAGAGCGCGATTGCTGCACATATTTATCGCGGCGAGTATATGTAAAAGTGATGTAAGGAGGAGAACCTGTCCAATATATCGCCACAGCTGAGGAACTTAGCTAAGTTGAATTGAGTTGAGTTGAATTAATTTGAGTGTTGGCAACTTTTCGTAGTTTTATTGTTTCATTGCCTTCTGATTATTATCAATTCGATTCGAGCACTAGGCAGCAAGCGACTTTGTCTTTGTTTAATCATCAAGAGGAAAGTGAATGTTTCCGTTTCTGTGACTGTGCTGTGCCATCAGACTTACTAGCTGTTTTATGCAATCCGAGTTCATAAACTGTTCAAACTCCATAGAGGATGGAAGTTAAGCTTTCGAGCTCTGTTAGATTTTATTATATACGAGAAATTATTTATTTGCTATTTATCGTCGACCAGAATTAGTTGAATATTTTTGATTTAATTTTTAAATTGTTTCTAAATTTTTCAAAAAGAAAAAAAAAACAAAGAACATTCAAAGTGCATTTAATACCGTGAATATGAAGTGATAGTGTGATAGTGTGGCATTAAAAAAAAAAAAAAAAGAAGAAAATTCTCGACTGATTCGTGCACTCCAACATCTCTCCAGCAGCCCTACAATATACATATACGCAACATACAAATTTTCTAGTTTTTCATTTTTTTTTTTTTGTAAAACTAACAGAATTTTAGATTTTAAAATTTATTAAATATTTTTACTTGAGATAATTTACAAAAAAAAAAACAAAAAAAAATGGCCTTTCGCTGTGTTGGATTGTTCATCCGAAAGGAATTATCAGGTTCTGTAACAACAGGAACAACCATACGATGTATCAGTACAACACAATCCCGAAATCGATTCCTTGAAGGTTCACCGAATACATCTTTAGATAAGACGATCTTAAATCGATATAGAAATCTTGAGCTACCTAAAAATAAGGTGCAAGCTACCTATTTATGGATAGATGGTACTGGAGAAAATATAAGACTGAAGGATCGTGTTGTCGATTTTATACCAAAAGATGTTAATGAATTACCTAAATGGCAGTATGATGGTAGCTCAACATATCAGGCACAAGGTGAAAATTCCGATACAACACTTGTTCCACGTGCTATGTACAAAGATCCATTTAAATTTGGTGAAAATGATGTTCTTTTAATGTGTGATACTTATCAACCGGATGGAAAACCTACTGCATCAAATCATCGAAATCCAATGCAAGAAGCTGTAGATCAAGTGAAAGATCATATACCAATGTTTGGAATTGAACAGGAATATACTCTGTTGGATGTTAATGGTAGGCCATTCGGATGGCCAAATACTGGTTTTCCAGCCCCTCAGGGACCATATTATTGTGGTGTTGGAGCTGATCGCGTCTTTGCTAGAGATATTGTTGAAGCTCATGCTGTTGCATGCCTTTATGCTGGAATTGATTTTGGTGGTACAAATGCTGAAGTTATGCCAGCACAATGGGAATATCAAGTTGGTCCATCTGTTGGAATGAAAGTTGCCGATGATTTATGGGTTTCAAGGTGAGTTTTTGAGAATTTTTTAGTATATTACTATTTTTGTTTTTTTAATTGTTAAATTTAGAATGATCGAAACGAGATAAGTATGCAATTCGATTTGAAATTGTATATTTGTCAATATTGTAAAGACAAAAGAAAAAAAAACTGTCAATTCCTCATTTCTCATTAAATAACAGATGTCATAAGAACTGCATTTAATCCTTTTTAAAAACAATTAAAATTATCATACTGTATTTTGACAATTTTACTTTATATTTATTAGTTTTTATCTGTATATTTTGAAAAAGACAAAACCTACACGCTAACAAAGGAAGCCACTTCGATTCACATACTTCGAACTCGAGAAACTCGGTTTTTGGCCTTAATTCCTAATTAGCCCATTAATTTTTGTGTTTAGTATTTTTAGTATTTATTCTAATTTTATATACCTGCCTGGGACCCAATTTTTTGCTGGGCGATGTTTAATCTGTTATTTATTTGTTACTGCTTGTACCTTAGGCTTGATTAAGAATTATGGAAATATTAATATTTCGGTAACGTATAATTCAATAAATGTAAAAGATAAATATAGTTTAGATATCCTAAGATGTTCTTTTGTATAATTTACATCTCTAGTCTCGCTCGAATATAAAATTGATGATGCGTCGACATCGCCAAACCTAATGTAGTACCTAGTATTCATGTTTTTTCTTAGAAATTTTCTTGAGAATTTTATTTAGCTTTTTTGTGTAGTTCAGAAAGTATGTTACCTTTTAATTAGCTCTGTACATGTATATGTTCCTACATCCATGTAACAATTATTATTGGCATAAATCCAAGTTTTTATATGCTAGCCCTACAAAAAGGTTGCCCGATATAGTCTGTATGTCGTAGACACTTGATATAAATCATCACTTCACGAAAAGTCTAGAGGCAATTCATGAAATGTATAGGCAAATAGTGCAACACTTTATGTGACAGCTTAATGACTTTTACATGATATGTCTGAAATTTTTAGCCACTTCATGAAATGATAAAAACTTTTACGCTGATAGTGTAATACTAACCGACATGACCGAATGCTAGGAGGAGAGGTAGATGAGTGGTGAAGGCGGAAGTCGCACCCAGACCTGCGAGACAGCCATACACACACACCCACCCACACCCGCGACTCGACCACACCGCTTTTCAGATTTTTAACTCTCATTACTCATTTCTTGACCGTTATCCAAATATATAAGTATATGGATAAAAATGAAATTATTTAATTTTCAAATTTATAAAGGACTTTCCTAATTTTTGTCCATTTTCGAACTTAGATCCTCCCTAAGTTGATGCGTTCTGAAGAGAAAGGCCCAATTACTAATTGGCAATTAGTATAGTAAAAATGTAAATTTTTGTATGACGATCCTATCAATAAATGCCAAATTTAGCATATTTTTGAACTTCAATAAAAATTATTGTTTCTTAGCTGTAGAATATACCCACATCAAAATGCGGGCATCTTTATACTCACTACGCGCATATTGCAAGCGGGCTAATTAGATCGACATTAATATGGCTAATGGATAAACAAAGCCTATTCAATTCAAACAATTTATGTTTCAATTTAATTCAACTTTAAACTTAAACTTAATATTAAAAATTATCTTATTTTATGATCGATCGTAATAATTATACATTCTTGATCGCTTGACTCAGTTTTATAATATTACATGGAATGGAACACAGTGTACAGAAGAAAAATAAATAAGCACAAGATTTTCTGTATGCATTTGACTTCTCAGATAATTTATTTTTCTCTTTATTTCTTCGAATTTTATCTCTGGGACTATACTTACTGGGTATCATTCTTTCATTGTACATATTTTTCTGAAATCCTATTTATCTCTCTATGTATGTCTGTTATGTAATCCAAACTTTCTGTTTTCCAAAAAAACCCCGGTAGTACCGAAAATCCATCTATGACGATGTTAGACTTAATTGTAAGATTATGAAAAAACAGACATTATAAAGACAAACAACTGTTAATAAAAAGAGATACGCGGCATACAATGGGCTTGAAATTCAGGACTTTTATAAACAGACTGAACCTAATCAAACAGACAAAGCAATAGATGTGCAGATGTGGTGGGATATGCTTTCATTTCACAGTACATTAACAATAAAATTATGAAAGTTGTCACAGTTGTTGGTTTTTTTTTTAGTTTATTATCTTCAAATGAATGATTCATATTTTAATGTTCAAAGTTCCACGCGTTGATAGATGATTTAAAATTTTCGAGTTAAAGTAATTTGAGTTGGTATGTTTATAGATTTTAGATAACTAGAGTAAATTCAAAGATAGATGAAGTTAGTCCACATTCAATATTAATAGTTTTCCATGAAAATTCTAGTGAAAAAATAAAACTACATTACGCTATCTGTTGACTCGTTGACATTATGTACAATAGAATTTTGATTTGAAAATTTTATTACTCTCAGAATTAATCTATTTTCCCTTAGTAAAAAAAAAAATTTTGACAATCTTTATATTCTTTAAAAAAAAATTCAACATATAAATAAATAAATAAATATCTCTCTCTCTCTTTCTATCTAATATAGATATATCTTACAACGTATAGCAGAAGAATATGGTGTTGTTGTAACATTCGATCCAAAACCAATGGAAGGACAATGGAATGGTGCTGGAGCACATACAAATTTCTCAACAAAAGCTATGAGAGCCGAAGGTGGAATAAAAGCAATTGAAGCAGCTATTCAGAAACTTTCTAAACATCAAGCAAAACATATTCGAGCCTATGATCCAAAACAAGGTCAAGATAATCAAAGACGTTTAGTTGGTAGATTAGAGACATCATCAATCAATGAATTTTCATGGGGTGTAGCTAATCGTGCAGTGAGTGTACGAATTCCAAGAGGAGTTGCTGATGCAGGAAAAGGTTATTTAGAAGATCGTCGTCCAAGCTCAAATTGTGATCCATATAGTGTTTGTAATGCTCTCCTTAGAACTTGCTTAATAGAATAAAGTAGGTAATGTTCTTTGATGAGATTTTTTTTTTTTTATTTTTCTAAAAATTACCTAAACATGGATCCAGAGTGTTTCATGCTTTTAATTTTTATATGTAGTAAGAGTAAAATGTAAAATGCACAATAAAAAATAATAATTGAATGTAAGACAGTGTGAGTTGAAGAAAAAACAAAAAACTATATCTATATGTAATATGTATATGTGTAAAATCCAGTTCAATTTTTTTATATTTTATTTAGAATTTTTTGTACGTATATTACATAATTGTGTAACTTATATTTACTAAAATACCCAAAAAGTGGTGTAAAAGAACTCATTTAAATAGCCAACAAAAAAAAGTGCCGAAAAACTATTCAAATATTATGTCCCCCATGTAGTAACCAAAAAACAAAAACAACAAACATTTATAAAATTCAGGTTTTTATCGTTATCACTGAAATTCGCTAAAAGTTTTTATTTTACTTTATTTTTTTGTAATATTTTTTTTTTTAATTAAAGCAAAATGTGTTGTATACTTTTTCGACAGTATTTTTAAGAAAACTAAAAACATGATGTATACTATATTTTTTAATGTTCACCTGAAATTTTTTGATGTAATTTTTAAGCTTTGTTTTTATTAAATTTTAAAATTAAAATATTTAGAAAATAATCAAATGTTAAAGATAGAAAAAAAAATTCAAAAAATTATATTTATGAAAAAAAAAAAACAAAAAATGTGTTTAACTTTTTGGTTGTATTTAATATGTGGATATTTACTTGAATGACATTTTCATTGTTTAGTAGAAAAGTTGTATTCAGGAATCTATGGCAGTACCCAGATAGTATATACAGGGTGTCCCAGAAATCAACGTCAAGCTGGAATCGGGCAATAGACCAAGTCGTAACAGTTATCAGAAAAATATGGAATATAATCTTGGTCATGTACTTTTCAAATTATAAGGATTCAAAAATAAATCTTAAAACTGACACCCTGTGATGATCTTTCAAAAGTCCTGTGACTGCAAATATTAACTTTTCGGCAGTTTTTTTTCTATGATGTAACCATGAATAAACCTTCTGTAAATTACAGTTAAAAGTTAAAGCATAACTGCCTCAGTTTCAAATAAAAAGTTAGATTTTTGCCCAACATTGCATTCAAAATAATTACATTACCCAACTTTAATCGACTGTAGGTACTGTAAAAAAAATGTACTACACTATTTTAGCAAGAAACATTAATTAGGATTTTAAAATGGTCTAACAATAAGACTTAGATTACGGAAAAAAAAAATTTTTTCTTCTGGAAACCCAGTTTCGAAAAAAAAATTTCACCTACTAAAAATGATTCTAGCGTACAAAAAGCTTGCCGTAAAACCGTAACTTTAAGATTCTAGTTTGAGTGAGACGGAGAGTCATTGCATGAAATGTGAGTGAGCAAGATAGTGACGCTAGCTCGTCAAATCATTGAGTTTTTACAAATGTGCATCGTCTACTCTCCACAGAGGGCCGACTTCCAAACCAAGTACATGGTGAAGGAAGAGTTTCTTGCCTTACGAGGACGTACACTCAAGTACTTCGATACGTGCAATCCAGGAAAGCACAGGAGTGCCTAAAAGTATAGCTCACCGAATTTTACAAAAACGTACGCTCCAGAATTACGGAAGCAGTTGAATTTGTCAACAATGGAAGAATTGACCGTCTGATAGCCCGATCCTTCTTAAGAAGATGTCGAACTTGTATTGCAGCTGAAGGAAGGCAGTTTGAACATCTTTTGTAAATAATAAATCTTAGCATCCAAATAATTAGTGTTTAATTTTACACTTAAGGAAAATTTGTCCTAAATTCAACAAAAAGTTAAGATCTCTAACTTGAAAGCGTCACTATCTGTCTAACTCACACTTCATGTAATGACTCTCCGTCTCAGTCAAACTAAAATCTGAAAGTTACGGGCTTACGGCAAGCTTTGGGTACACAGGGTGTACATTTTCTCAAAAACAAAATAAATATCTATAATTTGAAAAATACATGACTTAGATTTTTTTTAATATTTTTCTGATAACTGTTACGACTTGGTCTATTGTCCTATTCCGGCTTGACGTTAATTTCTGGGACACCCTGTATATACATATATATAAATTTCAATCAAGAGGATATTTTTGAAATTCAAGTGATAATGAATTACAGCATTTTTCCATGTAGGTAAATCTGTAGAATGATTTTTAAAAATTGGAAAAGGATTATTGTCCTGAAGTTTAGGCACGAATTTGTACTTCATTCGAAATTGAATTGTTGAATTTGACCGAGTAGTAGGTAAGCGTTACCAAGATAGAATAACTTATAATTCATGTTTTCAATAACGAATGGAGCGAGTAGTTTATTTTTGACCTAGATTGACTTATTTATTTGATTAACAAAAAGTAAGCTTGGATGTTGCAGCTCCGATTTGGTGGCGTATCAGATCTGGATGTTTTTGTTTTAAATGGTCTTAATTATACTGCAAAGTTGAAGTTTGAGTAAAAAAACCGTCGTTAAGATTGAAAACAATGTTAATTTTTTTTTTTATAGAAAAAAGTATTAAAAATTACTAAAAAGAAGAAGAAACGAGATCATTGAAAGAGCTGTTCGTTTATAATTACAAATTTTTTTAAGATATGGCGAGAGATCGGTAGAATTAATCTGGTACATTTTCGAAATCTATTACGAAATCGAATAAAGCTCAATTCATGGATAAGTAATTTTTGATAAGTTTTCCATATGAATGATAGTGTGGGCAATAGGACGGTTTACATACATTTTAATCGATTGCTGATTTTTGATACCTATAAGAAGAATACAAGGAACATTGCAGAAATTATGACTATGACGAACACGCACATTTCTCTTTCATGGATTTTCGTAATATATGTATGTACGTCAATACTAAATATTGCCCCGCATTTTAAAAATATTATAAGCTCAAAATCAACACGAACAATGAATGCTTTCTAGCTTTCTCTCTAGGTTTTTGATTTTTTTTTTTTTTGATTTATTGCAAAATGTTTTTACTCAATTATTCATTATGTAACTTTTATTTATAAGTCAGATTATATATTTTTGTATATATAAATATTAAATTAATAAATAAACACTAAATTTTTAAAAAAAATTTTGCGATTTTCATGGAATCTAATCAAGCTACCAAAATCTTAAAAACAGAGAGCAAACAAAATTTTTAAATATAATTCATCAAATATAAAAAAATTCCGACAGTCAAGTATTAAATTTAGACGAATGCCTGCTCCTAGTTAGAAAAGGAGGAATCATATTAATTTTGCAACGTTCATGTATAAGAATTTTACACGACATTTAATCTTTCTTTTATTACTACCACGTAGGATGTATCTATTGTTTGTAACTTACAATGAATTTTTAAGTTCCTTAATGGTATGCAAAGACCAGACGGCAGGTAAATTTGTAATTATTTCGGAGTCTTAATTACATCTAAAATTTTTTTTCTTGAACATATTTTAAGAGAAAATAGTTTTTTCTCCATTTTTTTTTTATAAATAATTAATGTAATCGTTTCTATCATCAAGCCAAACATAGGTATAATACTCTGTAGGTACATAGTTTATTAAAATTTAAGGACATTTTGTGTATATTTAATCGATATAATCGACAGCTTTATTATATCGGTATAAAAAAAAAAAAACTCATGTTTAAATAGACATCAGTGTCATTTCTATGAATACCACAACCGATAACAATCCTTAAAGTTACATCACATCGAATTATTCCGTGTTAATTTCTGATTAATTTATTTAAGAATCGATAGGCCACATAAGATTCAAGTAGATAGGTACTGTATAAAAGTTATGAAAATTATCGAAAAAATTTACATTTTTTTTTTTATGAGTAAAGAATTTATTTTACGAATTAATTGATTAAATTATAATTCTTACGGTAAAATTGGAATTCTATTTAATTAAAATTGGAATGATTTATTTACATAAAAATTATCGAAATATTTCACTTGTTTTTAACAGAAATTTGAATAATTTTGCTAGTAAAGTAAATATCAGGCTCTGTCCTTGACACGTGCTTAGTATTTTTACCCTAAACAAATTGATGGAATTTTATTTAAAACTTAAAAATATTTCTGTTACATTAGTTTTTATATAAATGTAGATATGAAATTACTTGGAGTAAGTTGAATATTGCCAACTTACAAGCAGAGTTGAATCGAGTTTCACGTTTGTCCGTTTAAGTCTAAAGGCAAAAACGCAATGGATACAGCAAGAATGTTCGCAGCAACAATCAGTTGTGATGCTCGGTTTTATAACGGTTGTGTTCTTTTGTGTACTTTATTCTAGAACTTCCATATACTGGAGAGAACAAATTGTTCTGTCGATTGAAACGAACTATTTGTACTGTTCATTTATAAATCTTCTATGAAAATGTATGAAGCGTTCTTTTGTGTATCTTTTGTTCTGCTCTGCTCTGCGGAAACAAAAGAACACAGCTATCATGGCGAGCATATATATAAGCAAGGTTTTTTCCAAGCATCTTAATTATTGCTGCGACAGATCTGCCAACATAATGGAGTAAAAATTAAAAAGAAATATATGCACAACATAGTAAACAAAATAGCTCCCATATTTCCTCCAGATCCATTTTTTTTTTAAAAAATCGGGTAAATAAAAATTATACCTAGACAAAACAAAAAAAAATCGGTATTAAATGTCAACTATAAAAGAGATGCAAAGTTTTTTGATGGTTTCATGATACTTGTAGCGTCGATTGCGTTTTAGCCGTCCTTAAATATATCAAAAGATATGAAGGAAACATACATTGACTGATTGCAAACAAATGGAACCAATTTCGAGAATCTGTCTCTTTTCCTCCAAGCACGAGAGAAGGAAATATGACTTGGAACTTTACATTTACCAAGAACAATTTCTCATAGATTTTGAGATATCAAAGAAGTTTTTCCATAATAAATTAATAATTGAAAATGAAGTTTCAAATAATGACAGTTTTCTTTTCCCTATCATACGAAATTGGCCGGAATGAAATAGATAGAAAAATCAGTTCATGTTTATTTTCGCTGGTTTAAGTCCATAGATAGAGTATCATACAGCCAACAACATTTCCATTGCAATCATACTTTATGCACTATTTGCAGAGCTGGGCAATACTTAAGTAAAAAAAGACTTACGTACTGCTTAAAGTACATTTTCGTTACTTAAGACTTATTACTCAATACTTTTGAAATGCCCCTACTTAGTACTTGAACATAAGCACATGTTTCTATTTACTTGTATTTAAGACTTAGTTTTGTACTTAAGTACCAAGATTTTTACTTAAGTATCTCTGAGTCTATTAAGTACCTACAAATATCTAAATCTTCATAGAAAAGCAGACACAATCTCTAGCGCAACTCCTTTTTTGCTGAGTTTTGAACCACGCAAAGAACTGTCAAAGCAAGTGACGCACTCACGCGCCAAGGCAGAACCTTAGACAAACTAATAACATACAAACAAGACTGGGCAAGTAGAACAAAAACCAGTTATGTCTCGTTCGAATATAAAATCGACGATGCCTGGACTTGATGACATAACCACTGATATGTATAGTATGGTCTGACTACGTTCATAGAAATACACTGCAGAAAGATGGCTCACTTCTATATTGCCAACAAGTACCAACTGAGAGAGAACTGAACAACAACAAATAAATTTAGTGGATTCGTCGAAATACATGATTTTAAATTAATCATTTAAGGATATTACTGCGATAAAAACTGTTTTACCAAAGACAATATATTCATTAGATACACAGAAGAAATTCTAAACGTTTTATTAAAATCACTTTCCGAGCTGCGTGCTCACTTTTTCAACTTCCCGCCAATGATTTTTTAAATGTTGGCACCGACACGTAAGAACTCTTTTGACACAACCAAGGGTAAGCAAACAATGCCTCGCTCCAATATAAAATCAACGATGCCTCGACCTGATGTAGTGAAGGCCGACTCAGTTTTTTCTTAGAAATTTACTGAACATTTTTCCCAAAGAATTGTTATGCATTATTGGAGGCGATAATGGGTACTTGGGCGGACCCCTAATAGTTTTTATGAGTGTAACAATGAGAGGTGAAAGTTTTACTCTACCTGCAGCGCCAAAAACTATGAAAAACTATAAATAGTAGCCACTGTATTTATTTATTAATATCTATGTATTAACTGAACTCGATAAACTTCATTATATTACTGCCAACGTACAAAGATTCAAAAAAAGTACCTTAAAAAGTACTCAGTACTTTTTATAGACTTAGTACTTAGTTACAAGTACTTTTCATACAAGCGGTACTTGTACTTACGCTGAAGTAATCAGCACTTCGGTACTTGTACTTGTACTTAAGTACTTTTTCTTTGGTACTTGCCCAGCTCTGACTATATGTCACGGGGTCGACAAGAGTTTAAAATCAGCGCGTTAATTATGAATTTACTCCAACGTATTTCTTCTTCTTGTACAAAATGTCAGTTCTCTACCTCAACACCATTTTAAGTAATATCCAAATATATACGTAGATAGATATGTGTTCTTAAGATGTCGTGCAGAAATTGACATATATGCAAAATGTCAGCTGCGCTGTAAGGTTTCAGCAGTAAATATTTAAAATAGGCATTAAAAAACAAAATTGATTTACGACAACACTACGTGAATTTGCCCATATTCGAAATTGACATTAATTTTTTTTCTTTTTTGTAATATTAATAAAAGAATGAAATTCTAAGTCATGTGTTGCCCGTTATTTTATTTAATCTGGCATTAAGCTTTGCATTGGAAATATAAGATTTCCCTAGAACACTTTGCAGCACAGATACTGAAGAGATCAATCGGCAGATACCGCGCCCCATTTATTGATCATTGAATTCGCACTGACTTAATTAGGTCAGGGTTGTAATATATTAATGGGACTTTAACAGTAAACACTTGATTCGTTTTAAGCAACCTTAATGTGATATATACTTTTGGCTTTACACGCGCACTCAACAAGGACACATGAACTGAGACCGCAGTTTCTTTGGACGACTCCTGGTCAACTAGACGAATTTTCATGAAGGTCACCATCATAGATTAAGGCGGCAAGTGTTGTTTTTTTAAGCCTAAGTGCTTTGGATTTTAATATACATTAATTCAGAAAAAAAAAATTTGAACTTATTTTAGTAAGTGTATTTCATTTAAAAATCTCAGAAAACGTCTTACAATTCACAGAGTAACAGAGCTTTTGTACCATACGGCCACTTATATATTACCTAATCTACATTCATTGTGACGTATAAGGTAAAATGGACAAATTGAAAGATAATTCAAAAAATCAATTCTCATTGTACCAAAAATTCCGTAATAAATTTCAATTAAGATCAATTAAGTACAAACGAAAAAACCCCCAAAAACATAACAACGCATTATTACCGCGTGATTTGATAAATTACATAGTTAATTGTAGTAAATTGGTCAAAATTGCAATTGGTTATGAAATATTTGATGCGGTGGTGTATGGAACTCCGGAGCGGATGGTCCAATTTTAATGCGGTGCATACCTGTTACATAATATATATTATTAAATAGAGCACAGTGGCGAAATATAAAGTGAAAATAAACTAGGGGGATTATATTGTACTTATATAGGCAGTTAAATTGTGTTTCGACCTTAACAAGTATTTCTAAGTAAGTACAAATATCCATAGGTAGATAGTTTTTGCAAGTTTTTTTTTTTGCAAATCTCTTAAAAAGATTGGCTAGTCTCATTTTAACCCTTTTTGCATTTTTTCTTTCAATTTTTTTCGTTTATATAAATAATAGGTATTCATCCTTGACTGTCCGGCTACACTGATCTGTGATCTGCCTGTGCCTGACAGATAATACAGATGAAAGCGCATCTACGTCTTGTCCTTTAAAAATATATATAAAAAATGTTACCGTACAACAAATAGTTTAGAATTAATATATTTATATAGCTGCCATCAATGGTACGAAAAAAAAAGTTTGGTAATGGAATTATAATACGGGATTTTTAAAGATCGAATCTTCTAAAATATAGTAAATGTAATGCCAGGGTGTGTGCAACCATTGATGAAAAATTGCACCAGCTCAACGCCAACAGGGTCCTTTACACGGACGCCTCAAAGACCGAGCACGTGGTGGCTTCAGCTGTCACGGACAACAACACAAACAGAGACGAACATACCATTCAGAGACTACTGCCAATCTGGGCGAATGTCTTTACGGCGGAGATTTTGGCTGTCTGGGAGGCGGTTAGGTGGGTCTCCAATCAGGAAGGTACAACGGCGATTTTCTCAGACAGTCTCTCTGCTCTAAAGGCAATTGCTAATGTAAGAAACAAGGTCCCCTTGGCAGTTAATATCAGACAGAAAATACAGGACAGACCGATTTGGCTTGCCTGGTGTCCAGCGCGCAGTGGAATTCTGGGCAACGAAAGGGCAGACTGGTTGGCAAAGAACGTCAGGTTTCCGGGTGCACAGAAGATTGTTCCGCCATCATATCTAGCAGCAACAGCATTCTGCAAAGCCGCGGAGAAATCCATAGCCCAACTACGTTGGAGTGAGGATCCATCTTTTTTAGCTAGACATCATCCTACTAGCAGACCACCTCTAATGCCCGACATGCCGTGGCAGTTAAGGATCTCCATGGCTAGGACTAGGCTGGGGCACCTCTTGGCCCTGAAGATTCACCTTTTCAGGAGGGAGGAGGCGTCAAGCTGTAGACCATGTAACACAGTACAGACGGCTAGACACCTCATGCTGGAGTGCGGAGATTTTCTGCGGAGGCAGAGGGCTGCGGGCACAGATAAAGATCCAATAGACCTACTGACGTATGACAAAGAAAATACTAAGCTCCTTCTTTCCACCGCCAAACGTTATCTTCAGGACAATACAGGGAGTACGGCACTCTAATAATTAAACATTCTGAACAAATTTTACGATACGACATAGGCACTACGAGAGGTGCTACTGGGTACTTCAAACAGCCGAAACGTCATACGAATTGACAAACTCCAAACGGATTACGACCAGTAGTCACCAAACAAGACAAAGTAGAACAGTTTTATATAATGGTCGCAAGTAAACCCGTGAGCAAATGTAAAACTAGCTTTACACGAAAAATAATTATTAATACTTAGGCAATAATTTAGGAACTTCGCTAATATTAATAAATTCTTATTTCGTATTTAATATATTTTTATTGTAGTAGGTTAACCGCTGCCATGAATCTTTTTGAATTTGAATTTAAATTGAATTGTAATGCCAGGGTGTGTGCAACCATTGATGAAAAATTGAGAAATTCAGATTTAAAAATTCTATTGCCGAAAAGGTATGTGTTCCATTAGAGCTTACCCCCGCGAACTTCTGCAAACCTCCCCCTAAACTATTTCTAAAAAAGTATCTTCCACAAATTATAGCCAGTAGGTACCAGACTAACAGACTCGAAAATACAACACCGAGTTACGGTCATTGGAATGTAGAAAAAGTTCAAATAATACCCACATGCCGAGGAGTTGAGTTGAAATTGCGAAATATGCGAAAACCCCACTAAAACGGAAAAGGAGATATTAAGTCACTCTGCGAACTCTTGATTCAGTAGCTAAAATCTTGAATGATGTGGAGAAACATGGTCAAAGCATTGGAGGCCGAAACAAAAATCACGTGCAGTCGTTGAAAGCAACATTTACTTCTTTTCGACAGCCGGCGTCCAGTTGTGGAAAAATCACGCTGCCACTGGTAAAATAAGGCATGAATAGTGTTTTGACAATCTTCAAACGTATAATGACCTTGAGAGGATACTAACCGATAGCCAAAGTCTACGGAGACTAGTGTAGATTTGACGAACGACTCTACTGATATGGTTACAGCACGTCATGGAAGTATTGAAATGAACTCCCAGGTTCCTCACAGATTCGCAAGATTCTCGAATTTAAAAAGACTCGAGGGTGATCATTAGCATCGACAGTTCCTATAAACATCGTCATCAATTGGGATTTATCAGGAGTATCAAATAATTTTCCACTGCCCATGTTGAACCCTTAACTAAATCGGAATTGATGCGGTCCGCACAATCGTCCATGAGGCCGTACAGGTGGTGTCAAATACACCTGAACATCATCCGCATACAAATGAATATTGCAATCCTGGGATGTCATTAATGTAACTTCAGAATAATAGTGGGCCTAGCATAGATCCCTGGGGGATGCCACATGTTAACGAATGCGCATTAGATAAAGAGCCGCCCACCTTAACCTGTTGGGATCTATCCAACACGAGAGAATAAATTAAACTAGCGGCAGACGAAGAAAAATTAAACTTATCTGATAATTTGGACAGAAATTTAGAATGTTTAACACTGTCAAAAGCCTTACGAGAAATCCAGCAAGACCAACAGGCCCAATTTATTATCGTCCAAAGCCCTGCGTATATCAGTCGGTACTTTTAGAAACTGCCGATTACCAGCTGGTTAAGTAATTATTTCTCGGAAGATATTCGATTATTTGAAGTGAAATGATTTTTTCAGGAACTTAAGAGAAGAAGCATAATAGGCTGATCGGCCTGAAGTCATTCAAATCGGCAGGGGAACTTTTCTCTTGGAATCACAGTAGCGATTTTCCAGAGAGAGGGAAACTCTATGTGGTAAGACTAGTTTTGAATAAATGTAAGGGCGGAGAATCCAGGACAGAATATATTTGATGATTTTGGGTGGGATTTCATTCGGCCCACATGAGATTTGATAGAAAGAAATGACTTCGTAATTTCGTCAGCACCCTGCCTGAAAAGGTGTATCATAAACTGATGAAATCTAAGCATTAGAGGACTGCGATGAAGTGAAATGTGTGTTTCATAAATCTGCGATTAATATCGCGGCCTGAATATTCCTTTCCAAAAAACAGCAGCCTTTTCACAGATTATTCCAGAGCTTTTTGCCCCTATACAATCGAGATACAAATATACAAAAAATTTTAATAGCTATCCTTACATAACACAATAAAGTTTTTTCTAAACCACAAATTACCCATATTCCAACCCAATCACACTATTTAAAAAAAATAATAAAAATGCCAGAGGGTCAAAATTAAACTGTTTTCTATTTTTAACTATTATTTTTAAGAAAGTTTCAATGGAATTGAGTAGCTCCTTACCAGATTATTTCTCTGGACACCTGTTAAAAATAAAATAAAGAAACTGTTTTAAGGTTCGAATATCTCAATCACTGGTGACAAATATTTTTTTTTTCCAATTTCTACAATATGGAAGCTCCTCAACCGGGATGAAAAAGATCTCACATGATGTTTAATCTCACAGCGCGGCGGCAATTGAAGATCTAAAAGACCAAAAGGAGGATTTTCCATGAAAAATGAGATTAAGACGAGAATCAGCCAAGAAAGACTCTTACAGTCCAGTAAATAGGGCAGCAAAAAAGTACAAACTTGAGTATTAATGGGTGACCAAATACTTTTCCCTACATATACTACACTGGACCGAAAGAAGATATTAGTATTTTGTACCTACTTATGTTCGTATTTTTATTACAGCTAATTCTTATAACATAGATATACAATTCCAACAGATATGTAAATGCTGACGCGACTATTAATCATGCAGTGTAGATTCTTCATTAAGATAATTAATGTAATCGAAACATTTTCCAATGTTAGAATTACATATACACACACACATTGACTTTATATATACATACAATATGGCTTCATCTCTAATAGGTTCAGTATAAATAAATTATGGGAAAACTCAGGAATATTGGCCTAGTTACGATTAAAAGAGAAGAAGGAAAGTGATCACATGATTAATTGGCTCGAAGCACACTGATGCCATTATATAAAACAAACTATAGCCGTATAACATACTTATTTGGTGTTCGGCATTTGGTTCGACGTACTTATGTACATACAAACATATATAACCTAACCTTGCAAGAAACAATGGATAAATAATGCGTTGTCTAGTCTTTCTTCGCTTTAATTAAGTATATGTTTTCTGTAAGTGCACTTTAGCCTGGTATCTATCTACATATGTTTACAGCTCCTCCCTTCTCGACAATATTTTTTTTTTTCAAATTCATTTAGCATTTGCATATTTGTATGCCTTTCAATTTCTCTGTATATTTTATCACTTGCATGCAAATAAAATAGCACAGCATCCACCATCCAGTAATTATTGCGAAAATTTTTCCACTGTGAGAGAGAGATACTTTTATCTTGTATAAAAACAACGACATTTTGATAACATACATAAAATTATCTGTCGACCAAAATACGAAGAATGAGGAAATTTATCAGAAAACAATTATTTCGAGAATAAAAGCACAAACATCATTTAATCTCTTAGGAAGGAACTTTCAGAATCAATTCTGCTATAAAATGGGAGAGAGAAATTGATAATAATTAAAATTTCAGATGAAAGATTTTGACATAATATCAAATTTTGGGTGAATTAAGAAGAAAAAAAAACATAAAAAAATAATAAGCATTTTCGGGTAATTGATATGGATTTTAATGTTTAGCATTAATTAGGGGTCATTTTCCATTCCAGGGTAGATTGGTTTCAACAGAAAAAAAAATCTACTAAGAAAAATTCTGAAGGTGAAAGGTCATAATTTAGAATTAATAAACGCCCAATTATCTCTGTATGAATTACATAACTATAAATTGGAGGAACATGGAAAATAATCTAGAATAAACCTGCTATATCCTTGTAGGCTTTTTTACATACAATATATACAGGAATGATAGTAATTAGAGGCAGACAAGAGGTAACTAATGCA
This sequence comes from Dioctria linearis, assembly GCA_963930735.1. Taxonomy (NCBI): domain Eukaryota; kingdom Metazoa; phylum Arthropoda; class Insecta; order Diptera; family Asilidae; genus Dioctria; species Dioctria linearis. Next base: position 20,507,275 of record OZ005744.1, read on the forward strand.
TATATACCTACATATAATTATATAGGTAGGTAGATGGAAAAATATAAGAGAAATACGATATGAAAACTTATGTATATCTTTATTATGGAAAAATACAGTTCTAAACAGGGATGGGCTATTAAATAAACCGGGTTATGATTAAATCCATTTCTAGATAACGAGGGGTCTTCTAAAATCCGTCGGTTAACCTAGTTAAGAGTAGTGATATAGGGTGGCAAAAAAGTAAATTTAATAATAAATTCTGAACAAAATAAAATTAAAAAAAAATTGAAAACAAAAATAATTTTGAATCCATGAATTTTTTTTACATTAGGAGAATCAGAGAATTCAATCGAGATTTTATTACTTTCAGATGCACTGAGGCACCAACTATTTTCGAATTTTAGCTCCATACTGCAGAAACAAATATGCGTCCTGTTTTTATTACACCAATTATTTTCGGATTATTCCGGCAAGAAAAAAAACAGAAAAGAAAAAGGGAGACAAGAATAGAAGAAAAACGAAAAGGAAAGGAAAGAAAATATAAGATAAGGCAAGATACGAATAAGAAAAGAAAGAAAAGAAAAGAAGAGAAAGGAAAAGAAAAGAAGAGATAGGAAAAGAAAAGAAAAGAAAAGAAAAGAAAAGAAAAGAAAAGAAAAGAAAAGAAAAGAAAAGAAAAGAAAAGAAAAGAAAAGAAAAGAAAGCAAAAGAAAGGAAAAGAAAATAAATGAATAGAAAAGAAAATAAATGAATAGAAAAGATAAGGAAAAAAAGAAAAGAAAAAAGGAAAGAAAAGAAATAAAATGAATAGAAAAGAAAAGGAAAAAAGGAAAGGAAAGAAAAGAAAAGAAAAGAAAAGAAAAGAAAAGAAAAGAAAAGAAAAGAAAAGAAAATAAATGAATAGAAAAGAAAAGAAAAGAAAGCAAAAGAAAGGAAAAGAAAATAAATGAATAGAAAAGAAAAGGAAAAAATGAAAGAAAAGAAAATAAATGAATAGAAAAGAAAAGGAAAAAGGAAAGAAAAGAAAAGAAAAAAGGAAAGAAAAGAAAATAAATGCATAGAAAAGAAAAGGAAAAGAAAATAAAAGAAAAGAAAGGAAAAGAAAAGAAAATAAAAGACAAGAAAAGAAAAGAAAAGAAAAGAAAAGAAAAGAAAAGAAAAGAAAAGAAAAGAAAAGAAAAGAAAAGAAAAGAAAAGAAACAAAAAGAAAGCAAAACAAAGCAAAAGAGAAGAAAATAAAATAAAAACAAAAAAAGTGATTCGAAAACGAAATAAAAAGAAAAGGCGAAACAAAAAGGAGCAGTTTGGAAGATCTGCAAAATCTGCAATATCTTGAAAATCTGAAAGGCTGAACAGAAATCAAAAGTATGGCCCAAAAGAGAATTAGATGCAGTATCTACATTGTTTAATCGTTGCAATCGTTGCATATAGCTTTGTCTGATGCGGTCTCATTTGGGATTAAGACAGGAACCAACCGTAAGTTTGCATCTTAAGTCTACTTGCGATCTTGTCATTCAGGCAGATGCCAAAAGCGCTGTATGTAGATTGCGTTCATCAGGATATTGGGAGGATTACTGGACTAGTTCTTCCCATTGCTCAATACTCAATACTTAAGAGAGCCGGCGGTGGTGTTTACTTTTCTTTAACCAGACATTGGGTTGGAGTATTTACTTGGAAGGCACACCACTATCTTCCAAACTGAAGTTTTCGCCATTGAAATGGCAGCGAAAATAGGCTATGATATAGAAATTAACGGAAAGGACATTGCTATCCTTACGGATAGTCATTCAACCTTGATGGCTCTGAGCAGCCCTCGGATAACATATCTAAATTACTGGGGGACTGTATGTTGTCCATGGATAAGCTGTGTATCCACAACAAGCTGTCCCTTCAGTGGGTTCCTATGGTCACATGAGCATCATGGGGAATGAAAGGGCTGACCTTCTAGACAAATTTGGCTCTCGTTCTCCGTTCCTTGCATCGGAGCCCGCCGTAGGCGTTGCCACCAATCTCTTCAAAGCGGATGTTCGTATAAAACATCACCAGAAATGGGCGAACCTGAGCACTTGCAGGTGCACAAAACTTTTTCTTGATGGGCCCAATAGGAATTGCTCTGATTTTCTTTTGGGGCTCGGAAGGAAACAATGTCAGAAGTGTGTTTAACATCATCACCGGTCACAGCTCGCTTCACACTCATCTAACAAGGATAGGTGTTGTTGATAGTCCTGATTATCTGTCCGGCCTTTGCCCGGAGCAGGCTGAATACGGTTGGGTCTGCCCTCCTATTTGTGGATGAGCTGAAAAACTTACCTCACCAAGACCTGCAGCGTTTTATGAAGAAGATTGTGGTGAAAGAATTTCTAGCAGGTTAGCACAATGGACGCCCTGCCTGGTCTCCGTGCTTGTGATCTCTCATCCCCACTACCTATAAAAAGAAAGTCTACTTGCCTTTTTGAACAGGAATCTAAATAAATCATAGGGTTGTCCTTGATAATTTGGTTGCCTCATAAAAAGTATTCAGATATAAATATCAAAATCAAAACAAAAATGCGAGTTTATATAAGAACAAATAACTAACTGTAACCAAAATTCTATAGAACGAGACAAAAACCTTTTAAGACCAAAATACTGATTAATGATAAAAATGTTTATTCTCTCCGCGATAAAGAATATGACACGTTCTAAGCTAATGACAAGAGGTAATTAATATGTATAGATACTGCGGTAAACATAATCACAATTTACAAAAGTCATCATAGATTTTACACACATACATAAACTACTGATGACACATTCTATCACAACGTGCTATTCTACAGTTAAGAAACTCAGGCTGGCATTAATCCATAACATAACAAAGGCGGAAATGACGATGAGTCGAGGTCATAACGATTAAGTTCTAAAGTTATAGATTTCAAAAAAGATTGTGTATTTCATTTATGCTCCATTTATTGATATTTCTACAGATGCATTCATCGAATAGTATATAGAGGTTTTCTCAATAACAGAGATACGCAGAAAATGTTTAGCGTACATAGATATGATAAGAAACGCACACTCAACGTGGCAGAAAACTATAATTGCGAAATGTAATCGAGAATTTTAAATCAAAAACATATAAACACTTCCGTTTATAGACCATAAAATCTATAAATGCAATTATAGAATCTCCGCCTTCCTATTTCTCTTTGGACAGTGCACACCATGGCGAGAAAGTGAGAGAAATAAGGTCACATTTCAAGTTAGTTAAGGGCAAATTTTGATTTTTCATGTATGGAGGTTAAGCTTTCCGAATGACCGGAATATTTTCCTTTACATTTTCTACACATTTTTGCCATTCTGCACACTTTGCACGCATTGATCTTTTCACAGTCTTCTCCGAAATATGATTGTCGAGGGCTTCTACGCACTGTTTGTTGTGATGTTAAATATGTCAAACTCTCACCTGTATTTTGGAGATAGCATGATAAACCATATTTTTTTGTCTCAATATATTTCCCGCTGTTCCCCCTCCTACTGAAGGAGTATGACGAGCGGTTGAGTATGCGAGGTCTAATAGGCTTGGAGTTTTGGTTGATTGTGATGCCAAAGCTCATCACATTGTCTGGGGCAGCTCAGACACTAACCATCGGGATGAGCAACTGCTGGAGTTCAAAACTTCAGCGGACCTGGTTCTGTTGAATCAGAGGGCAATGAACCAACCTTTGCTACAAGCCGAAGACAAGAAGTCTTCGATGTGACTTTTGCGTTCTTCGACACGTTTCCCCTGTTTTCCGGCTGAAGGGTATCGCGACAGGAGTCTCTGTCTGATCACCGCTACATTGAATTCTGTATGGGTGCGGACCTCATTGAGGTAGAACCATACAGGAATCCAAAGCGAACTGATTGGGGTAGATACCATAGAGAACTATAGCTTCCACGCTCGCCTCTATTGTGGAAAAAATCAGGAGTATTGCTGCCTTGTAGAAGGTAGTAGGAAGGCTGCAGTCCGCTGTGACTGAGGCTTTCGAAGCTTCCTGTTCTATTAGTACGGACATTGGAAGGAAACCTATGCCGTGGTGGAACGGCAGTCTTAGTAAACTCCGTAAGGCTTACAGAAGGCTTTTTAATAAGGCCAGGAGGACTGGCTCGGAGGAAGACTGGCAGTCCTACTGCGAAACTAAGAGTAACTACAAGAGGCTTGTTAGGAAATCAAAAAGACGACGCTGGTGTTTACTTTACTTGAACCTGACATTGGGTTGGAGTACTTACTTGGAAGGCACACCACAGTCTTTCGCCATTATAATGGCAACGAAGATAGCCTATGATATAGAAATTAAGGGAAAGGATATTGCTATCCTTTCGGATAGTCAAGGACAGGACAGTTTTGGTGAATGGCCATCTAGTAGGACAACACAATGGGCCGCTATGGCCTCCGTGCTTGGGATAGGGTCTCCTGTCCCCTTGCCTTTAAAATAAAAAAAAAATATGATAAACCAGCATTAGCAACTGGAGTTTTAAAAAAAAATGGCTGTTTTTGTCATATAAGGCATCTATTCGGTTATAGTGTGAAAAATAATATGCTATACCTATCACATTGTGAAAAATGTGGTTTCTCCTGAAAGAATCCATATAATTTCCTGGCCAACAATTTCATCTGACCTTTTAACATTTAGAAAATGTTTGCAATATCCTTAAGTACAAGATTTATGAAAAACCAAAATTTAACAAAACAAATATTCATATCCAAAATACTGAAGAAGTGTGACATTAGCTGTGTTCTTTTGTATACCTTGTTCTAAAATTCCCATAGACTGGAGAGAACAAATTGTTCTGTCGATTGAAGCAAACTATTTGTACTGTTCGCTTCATTTATAAATCGTCTATGAAAATGTATGAGGCGTTCTTTTGTGTATGCTTTGTTCTGCCCTGTTCTGCGGACACAAAAGAACACAGCTATTGTTATCGAAAGTATGTCTAGAAAATTTACAGTTTCTGGCATATTTTGAAAAACAAAAATCGACCAAACTGTTGATTTTGTTTTTTATTAATTTTTTTCATTTTTCAATTAATTGTTAAATAGTAGCTATAATATTCTAGCTCCCCTACAGTACCTACAAATAATACTTATACTTACGTATGTAAAGCACGCGCTACAGAATCACCGTATAGAATTTATTTTCTTTAGTCTGTCTGACTTTTATAAAATTTTTCATTTTTCTTTTTTTTTTTGAATATTTAACTTTCAAACAAAGAACTACTTTCAGTAATTTACGTTATCTAAAAATAAGATTTCTGTTGAAATCCGTCATTCTACTCTGTATACGCCAAAGGAGGTTATACATTACTCTGACACTTGGAAAAATGCCAGAGAGGATTCAAGGAACAAAGATTATAGTAATGACAAGTTCACCATACATAATCGCTAAAGTAATGCGAAGTGCTTGTGTTTTATTTTGATTTTGTATACATCTGTATTTGTTGTTGTAATTAATAATATTAATTAATAATATTAATTTTAAAATTAAATTTTTATAAATATTTCCTTCACTTTACTCCTACTATATGTATAATGTCTTTAGTTCGTTGTGAATTAGAATAATAATATGAATTATTCAATTATTTTTTATTCATGAATTTATTTGATACATATTATGAAAACAGCAAATAGTAAATAAATTGACTCATAAAATTATTTTGTTTATAATTTACATATTTTTACAGCTCGAATGTACCTACACACATATACATAAATAGCTTCTGATTAATTTATTCTTTTAAAAACACTTAAAATCGGCAAGTTCATTGAATTCAAAAGTAAGATAAAACAACAAGCACAACTACGATAAAAAGCTTTACATCGCAGGAAATAATAAATATACTCTGCTGAAATTTACTTATACACATAGGTAAATATGTATGGCTATATACATATGCATATGTAATATGTATTTGGAACGCGTATTTAAAATTAAGAGTGCATCATGGGGTCATTTAATTTAATCAACAAAGAGTTTTAATTTTTGCGTCGCGGATATTCTTTGTTTTTTTAGCCGAGAGAGAAAAATCATAAATTTATAATTATTTCTTTAAACCTATAATGTATACATATAGACTCGCAACAATTATTCCAATTACCAATTAGACAGAGAGTTCAATCTATTTCGAAAAACAATGAGAAGATACGTTTATCTGTGATCCATCTGAGTGTCTACATGTATCGTACTCAGAGATTATACAGATAGAATTAAATAGGGCAATTGAATAATCCAAATTGAATTGATTTTGTAATCAACATTTGCTTTATTGCTTCAATTACTTTCGATTGTAAAATTTTGTTGTTGTTTGTCAATTAAAGAAGCATAAAAAAAAATACAAGACTTTTCAATTCAAGTACGTCTATACTTTTCCACTTATCTCTCATTATTAGTCTCCCATTGTGTGTCCAGATGATAAAATATCTTCGATTGAGATATATAAATGTCAATCGATTCAATAATTATCACTACTTAGCGACTTTAAGTAAATTGAGAAATATTCGAGTACCTACATATGATAGCAGCAGCTGGTGCCACGCAAAAACGTCATATACCATGATGATGATCATCAGAAGAAAAATAAATAGATAACAAAAAAAAATGTGAAGCAACCTGCTACACCCACACTTGCTTTAGAGCTTTCAGAAGCCGCACTTCATTGTACAATTAATTCTGTGCAATAAAAATAAAAAAAATTCACAGAATCTGTGATCTTTGATCTCAAAACTCACGTGATTCACGAGTGAAAGACTTAAGCAAGCTCGCAATAAACGTGTTAAGCATATGGAAGCAAGGATGAAATTGCTTGTCGTTGTGCAAGAGAAGATTTTTTTTTTCTTCTTAAAAATAAACAGAATTTGTTGGTTCTTTGAAATATTATTTAATTTAAGAAACAAACTTTAGAAATACTTAAAATTAGTAGATTTTTAGTAAATCCACAATTAAAAAAAAATTTGTGATTGAGAGAGAGTAGTGTAAATTAGCAGATACGAACTCAGATTTCAGTTAAAAACAAACGGCGACTTTTCAACTATATAATTTAAAAATAATTCCTACTGCATACATTGTTTGCGAGACATGGAAAGTCATACATTTGATAAGAGCCGACTGTAAACTTTTGTTAATAGGTGTTTACATCGATTTCTAAAAATTTACTGGACAGATCGAGTCTCAACACAGATGAAGAGTTCAAAACGGCAGTTACCTAATCTGTTTCCGCCCTACAGCCTTTTGGGGATTCAGGAAACAAATAACTGACTAAATTTTAATAGAATAACAGGATCCTGGCGAAATCCTATTAACCAAATAAAATGTTGATATTATAATAGTCTAGACTTGGTTTATTTATAAAAAGTCTCCATTAATCTTAAAAAAAAAAAAATCAGCTGAATTTTACAATTCGTAAGGTCAAACGGTTTTTTTTATATTTTTTAGATTAAAGTCAATTGACACCAAATATATATCAACTTTGGTTTCATGAATTTTTGTCTTTTTAAGCATTGCTGTGTTCTTTTGTGTACCTTATCCCATATACGAGTAGAGAACAAATTGTTCTGTCGATGGAAGGGAAATATTTGTACTGTTCGCTTAATTTAGAAATCTTCGATGAAAATGTATGAGCTGCGTTCTTTTGTGTATCTTTTGAACACAGTTTATATGTACACACGTAACAGCAAATTCAACTATAACCATTGACAGTCTGAGATTGGATCATTTCAAACCTCGTAACTTTTCATCTAAAATTGTAATATAAGTTAAAAAAAAAAATATATGTACTTAAGATAAGCTGAGAATATAACGTGATCCGATTATATAATCAACCTGAAGCTTATCAACAACTTTGTAGGTAGGTAGGTACTTCAGTGAAATTATTAAAAAAATGTCACCATCAAGGTCACATTACATATTGGAAAAATTTCAAAGTGCAATGCAATATTTCAGTGATAATCGATATCTTAAATACAAAACATAGTTATTCCTGATAGAAATTTTTATCCAGCTGTTTAGCAAAAACAACCACTACTCACAAACCGTACTTCACTTTACTTAACACTTGCCACAGTAGACAGACAATCATCAGCTGATAATGACAATAATTCTAGCATTCCATATATAGCTACTTGTGTTATTTTATAGGCCATCATAAAACTTTGTATATAGCCAATAAATGTGGAGTAATAAATTGAAGATAAATTTTCAATTTCATTGTTTTAAATTAAAACAAGAGAACTCAGCCAAGATTCCGAAATGTAAACTATAAATTTTTCAGGTTGTTGCCCAATTTGTGTACGTGATCATTTGCTGTCTACCACATCAGGTAAACTTTGCCCGTCCTTGTTATCTATGTCTCTCCCAGAGCTTTAGAATTGTGGCAATAAAATATTATGAAAATTTTGGTGATCGTGTAAATAGTAAATTTCATCTCAGAATGAATTAATGCATCTATGAGTACATAATATGTATGTATATGTATAGTAGTTAAATAGTTATATATGTTATTAGTAGCAGTTAGGTATAAATTATGAGATAGCTTCTGCCAAATTTATCATTTATTTAATTTATATAAATTTGCATATTTAATGATTTCAACTTGCTGCCTGGTGATTTCCATGAGGTTTGTTCGGAATTTAAAAATTTTATTCAGAAGTGATGCTGCCGTGGTATAAAATTTTAAAAATAAAATTTTCAAATCTATTTCAAAATTTAAATTTTTTTCTAAAAATACCTGATTTTTTTTTTTTTTTTTTTAATTCAAGCCATTTATCAAGAAAACGTCTTGAATAAAACTGGGCGTATGAAATATGTACATATGTACATGAATTAAAAAATTTCTTAAAATATACATATGTACATGGTTGACCTTGAGATCAAGAACTACACCCTGTTTGGCTGGACTAGAAGAACTATCTAGAAATGCATAAAATAAAAAACAAAACAATTAAGAAAAAGAAGAACCAAATGGTTGCATTTTAGTTAAATTGTGTTATAAGTAATATTAAAGGAAAAGCTTTGATTTTTTTATTCTACATACAAAAGGATATTGAAGTTCTCGACTGTGAGCCTCGTAAATTCCACACTTGAACTTCATAAAAATTTATGGAATTTCATTGCCAGGCGTGTTTAATTTCAATAGACTGCTTGGAGGTCTAACTATGTCTATAAGAGTTTTATGTGTCCCCCGTCAAAGTTCTGGAGACATACATATATACAAATGCTGCGATATTCGAAAGAAAATAGTTTCTTTTCATGAATTATTGGTAGTCAAATTCTAGCCTTTTGTTTAATATTAAGGCAGGGGAACGAGGAATCCCAAGCACTGAAGCCAAGGCGGCACATTGTGCTAAGATTCTTGTCTTAGTTTCTATAGTACCTACTTTTTGTCTTCACGAAAGTCTTTGGAAAATTCCTGAATTCTAGGATAATATTTATCAGCTAATTCAACGGAAGAATTAAAAGAACATTTTTTTTTTGTAACCAGCTAAATAAGAAAATAAAAACTATTTAGAGACATATGAGCAAACTTTTATTCAACATTGAGTATTAATTAACCCTGGAATGCTAACCCGTTTTAATATTCGCCTATTGGTAACCCTGAGTAAATATTACTCACACACGAAAAAATTATAAACAAAAGAGTTGAAATATTTGAGCGGAAAAATGAAAAACAGGATTCCCGCAAGAATAATAATTTAAGATTTACGTAAAAAAAAATTTATATTAATAAGGTAAATAATTAGAAATGACATTTTTTTCTCCTGAATGGATTTTATGCAATAATTTCAGTCTTATAGTGGTTCAATCCCGGCCAATGAGGACCATGGGGGAATGAAAGGGCTGACCTGTTAGGAAGGCTCTTCCTTCCTTAAACTAACAATCACACTTCAGCCAGCGCAGCCATATTGACACAGTTATTCCTGTAAATGACAGTTTTTTTGGTAGCTGTGCAGTTTTCCAATTTTCCCCAGTTATCCGCCAAATTTGACAGTTTTTTACAGTTTTTGCAGACAAAAAGTAATTTTTTATAATTGCTTATTAATTTTACAAAAACAGACCTATTGTATAATTTTTAAAGCTCAGATATTCTGCTTCAATTCCGCTCTTTTCAAAATTAGTTCAAACGGCAATCCTGGAATGTCATTTTTTTTCTGACTCCCATAGAGTGTCATCTGTCATGTCATCTATAAATTGTTAATATTGTCTTCCATTGGGTGGCGTGAACTGCGTCATATTAATTTTGTTTAAGAAAAGTTTTGGGAAACAAGTTTTAATGCAGCGATGGGATCCATGTGTTTTCCTTTGTTGAAAAAACTGGTGTCAGCAGTTTTGTCAATCCCTGTAGCCACAGCAAATCTATAGAGAATTTTCTCGCAAATCAACATTAATAAAACGAAAATTCGGAACAGGCTAGAGGTCCCTACATTGTGTAGAATTTTAAGGACGAAAGATTATTTAAAAAAGCAAAATTCAGATTGCACAAATTTTAAATATTCTAAGGAAATGTTAAAAAATTCGACAAAGATTTATGCAAAATAATTAATAATTATATTCTACTACGTATTCAAGTTTTAGTTAGCAATATGCTATGCCAAGGAGGTTTTTTGTGACAATAGAAATGTACTTATTATTTTAATAATTTTTGCGATTTTTCTTATACGAAGTGTGACTTTTGTAACATCTATTATGACCTGAGTACGTATATAATAAAAATGATACTTAAACTAAGAAGAAGCTATCTTTTTTCAATGACAGTTTTTTGCCCGAAAAAAACAGTTTTTTTTCTATTTGTTACAGTTTTCTTTAAAAAAAATATGGCAACGCTGACTTCAGGTAAAACACTTGCGAAGTGGGAACGCTGTGGTCGTGTATGTCGTGAAGAGCGGTGCATCCTTCAAGTAGAAAGTGAGTAAAATTTACTAACTGATAGCATTCCAGTATTAAAATATGTACTAGGATAACGTGTAGATACATACATACATACTTATATGTTCATTAATATTATGCCATGTCCATATACTTACATACTTTTTTTTTTTAATTACATGGTTAGTTTCACGGAAATATTTTCTTTAAATTATATTTTTATTTTAAATACATAAATATCTCTTGTTCCAATTATATATAATTATACTTTAAATTAAATACACGCACGCAAATTTACCTTACGAACAAACAATCAAATGTTAAATTACTCGTAAAAAATTGAGTTTAAGTTCTTAGTTCGCGTGTGCGCATGCATTGAAATAATTGCTTAAATTATAAAATTACTCTAAAGAGAATTAATATAAGAAATAAGTTTTCAAGTACTAGGTACATACCAATATCATTGTTAGGTCCCTGATACACTTAGCTGCCAACAATAAAGTATAAACTTCTTCAAATTTAGGAACATCGCTATACAGTGGAATAACAAGTTATAAACAAAACGATTAGCTAAAAAAAATTTCAATTAAATGTAATCTAAGTACCTAACTACATATATTTTAACAATAAGTCTAATTTATATAATTTTCAATTTAATGTCAAAAAAATTTGATAGCTCATCATTCCTGAGATGATATTCTACAGGTCTGTCGGTTTTTTTTTCAACAGAATAAATACATTGGTAAAAAACAAATGACATTATTTCTTCTCAATATATGTATTTGCAACTTTTTGAGCTGAATCATAGCGATATTTTTGTTTTGCATATACCTAACTGATAACTGGTTGGTAATATATGTAATATCGCATCTGGTCACTATAGTCAACTATTTTAATTGTTTAAAACCGATTCCATGCGGTTCGTGAATATTACAAAATATTCGTCGAGTGAAGATGCATCATCGTGTGGGAGATGCATGATAACACAATATTTCCGATATGCTCGCGAAATAATCATTCATATTCTATCCAAGCTTGTGAATTGAGATTTTCATTTTTCCAAAACCATAAAAAATAGTTTAAAGAAAAAAATACTTATGTAAGTAAGTGGAGTAATAATAAAATTGTGTTACTGCAGTAAATGACTATTTTGTATTTGATTATTTATTAAGCAACCTTCGTATAGTTGTGCTTAATAACAAATTGAATTGAATTGAAAAATAATCTATTAGGTAATATTTTCCTTAATTTAATTAATTGCATTCTATATAAGTATTTTGCCTATAGAAAATTATTATTTCTCACACAGAAAACAAGAAAGCTTTTTATACTTTTTACAGCATTACAGATAAACCAGTTTTAACAACTTGATCTATTCACTAAACTAATTTAGAAGATAAAATTGAAAAATATTTCCATACTCATAACCTGCCCAAATGTATCAACTATATCTAACTAGTAGGTAATAGGCCAAAGTAATCAACTTAAATTACATTGATACCTACCTACGATTTTTGATATTGATATGATAATATTACAACATCCAAATGTATACAGAATTTATTAACTAATTCTTGCAACAATAAAATTAATTAAATTTTCACAAATATTATTTATTTTAAACAAAACAAAAAGAGCGCGATTTAAATTCACCGCACAGAATTAAGAAAATATGGTGAAATTTTCCAATATAACAAAAATGAGTTTTCATATGTTATAAAAATACAATTGAAAAACCAAAAAGCCGGTCATCATATGTAGTATAGGTATATTATGAAAGTCGCTCAACCTTGACATCAAGTAAGTCGAGAGAATGACAACAAGTGTTGATCAGCTGGCGCAATGCTCATAGAAGCTTTTGGTGAAACACACATGTAAGTCATTTCACTGTCATAGTAGTAGTAGTAGTAGTAGATGGATGACCCTCGAATTTATTTATAAATCACTTTTTAGTATGGGTAAAAATGAAAATGTAAAATTAACTATAATTGTAAAAGACTTTGGAGTTAAGCGGGTCGTGTACTTGTCGATTCGAAAGCTATGTGTATGCATGTTGAAATAATTATGGAAGCAAATTCTAATACCTATGTACATGAATAAATTTTTTTTGTGATATTATGATGAGTTATTAATTACGAAAGTAAAAAAAACTTTTTTTTTTCATCTTATGTTTAATGACAAATTAATTATCAACCCATAAAACGAAAAATGAATATTACTGAGATTAATTAAAATTTTATAGTTTTTATTTGAGGTTCTCTTGATTAATTTTAATCTGTAATAAATGATTCAGTATACATCTGCAATTTTAATTTTAATCATTATAGGTATACCCCCAGATGAGTTTGTTCAGATGTTTGTAACGCATCGAAATAATGATATTACAGGAAAATGGATTTGACACCTACGCATAACTTTTTTTTTATTTATTTTTTTTTTGCATATTCGTCCGTCTGTAGAAGTAGCAATTTTGTACAAAATAATTTTATGAAAAAAGTAAAGTCAAGTTCGTAGGTATGTATATACAAAAATTTGTAGATTTGGAAAACGGTTAGCCCCAATCGTTATTAATTTACTGATGAATTTGACAGAATAGGTATTTAAAAAGCTATGAAATTTTTTAACGATCTAACTAGCAAATATATGTCAAAAATATAGAGGACTGGCTCTTCGAGATATAGAATAGAATAGAAAAATCATTTATTAAAGATCCTCAGCTTACGGTACGTTACAACGTTAGGTACATCGAGTATTTAATAGCTAGTTTAGTTGGCATAATAGAAAAAATACAAAGTCGTTTAGCAAAATAAAAAAGGGAGCAATGAATAGACTCATTGCTGTAGAAATCATTTACAGTATTTACAGTAATATAGTCACACAATAGAGACCACTAAGCACTCAACTATAGAAATAGAATGGCAAACACCATTTACAAATAGGTACAAATAAAAATGTGAAGGTAAAGTAAAGTAACAGCTGGTAGTAATAACTTAACTTAAAGGTAAAAGAGTAAATAAAGAATAAAGAATAACAAAAAATAAATACAACTCATCAACTCCTAATCTTTTTTTTTTTTTTGTATTTAATCAGACATTAGGTGACACAAAGAGAGCTCCTTAAATTGCCTGTATGTACCAGCTCTTCTGACAGGTTCAGGGAGGGAGTTCCAGAGGATGGCTCCCTGACCAAAGAGGTCATTGGACCCAAATCGAGTGCGAGTTCTATGCAGGACAATTCTGAGATCATTAAGGTTGCTCTATGTGAGCGATTGGTTTATGTAGACAGGTAGTGAGCAACATCTATAGCTTTGTATATGAAGCATAACACTAAGTTCCAAGAGCTTAGCCAGTGGTTCACAGGAATGAACAGCTGGACCAGAGTGGAGATGTGGGAGTGCCGTCTAAGACGAAAGATGTACCTTAAGCATGCTTTCAGCGCCCTATTTAATTTTGCAATTTCCGCGGCATGCAGGGGTACATAGCAACATCCACATAATAGAAATGCGGCATGATAAGTGACATAATCAGGGATTGTCTGATGGACTGATCAAGATGATGTGACACCGCGTATAGAGAGCGGAGTCCAAAGTAGATCCGTGAGCAAACTCTCCTGATCTGTGGTCGCCATGTAAGATGGGGGTCCATAAGAAGACCAAGGGAAGTTCATAATAGGTATCTGGGGGCCTATTCTTGAACTACGAATGTTTTTTACGAATTCGTTAAAAACGAATCAGTTGAACCACATTCGTTATAAGTATAACGAATGGTTTGCATACGAAAATAACGAACACGGATTTCAAGAATACCACATGCACATATTTCGAATGGACAGCTTAACGTATATACGGAATATGCCTTTATAATTTAAGAATAGGGCTCATCAATCATATTGTTACATGCATACATTTTAATTATTATACTATAATATTTACTACTTACATGTACACTTGGATTTTTGTTATCTGAAGCAGGAACAACAGCTTTTGAACTGCCTATTTGTGGTTATTTTCGCAGCTGTAGAAAATCTCTTCTTCAAGTATTGTTTTAATAAACAATACTTTAATGATTCAAATTACACTAACACTACCAATTTGATCGGAAATTTATTGGATAACTCGGCACAATTGAAAATTTTGCACAAAATGACAGAACTCACTCCCGAACTTTTTTCGAACCCGGTCTAAAATTTCTGGTTATTTTCAAAGCTATTGAAAATCTCTTCTTCAAGTATTACTTTTAATAAACAATACTATAAGTTGATTCAAATAACACCAACATTACATTACAAATTTGACCGGAAATTTATTATTCTTGTCAACAAAACCGAACAGGCATTTAACTGAACCAAAATCTGCAGATCTACACCGAGCCCTGTCCCGAACGGGGACAAGCTGAAAAGAATGTGAGAAAGTGTAATAACCGGAAATATTCTTCCTTTATGATTTTAATAAAAAAAATAAACCACTTCAATAAAATAATTGTATTTGCACAAAATGTGCAAACATTCCCAATTTAATTACAAATGCTTTCGATTTGACGTTAACCTCCGAACCGTAAAACAACCGTAACACCAACATTATATTACATTACAAATTTGGCATAAGTCGGAATCCAACCATTGTCACCGATTTTCTTCAAAATTTGCGAATAACTTAAAATTCGCTCGCAAATCACAAATATCACAATTAATTTTTTCGGAAACTTACACTTTCCGAGATATTTCACTTTAAAAATCGCGAACTTTGCACTGCACACCGCCATACAATTCGATAATTAATATATAGTCTTCTTCTTTTAAGTATAACAACAAGAAGCCCATGCACCTTATTGGTGGGTTTATACATATACCTTCCCTACATTCGGGTTACCAGCATTGCGTTTTTTTTATTCATAACCGAAAATATTCTTCCTTTATGATTTAAAAAACAAACAAAATAAACCATTTCAATAAAATATTTGTATTTGCACAAAATGCCCAAACATTCCCACTTTAATAACAAATACTTTTGATTTGAAGTTTATCTGAACCGTAACCACAATTTTCATGGAACAAGAAAGTTCAAAACTGGTGCAGAAACCGAACATGGATCGCTGTGAAAAGAACATACGTGCGCGGAGCTTGTTTTATGTCAGTCCGTGCGTTTAAGTGTACACACCAATGTGCGCACATGGCCCAACCCAGACGAGAACTTTTTACGGAGGGAAGGAATTTCCTTCCCTTGGCTTAGACGTGCCATAACAATAATGTTGCTTCGCGTAGTTCCTTATAAGATTACTGAAATTAATTGTGTGTGTGTTCAATTAACAACACGTAATGATTATTAAATTATTATATTATCACCTCAAATCGGAAATAAACATCTGTACAGTCGCCCGATGAGAAATTTCAGAAATTTCGAAATTTCAAAATGGCTGTAGTATTTGTATGCTGCCAATACATTTGCAGCTCTTTTGCCAAGATGTATTCTTATATAAAACTAATACGTCTATCTACCAATGTGACTGCTCACCCACATAGCTTCCGCGCAAATTATATTTAGAAAAGAAAAAATTTTTAAATTCAAATTCGGATGGGAAACAATTCAATGATCTGTCTGGCAACCCTGGTTGGTGTACTCAAGGCAACTTTTTGGTTGAAATTTTCATGAGGCGTTTTTTTTATTCAGTTTGTGAAAGTGAAAAGGCTGAGAAATCCAAAATTAATAATCAAATAAAACATGTATCGAAAGATGCCCAGGTCATAATGTCCATATTAAAGGAATTAGGAGTCCATGATTACGAGCCCAGAGTTATAAATCAGCTTTTGGAGTTTACGTACCGTGAGTAGATGTACATTGATATTTTTAATATGAACAGTAAATAATTATCATAAATCATATATGCACATGCCCTCAAAACAATCATGCATCACGTTTATCGTAAAATTCTCAATAACATGGTAGAACGACAAATTATTAAAAATTTACTTTTCTTCAATTCCTAAACAATTTTCTCCACTTTGTAATCACTGGAAAATTTTTCCCAATTTCTTAGTGTACCTACCTTCGGACACTGAAGTCATAGTTCGTGTGGAATTTTTCTCATTACGCCAGAAACAACGGAAATATTTTGAAAACCCTAAAATATTGTTGAGTGCCAAATTATCCCCGAGTATCAATCCTAGTACAAAATATATCTTTTAAGTCTGTTGATCACCTTTAATTTGAACTCCATGTTGTTATGTTAGAATTTCTGAACGACCTCAATACAGACAATTGTCATTTCCAATAGATTTTATATCAATTTACTCCTGAAAAAAGCTGCAGGAAATACAGAATTGAATTTTGATACTAGATCGTCAGGAGCAGTAGGACACGAATAGTAAGCTCTCAAAATGAATTAAGAATGTGAACCCAAGGGTTGTTTATTTCAAAATTATCGAAATACAAAAGTAGGGAATTCCATATTCATATTTCATTGATTTAATTTTGGCTTTCCACAAGTCGCCTTGAATAAAATTAGTTATTTTTGGTGTGTTTTCGATAGATGTTAGATATCCCGGAAACTTTTAAGTCTCCTGGAATCTCAGAAATTTCCGGAATTTGAACTCTAAAGGCATAATTACGGCTTCTGCAGTTTGGTATACACTGTATTTATACTTTTGCGAAGTGGTAGCGAAATTTTAGAACCTAAATGAACGTAAAAACTTATCTTCAGAATCAACAACTTCAAAAAGGATTTTTGCAGAGCTCTATTAGTTTATCAAATTCCTTTTTAATATGTAGACTTGTTGTAGGTTTTTCCAAAATATGTTCAATCGCACATCCAAGTTTAGAAGTTATTAAGTTTGCAAATACCTTTTTGCATTTCAAAAATGTCCTTTCTTGTGAAGTTAAATTTACTTAAATATTTCGAAATAAAAGATACAATCGACGTCTCCATCCAGTTCATGTTCAATTCAGAGATACTTTCTCCAATTTCTTTGTTTTTAATTTTTTCATCTGTATATATTGGTGTTTTGCTGGGATTATGTTAACCATCCTTCACAATGTATTTATAAACCAATTTCGATCAAACTTGATGTATACGCACCAATATTATACAGCTTGCAAGAAGCCAAGTAAAAATAAGTTTTCTAAATTATCTTTTCTAATCCAAATATAGTCCGAGTATTTGTTAATAATTAAATTTTAATTATATTGGATTTTAGTCCAAATTCCTAGAAGCGAAATGCCGTTAGTGCATACGCTGGCTGGAGGAGTGGAGGCAATGTATTTATACTTATTTTATTCGAAGCACCTATAGCAAATTGTAAAATAATAAACAAACAAAACTATAAGTATGGATTGGTAGATTGGTTCGGCAAAATGTGACATTTTCTTCCAAGCTGAAGCAGTTGGCTTAGAACTTAAAGCCACAGGTTACATAAGCACACTATTCGGGATTACATAATAAGAATAAAATTGAAAAAAAAGTAAAAGATTTGTAGCAACAGAAGTTAAAAAACCATCACAGGGTGTACATTTTCTCGAAAACAAAAGAAATGTCTATAATTTGAAAAATACATGACTTAAGATTTTTTTAAATATTTTTCTGGTCACTATTATGATTTGATCTATCACCCGATTCCGGATTGACATCGACATACGGGCCACCCTGTATATATAGTACTGTGCAAAAAAAATGCTCACTTTCATTTTCAAGATATCTGCTCGAATTTCTTGGAATTGAGGGTGGGGGGCGTCATTAGGTACCTACTTACGGGTGTCTAGTTTCTATAAAGAGCAAGCGAATTTTTCAAATATTGCATTTTGTTTTGGTACGTCTTGCTGAAGTGAATTTGTAGTGATATTTATAAAAAAATGGGAAAAGTTAGTGCAGAGTTGAAAAGTAATATGTTGGTATTGGTTGACACGGGAAATACTTAGCAGTTAGCTTGGGTTGTGCGCAACGAACTCCTGCATGGAATTTAAAAAAAATTCGTGAAACGGGCAGTACGAAACGAAACAGTAGGTCTGGTAGGCCACGAAAGACAACACCTGTTGAGGATAGATTCTTGGCGCTCCAGAGTCCACGTAATAGATTTAGAACTTCTACAGACCTTCGGCATGACCTTTTTCTAGCACGTGGGACAATAATTTCTACAAGCGCTATAAGGCGGAGATTAAAAGAGGACAAAATTTCAGCGCGTCGATCTATGAGGAAGCCATTTTTGACCCAACAGATGTGGCGAACACGTCTACTTTGGGCTAAAGAGCATGTTTTGTGGATGTGGAACAAAGTAGTCTCTCCGAAGAATCAAATTTCAAGATATGGCAGACTGTTTGTTCGCAGAAGGCGTGGAGAAAGGCAGCGTGAAGAATGTATACAGACTTTGCATAGGAAAACGGAAGGTGTAATAGCGTGGGGTTGGTTTTCTGGAGATGAAAAGGGTCGACTGTCCTTTATTGACCGAAAAATTACAGCGAATATGTATTTGGATGCTCCACGGAATCAGCTTGAGCCTACACTTATCGAGTTGTTTAGTGACAGATGTGACTGTGTCTTCCAGAATGACAATGCTCCAAGCCACACTGCTAGAACGGTAAGTAGTATTGTAAGAATTTGGTTAAATTAAATACTTATATGTAGTTAACCTATCAGCAAGGAGAAACAAGTTTTAAAATGGATAACAATTTTTGCTTATTTTCAATTTACAGGTGAAGACCTTCCTGCAAGAAAATAACATCAAGTTGTTAACAGTTGTGAATGGCTAAAACCTGAATAAGATGAAGATGGCCTCCATATAGCCCAGATCTCAATCCAATCGCAAAATATCTGAGCTATATTGAAACTTAAGGTGGAAAGGAATCGAACAGAAACAATTGCAGCATTGAAACGTCTGATCAGGGATACTTAGGAGTCCATACCAGCCAGTACATTGCGAAATTTAGCAGAATCCATGCCTAATAGATGTAAGACTGTGACAAAGGCTAAGGGAGGGCCGACAATGTATTGAACTATTTTATTCGTTAATTTATTGATTTATTAAAGAAGAAAAAAAAAATTGAAAAGTGCATAACGGTAATGAAAGTATTTAATTTCTTCAACCTTCTAAATCCTATTGAAACACAAAGCTTCGCCGTAATTCTGAAACATCAGCCGGTTGCTTCATGAAATTTTTCTTTTATTTAAAAGCGGTCTTAAATTGTCTAGGAATGTTGTAAGTAACCATTACATTTCGCATTGAGGACTACTACAAATGACACATTTGGTCTTAGTCATGAAAATTCCGCCAAAATGTGAGTGAGCAATTTTTTTTGCACAGTACTCTATATTGGGACGAAAAACCAGCGCTTTTGAAAGGAGCACAATTTAAACGTTTCTCTAGCCATCATTTCGCAGCTCTTTTGAAGCGTATTCACTGATCTATCATGAAAAATAAGCTCCAGCAGATTGAGGTGCAACTAGAGGTGATCTCATCTAATTTTCTACGAATCTAAACTATGGATTTTTCCACAATTGACGAAGTAACGCATTTCTCATTTTCAATTGTGCATTTCAGAGTAGTTAGAAGTATGTAATCTGAAATTTTGGTTAATTAAAATGAGATTTAATCAAGTATTTAATCAACTTCATAAGATTTAATACCACAAATAATCAAGAGAAAACATAAGCACCTTACTACTGTCCTCTGTCTTGAAGGCCTCTTATGAGATTAAGGAAGAAGCACTTTGATGATAGGTCTGTTTGATGAAAACACCATGGTAAACCTAGGGCTACAACGGGCTAGACTATTTTGTTTTTTGAAAAACCTAGGACTATCCTGAGCTTACAGTAAAAATTTCTTGGGGTAATCGTTTGATATTTGTCACTTGCAATTTGTTGCTGATTGGGGCATATAAATTACTTCTTGAAAAAAATAAGCAAAAATTAGAAGAAAAGAGATAGAAAAATAGCTAGAGCACATTTTATTTGTCTTCACCCATTTTAAAATTTTAAATTAATTATACTCGGGAGAACTGTTAGAGAAATGTCAGGTCCTAGAGCGATTCTTGAGAAATGCAGATATCAAAAAGAAGCGCTTCAGGGGGCTCTTAGAGCGTGGGTATATAGTATTTATATATGCATATACATACATATATGGGATAATTCCCAAAGCTCATTTAGCTTATTTAGCTTTAGATGTTAGAAACATACAAGTGATTTGATTATATATATATATATATTCCTTTTATATATATATTCCTTTTAGCTGACTCAAAAAATTCACTGGTATCCACTACATTACAAAAACAAAACAACATTTTCCAAAGAATGTGTGATAAATAGATTTTTCTTTTTGTATACCCACTTGAAATTTGAAAAATCCCTCAATTTTGTAATACAATTTAACTTGAACGTTATATCAAATCATAAAAGCTTCTAATCTGTCTGTGCAAGTACCTACTGCCGTACGTAATACACTTATGATGAGTATTTGCTTGGCATTTTTATGTCATTTGATATAATAAGTATGTGCATAACACTTCATGACAGGATTGCACAACTCTGATGCAGAAAACAAGTCGAGTGGTTATTGAATGGTGAAACAAACAAGGTAATTTGTATAAAATCAATAAAATTAAGATAGAAATTATTTTCAATTTCTTCTGTCTAATTATCACACGAATAAAATTTAATTTATTGCTAAAAGAGTATCACTTGCAGGCAGCATTATCTCGACAAACATGTATAAGCCAGATAATTTCATTGACTCGCTTCAAGAGCCCGTCAATATTTCCTTTATTTATTACATAAATACATGTATATCACGCTTACATAGGGTATGTAGTACACTTAGAAACTGAAAAAAAATTAAAAAGTTGAATAACCTGTACACAATTATTGGATTTTTTTTTTTTTGTACGAAGTCTCCATTTATCGTAACTTATCATTCTGAAAAACATTTGATTTATATACCTACACACATGTCAACAGCGTGTTGAAGAATATATAATTGATAATAATAGATGACGTGATAATGATAGGAATTCTCGAGAAATTAGCAATTGAAAAGCTCTATAAATTAAAGCTTAAGAAATATAATGTCAATACGTTTGTCATACTTCCTGTTACTAAAGGTAAGGTGGGCCGCATTTAAAAAAAAAAAAATCCATACTCACCTAGAAGTTTCTGCAGTCATTCTGATAGAGGCGGCTCCTCAGAAACAATCTGACGAGCTGTTACATCTTGTCATCCTATGATATTCGCTTGAACAGACTTAAGAATGTCTGATTTCAAGCTACATTGGGGACTAGCAACAATGCATGACCTTGTTGGAAAGGATTTCAATGGCTCAAACACACTCTAACTTTTGGCTGTAGGAGAAGAATCCTCTGTTGTTGAATGCCATCCAATAATATATAGTAGCTCTCATTTAGATGACTCCTGTAAGCTCCGTATCAGTGTCTTTCATCCTTAATTTTTTTACTTTTACAATGGCACCGAAACAACAGCTCTAGAGTCTAGCTCGGTACAAAAGAGAAGACTTTCCCTACGCTCTCATATAGTCAGGCTGCTGGACCTTGAAGAGCCATTTTATAATTCTTAATTTGCTGCGGTATATAAAGAAGACATTGGATCGGTTCCATAGGAACCAGGAAATTATGATGAATAAAAGAGTTGATCTAGTAACCATCTTATGGTGCACGTCGTAGACCCAGTGATTATAATTTTATCATAGAGCAGCTTGCTATAGAAAGATAGGGACCTAAGAGCTTGTGAAGAAGAATCTTTATGGATGAGACAAAATACAGAGTTACTGGACATAGATGGATTCTCAAAAATGTTTGTTTTGAAATGGGTGTGGGTTTAACATAAGTCTGGGAAATAGCTACCTCAGTGAAAGGAGTTGTTAAAAAACTTTCTGTACGTCTCTTTTAAACATTTATTTTTCGTGCTGGTGATGCACGCAAAATAAATGTTTCTTCGATAATTAAAGATAGCAGAACACTACTTTGAGTCTCTGTGGCCTTAATACTGTCCCCCGGAATGCACGACAAATGGTGACATCTTTACAAGATCAATCAGCTAAATGAGTTTTGTAGAGGGTCTCAATATTTTAAATTGTATCAAGTTTGAACTATGATTTAGATGGCATTGGCAAGCTTTAAAAATTAACAGCTACAAACCTATCCTTAAAGTGATCCCCTAGGTAAATCTCAAAGATTCCTGGAACAAGAAATGTTGTGTCGCATGAAGTGGTTGTGTAAAGTGGATTTGTATGTATTTATACTATCTATACTATCTATACTATACTATCCGATCACAGGTACATAAAATTCAATATTGAGGCTCTACAAACAAGGAAGGAACACATAAGAATCCCAAAAAAGACGGATTGGGCAGCATACAAGGCTCTGGTCCAAGAGGAACTAATAGGCCTTCCAAAAAGGATCAAATCCATCGAAGAATGGTTCTTATAGAAGATGAACTTCAAACAACGCTCATTCGAGCTAATGAAGAGAGCTGCCCTATTACCACCATCCAAAGGACAAAGGACGTTCCTTGGTGGAACAGTCAGCTCGGTAAATTAAGGAAAAGCCTGAGGAAGCAGTTCAACAGAGCTAAGGCCAATCAACAATGGGAGGCATATAAAACAGCTCTAACGGAATACAACAAAGAGCTCAGGAGATCCAAAAGAGAGAGCTGGAAAAAATTTTGCTAAGAAATTGAGAGTACCTCAAAAGCTTCGCGACTCCAAAAAGCCTTTTCCAAGGATCATAACAACGGCATTGGCTCCATCAAACACTGTGATGGAAGCCTTTCCGTCAATTCCAAGGGAACGCTAGAGATTCTTCTCAAAACGCACTTCCCACTCTGCAACTTTGTGACCGAGGAGCCCGATCCTCAGTGATACCAGTGGTGCTAAACAGGGATTACCGATCAGCAAAGAAAATTGACACCGAAGCCAAGGTGAGATAGGCTGTCAAGTCTTTCAAACCTTTTAAAGCTCCTAGCGGCGATGGCATATTTCCGGCGTTACTGAGATATTTAGGGCCAGTCTGTGCACGGGATACATCCCTAAGCCATGGAGACTAATCAAGATTGTTTTTATTCCGAAATCGGGTAAAAAACCACCCAGCGAGACAAAATCATACAGGCCTATCAGTCTGACTTCATTTCTACTGAAAACTCTAGAGAAAATAATAGATAACTATATTCGGACGACGTCCCTCAAAAGCTGTCCACTTAATGCCAATCAATATGCCTGCCAACCCGGAAAATAAAATCCACCGAGGACGCTCTCAGCAGTCTAGTAGAGACTATCGAGAAAGCCTCACAGGAAAAGGAGGTCCTTATATGTTCCTTTATGGACATACAAGGCGCCTTCGATAACACTCTGTTTGACTCGATCAAGAGGGTATCCGAGGATAGAGGCATAGAAACCTGGATTGTCAGATGGATTGGCAACATGCTTGAGAAACGCTGCATAACAGCTACCATGAACGGTGAATCCACAACAATCATGGCCACTAGAGGCTGTACACAAGGCGGGGTGTTATCGCCACTTCTACGGCTACTAGTTGTGGATGAGCTACTAAGCTTACTCCAAGAGGCCGGCTTTAAGGCCCAAGGATAGGCTGATGATATTGTCATCTGTGTTAAAGGAAAGTTTGAATCAGCTTTACCAGAGCTTATGCAAACTGCTTTTAACATCGTTACCAGATGGTGCCAGAACATGGGACTATCAATAAACCCAGGTAAAACAGTGCTAGTTCCTTTTACTAGGAAAAGGAGCCTTCAGATGCCACCTCCTAAGTTAAATGGAATTGCAATAGAATATTCCAAAGAAGCAAAATATCTAGGAATAATCCTAGACAGCAAGCTTACCTGGAATCCCCACCTGGAAATGATAACAAACAAAGCCATGTGGGCATTCAGCTCTTGCCACAGGCTTTTCGGGAAAAAGTGGGGTCTGAGCCCCAAAATGACCCTATGGATCTTCCAGGATATAGTCAGACCCATACTTTCTTATGGGGCAAATATGTGGTGGCCTAAAACATTGCAGGTAACCACCACAAGAACCCTTGACAAGGTGCAAAGGATGGCATGTTTAGGCGCCACTGGCTCCTTTACATCATGTCCTCAACGAGCACTTGAAGCCATTCTTGGCTTACAGTCTCTCTACCTCTTTATTCAAAGGGAAGCAGCAACTAGTATGCTTCGAAAGGAAGGGTCAGATGAGCCCACCTCTTCCAGGATGGGTCATCTCAGTATCTTCGAGCAGGTCAATATTAACGACCTAGAAGCTCCAAAAGATACTATGGCCAAGAGACTTTCTTTTGAAAGAGGTTACAAGGTAACCATAACCAGGTAAAGAAGCCAGACACTAGACAGAGGACTCCAGCTCCCGCAACGGGCCCAAGTCTGGTATACTGACGGATCCCGGAAGGACGGGAAAACAGGCGCAGGGGTGGTTGGTCCAGAAGTGGAACTATCCATTCCGCTTGGTGTCTCACCTTCCATTTTTCAGACGGAAGTCTATGCTATAGAGGTTGGAGCTCAGGAAAGCCTAAACAGGGGCTGTAAGAACTCCAACATCTACATCTGTTCAGACAGCAAAGCTGCACTCCTAGCTCTTTCCTCTCAAGCCTTTGAGTCGAAACTAGTTTGGAGCTGCTACTCGAAACTCCAATTCTACTGTCTAGGGACAACCAAGTAACCTTGGTTTGGGTCTCTGGACACGAAGGAGTAGACGGTAATGAAAATGCGGATGAACTGGCTAAAACCGGAGCTGAATGTCCGTATATTGGTCTCTATCCGACATTTGGCCTACCAAAAAGCCACTTTAGGGGGGAACCGCTTAAGTGGGAAAACAGGCAACTGGATCTCCTTTGGCGTAGCGCGCCCGGTATGAGGCAGGCGAAGAAATTCTTCAATCCTTCTCATTTCCTGTCGCATCATCTTATTGGCCTTAGCAGACAGACCCTCAGACTATTTGCTAACGCAGTCACTGGTCATGGTCCCTCCCGTCACTTCCTGAAGAAGATAGGCAAATGCGACAGTGAACTGTATCGACTGTGCGAAGAGGAAGATGAAACCTCGATGCACGTTATATGCGTGTGCCCAGCACTTGCAGGTCTAAGGCTGCAAATCATTGGAAGAACAATTATCTCTCCAGATAATGTCTCCAATCTAACTCCAAAAGCAATGATCGAGCTCGTTAAAAGACTGCCTAATCACTATAGGGGAAGGCACAATATATCAACTATGGTCGCGGTGTCCGCAAGGTCCTGGAGGCCTAGTCGCCCCTACTCTTAACATTAACATTAACATGTATATTTATACTTTGGAAAATAAAGCTTTTAGAATCTAGTACGGTCTTTGCTATCTTCAGTTACAGATTCCAGTGATCGTTTATATTTTTGTAATCATATATTCTGTCTGACTTGAAGATAACTAAACTATTTTAATTTTCCCTTATCTTATTCTTATTATAAATTCCATAGAATTTTTTTTTCCGAGCCTGTCTTCAGAAATGCTCGCAGGCATCTCATATTAATAACATTTTCAATATAGCGCCATGCTGTATAAAATAACAATATCGTACTAATAAATTACCCCTAGTAGGTATAGCTTTTATATTTACACTTCTGACATAACAACTATAGGTGCGGTGAGCAAAGAAATGATGTCACAATGATCATCCAGAGCGCCAAGATTATTTTTGCTTCCTTTTAATAATAACTTTGATCAAAAATACTTCTTCTTAAATTCCGGGTCAGTTATCATCATATTTTAAGATATTTATGGCTTATTTATTTTAATTTGAATATGAACAAGTCGCAGGGTGATTAGAAAGGTTAAATTAAAAATTCTGCCATATGCAATGAACCAGAATGGCTGACGCCTTATCAGTTACTAACGTCAGTAATGGTCCAAATTAAAAATACATTAACTATGCGCGAGAATTATGTTTAACTAACCTAGGGGTTACAAACGCGAATCGATTTTATCAGTGAAATGTGCTTTCGATCACAATTCCTCCATATATTTATAATGTTGGAGAGTAAAAAAAAATTTAGATTTAGTCAAGCTCGTGCTCGGTTTTTTAAATACATGCACACCTACCTATACTATCTACGTATAGTGCCCGATTCTGTTGTGCTCCTTAGCTTAGTGATTATTCACAGCGACTTTGGAAACAAGTTATTTTTTGCAACACAAGAATTATCTGGCAATGATTAATTGTTTTGTTTATTTTAAATTTACCGGCCCTATAATATTATATGCGAGCAGCAGAGCACAAATGTTTTTTTTTTTTTTGTATATTGAATAAGAGATTTTTCAGTATTTTTTTCTCTTCATATTCAACGAATTCCTTACGATAAAAATAGGAATTACCACAGAGGTTTTTAATATAAATTTATTATAATAGTTGGTAGCAGCGCGACAACTGAAATTTCAAGGTGAATATGGAATTCTATTTAATATGTCATGTCGCGCTATACCTAAACATATTTTTAACAGATAAAACAAACAAAAATCATAACAATAAAATTCCTTACAAAAAGAGTGCAATTATATTGCAATGAAAAATTTATTCATTTCTGTAGGAACTAAGAGCGAAGTCATTATCAACAGCAATTGTTATCACAATTATAGCAATTAGGGCTAAGTTAACATCAAACCCGCAATCTAATCCGATTCGTTGGGATTTTAAAAGCAGTGATTTTGATAGACAAAATAACCGGGTGGCGCTTAATATCCAAACTACACAAAGAATGGCCTTTAGGAAGATTATAACTGAAGAAATGTGTTTGATTTTGACTTTTTGTTAAGACCTTGTGCTGTTATACTTGTATACCTCCCGTCGTGCATTAATCAACTTGAAAAAAGCTCTTTTGTCTTTGAAATGCAAAATTAGTTAGGGTTATATTTACAAAGCAGTCATATATGTATATCTTGACTATCATAAATGCAGTGAAATTCACCAAAAAATTCGATTCGGACAGGCCCATAGCAAAGATAACCTAATAAGTAACGGGCTTTCCAATAAGAGGTGTTATTCTGATATTCAAAGAAAAATGCCATTTTTTTAGATAAATGATCGGATCTTTATTTCATTATAAAGAGGAAGGTATGCCGTTAATAATGGAAAATAACATCAGCCAAATGACCACCACGACCACGCCTACAGGACCATATCCTTTTCATGAAATTTTCCATAACCAAATCGCAAAGTGGCTGCCCTATGTCCTCGATAGCCTCACGAATTCCATCTTAGAGGTCTTGAATCGACGCTGGGGGGCTGTTGGCGTAGACCTTCTCTTTCACGTGGCCCCAAAGGAAGAAGTCGCAAGGTGTTAAGTCACAAGATCTCGGTGGCCAATTGTGATCACCTTTTCGAGAGATAACACGGTCCGGAAACTTTTCCCGTAAAAGATCAATGGTTTCGTTGCTTGTATGGCACGTAGCGCAGTCTTGTTGAAAGTAAACGTTGTCTAGATCAATACCATCCAATTCCGGCCATAAAAAATCATTAATCATCTGTCGATAGCGCAATCCATTCACCGTAACTGTTGCTCCAGCCTCATTTTCGAAAAAGTAAGGTCAAATGACCCCGCGGGACCATAAACCGCACCAAACAGTCACACGTTTAGGATAGAGAGGCTTTTCAACAATAACTCTTGGGTTTGCCGAGCCCCAGATGCGACAATTTTGCTTGTTGACGAAGCCATCGAGGTGGAAATGGGCCTCATCACTCAAGATGAGTTTTCGATGGAATTCCGGATCATTTTCATGCATTTCAAGGACCCAATCAGCAAAGACTCGACGTTGTTGATGATCGGCCGGCTTGAGTTCTTGTGTTAACTGAACTTTATAAGCCTTAAGACCCTAATCCTAATGACGTTTGTGGAATGCCTAATTCAAAAGAACGACGAGGAATGGACAAACCTGGGTTTTCTTCAACACTTTCGGCTACAGCAGCAATATTCTCGGCTGTTCTTGAGCGACGTGCACGGGTTCTATTTTTCACATCACTAACTTGTCCCGACAGTTCGAATTTTTCTACCAATTTCTGTATTGCGGTCCGACAAGGTGCTTCACGACGACCCAAAAATGTTCGAGTTTTACGAACCGTCTCTGCCACATTTTCACCATTTTTATAGTGAATTTTAATAATTTCAATGCGTTGTTGAATTGTATCGTTCCAGTAGAGGATAAAGAACCTGCCCTATGTGTATTCCTAGACATCGAAGGAGCATTTGACAATACCTCCTTTGAAGCCATTGAGAATGCAGTTCCCAAAAAAGCAATTGAACCGTCCTTGATAAAATGGATAAAAGTTATGCTTGAAAGCCGGAGAAGCACAGCTAACCTGACGGAGGACTCTATTACAGTAGTGGCTGCCAAGGGATGTCCCCAAGGTGGGGTCTTGTCCCCTCTACTATGGTCCATGGTTGTAGATGATCTGCTACAGAAGCTAACCAACTCCGACTATGACAATCAGGGATATGCGGATGACCTGGTCATCACAATTAGGGGCCAACATGATCAGAACATCTCTGATTTATTGCAAAATGCCGTAAACATAGTTTGCAACTGGTGCCAAATAATGGAACTTCGAGCCAATCCTGGTAAGACAAGACAACAGTTGTCCCTTTCACGAGAAAAAGGAAGCTTTACCTACAAGCACCAACCCTTGAGGGAACAGTAGTGGAATTCTCAAAGGAAGTCAAATATCTAGGTATTACCCTGGATAACAGACTAACCTGGAACTCTCACTTAAAAAGAGTACTGGATAAAGCTAAAGTGGCAATATGGAATTGCCGCAGGCTTTTTGGGAAAACTTGCGGTCTTAAATCTAAAATGGCTCTGTGGTCATGCACATCTATTATAAGATCCATGATGGTCACCTACGCCTCACTCGTTTGGTGGACAAAAACAAAACAAAAGACAGCTCAAGCTAGTTTGCAAAAACTACAACGTCTTGCATGTCTAGAAGTATAGAGGACCCGATGGCTAACCCAATTTCAGACGTTATACCGAAATGCCATAACTTCGAAATGCCATATAAGGTGATCGTGGGAAACCGTCAACAGTGGCACACTGGGGACCTACCCTTTGAAAAAGGATCTCTTAAATGGTACACGGATGGATCCAAAATGGAAGGTAAAGCAGGCGTGGGCATATATGGGCCAAGCTGCCATCTCGCAAAGGCACTGGGGGCCTCACCAACAATTTTTCAGGCAGAAAAACACCGCCATAGAACTCTGCGCTCACGAAATAATCCACAAGGATAGGCGTGGAGCAAAAATATACATAATATCAGACAGCCAAGCAGCACTTAAAGCGTTAAACTCGTTTACCTTGGATTCAAAGCTGGTTTGGGACTGTCTTACTGTCTTGAAGCAACTGGCCGAGACAAATAGGGGAACACTGATCTGGGTACCAGGACATGAAGGCATTATGGGAAACGAAATTGCAGACCGCTTTGCAAAGAAAGGAGCCAAATCTCCATTTATTGGCCCTGAGCCTGTCTTTGGACACCCAAAAAGTCACCTCTCAGCTCAGAACAGGCTTTGGGAGGACAGAACTAAGAAGGAATACTGGGAAAATACCCCGGGGCTGAGACAGTTTATAAAGTACTCGCAACAGAGGACAAAAGAATTCCTCACACTTAGCAGAAAGGAACTAAGGCTCATAACGCGCTTACTTACTGGGCATTGCCCACTTAGATACCATCTTAAGAAGATGGGTAAGGTCAATGATGAGACCTCTCGATTCTGTAAGGGAGACGATGAATCCGCTGAACATGTCCTATGTGACTGTGAAGCTCTGTGCCGCATAAAGCTAAGACATCTAGGAAGGGCATTTCCACTGCCAGAGGATGTCGAAAAAATGGCCCTAAAGAATATTATAAGCTTCATCAAAAACCTTAAGTTCGAATGAGCGCTCTAGGGCATCCAGGGGTAATGTCACAATAGATCTTATAGGTCGCAGTGACAAGATGAGAGGCATCCCCCGTAATTAATAATAATTAATAATAATAATAACACCTATATAGGGAACTATCTATTTATGTTCCCAACGGATTATG
Source organism: Dioctria linearis (assembly GCA_963930735.1). Classification (NCBI taxonomy): domain Eukaryota; kingdom Metazoa; phylum Arthropoda; class Insecta; order Diptera; family Asilidae; genus Dioctria; species Dioctria linearis. Next base: position 20,538,180 of record OZ005744.1, read on the forward strand.
TTAAAAAGCATATAATCCAACAAGAAAACCTATACATCCTTTCGGAATAGCCAAGCAGCCCTTAACCCTTTATCTTCTTCTGAAATTAAATCAGAGCTGGTCTTGGACTGCACCCGAGCTCTAAATTGCTTAGAAAATCAAAGCCGTCTAACTTAAACCCGAGATTCCTGCGCATATTCGTGGAAGCGTCGTTGAGGGCAATGATAAACCATATGCACTCGCAAACCAGGTAACAAATCTTAAATATTAATAATTGATTACGTAGAATACCTAATTTTTTTTCGCTCATACAGATTATTGTGTGCATTCGATTCTATCTTATCATAGAATATTCTAACCGAACTAGAGTTGTTTGGTTTGCCCCATTTGTTGTTATTTTGCAAAACTGTAAGGAATTTTAATTCCTTCTGATTCCTGAATTCTTCTTCTTATTTATGTTGTGGTGATACAACGGAAAAAGTTATTCGAACCTCTTTTTTTTTATTAGTTGAAGAAAAAGCAAATTGGGAATTATTCGAAAGGACAGTTCTCAATCAATCAGATAAGCTGATATTCTACCTTTTGCCTCCTTTTGAAAAATACAAAACTGTAAGGAATTTTAATTCCTTCTGATTCCTGAATTCTTCTTCTTATTTATGTTGTGGTGATACAACGGAAAAAGTTATTCGAACCTCTTTTTTTTTTTTAGTTGAAGAAAAAGCAAATTGGGAATTATTCGAAAGGACAGTTCTCAATCAATCAGATAAGCTGCTAATACATCTCATTAAGAAAACCGTAAAGTAGCTCCGAGTAACTATAAAATTATTAATTATCCTTAAGGAGGAGGGAAAGTTACGTCATAAACAAAAAATTGTTGTTGTTGTTAGTATGTACTGAAAATCGGTAAGTATAACAAGAATAATACAATATAAGCAATGTTTATCAAAATTCAATTTAGTGATTGTAGGCAGAAAAATATCATCATCAATATCATTGCACAAAAGTATTAACAAATTTACAAAAAAGCAAGGAAAACAGCTGGAATTTGTATAAGAACAATTCTTCCCTGCTAGATGAATGCCCGTACATAATTTCGCATTGTCATTGTCGTCGGATGGTAAAAATGATTATAAGGATCTTATATTCTGGCGAACTATCAGTACAAAATAAATGTAAAAAATCTCAATTTTTGGATGGCAATACCATGAAAGGGTTGCCCGATTTATTCCATTTTTGAAATTATATTTAGTATTTTTATGAAAACTCCATGTACAAAATATCAGCTCTCTACTTCAACGTGCTCTCAGGTGTATATAATGAAAAACGAAATTTTTGTATGGCAACCCTAAGAAAGAACGAGTTACCCGATTTGTCCCATTTTCGAACTTAAATCTGCAAATTGTTTTTAAAAAGGCCGTGTGGAAAATGTCAGCTCTCTAAGTAAACGCGTTCCCGAGAAATCGAAAGGAAGGACGGACATGGAAAAATCAAAATTACTTTTAATATTGATTGCGAGCGTGGCCTTTGGTTCGTTATTTAAAACACAATTTTAAATAATTAATATATAAGTTCTTTATTTCACTCTAATCATATAAAATTCACAAACATTTATTTAATCAACTCAACTCTAATTATCGCTAACACTGTACTTTCAATTATCGCAATCTAATTACACACTATCGCTTCTTTATTGCTTTCGCTTCTTAACACTGCAACGTCTAAGACAAGACTCTTTTTCTGGCGATGACAACTGTTATATTTATACCCTAGAAACACTCCGGATTATTCTGGAGTGTTCTATTCCAAAAGCTTCTTGACTATTCTATTTGTTCTATTCCTGAACTTTCATAATCGATTCTCCGAACCTGAAGTCATTTACTCTCCGAACCTGAAGTTGTTTATTGCCAGTAGATGTCACCAGTTGTCTCTTTCTATTGCACGTAACACTGCCCCATTCTTAAACTTGTTCGTCCCGAACAACAGGTGATCCACGGTCTTGATGCTCGTAGTATTGACACAAGCGGTCCAAATGAACAATTTTGTGCTTGCCTCTTGTGCCACGCTGAATCCTGTATACCACGTCATTAATTCTAGTTACTACTGAATATGGTCCTTCCCAGTGTTGTTGCAATTTTGGAGAACGTCCCTTACGTCGTTTCGGGTTGTACAGCCAAACAAGATCACCTTCGTTAAATCCTGCGGAATTAGCGCGTAAGTCATAGCGGGTCTTCATCCGATCAGTATTTGTTGCTAATTTCGTCCTCGTGGCCTCGTGTACATCGGCTAATTGTTGTTTGAGCTCCGATACGTAGTCTTCTGGTAACTTTTGTTCACCTCTGGGGGTACCGAATTTGAGGTCGCTAGGTAAACGCATCTCTCTTCCGAATATGATTTTAGCTGGGGTTTGTCCGGTAGTACTATGAACGGCTGATCTATAAGCCATTAGGAATACAGGAATATGTCGACCCCAATCGCGTTGATGATAGTCAACTACTTTCTTTAGATGCTCGATCAATGTTCTGTTGAAGCGCTCTACCATGCCATCAGATTGTGGGTGTAGAAGAGTTGTTCTAGTTTTTCTTATTCCCAACATTTTACACATCTCCTGGAAAGTCCGCGATTCGAAGTTCCGTCCTTGGTCCGAATGAAGTTCGTGAGGCACACCAAACCTACTGACCTAATTCGTTATTATTTGTTCCGCAACTGTGGTTGCTTCTTGATTAGGGATTGCATAAGCTTCAGGCCATTTACTGAAATAGTCAATGGCAACTAATATATAATGATTACCGCCATCCGTTTCTGGAAAAGGTCCAGCGATATCTATAGCTATCCTTTCAAAGGGGGCTCCGACATTATACTTATGCATTTCTCCTCTGCTTCTGTGTTGCGGCCCTTTGCACGCAGCACAGACAGTGCATCTACGGCACCACTCCTCCACATCTTCTCGCATATGTAACCAATAAAACTTTTCTCGTATTTTGGAAATGGTTTTGTTCACTACCAAATGTCCTCCAGAGGTTCCACCGTGCATTTCTTCTAGAACATCTTTGACATTTGATGCCGGCACGACTATCTGCATTCGGAAAGATTCGCCATTAGGTGCTTCCCACTTGCGTTTTAATATACCACATTCAACATGAAGAGAGTTCCATTGAGCCCAGTAACTTTTCAGCTTCTCACTCCGTTCCGAAACATCCTTCCAGTCTGGCCTTTCCATGTCTTCTTTCCAAGCAAGAATAGGTGAAATGTCCGGATCTTCTCGTTGTGCTGTTCGTAGGTCCTCGTTGTCCCAACCTGTAGATGGCTCCACGGTTACCAACTGTATAGTTGCTGTTGTTTCTTTTTCTTATATTCGGGTGCAATGTTTGCACTCAAGTTTACATGGACGTCGTGAAAGGGCGTCTGCATTTCCATGGATACGACCTCTTCGGTGTTGTATTTCAAAATCATAAGCCTGGAGTCGCTCTATCCATCTCGCCACTTGTCCCTCAGGATTCTTAAACTGCAGAAGCCATTTAAGCGCTGCATGGTCGGTGCGAAGGATGAATTTCTGCCCGTAGAGATATTTATGAAAATGCTTTGTTGAACTTACAATGGCAAGTAGCTCCTTTCTTGTAGCACAATAATTTTTCTCTGACTTTGAAAGTGCTTTGCTATAGTAAGCTACTGGAACTTCTTGACCATTCTCCTCCTGAGAAAGCACTGCACCAATACCTTCATTGCTGGCATCCGTGTCTAATATAAATGTTTTTCCCAGCTTTGGATAGTGGAGTACTGCCGCTTCACAGAGCTGTTGCTTCAAATTTTCAAAACTTTCGTTGCATTTATCCGACCATATGAACGGCTTTCCCTTTTCGGTAAGTTGATGTAGGCTTCTTGCTATATCTGCAAAACCTTTCACGAATCGCCTGTAGCAGGTAGCTAAACCAAGAAAACTCCGTAATTGATGTTTGTCCTTTGGTGCTGGCCAATTTTTGACGGCTTCTATTTTCTCTGGATCGGTTCTTACTCCTTGTGATGAAACTATGTGCCCTAAATATTTAACTTCTTTTTTAAATAGAGCACATTTACTCGCACTGAGCTTTAATTTTGCATCTTTGAGTCTTTGAAGTACATCCCGTAAGTTGTTTTTATGTTCCATGAATGTCCTTCCGATTACTATTATGTCATCCAAATAGACAAGACATGTTTTCCAGGTTAAACCTCGTAGAACACATTCCATTAGTCGTTCGAATGTAGCTGGAGCATTGCATAACCCAAATGGCATTACTTTGAATTGCCATAAGCCACTGCCAACTGAGAAAGCAGTTTTCTCTCGGTCCTCGGGATGTATTTCCACTTGCCAGTAACCACTCTTCAAATCCAGCGTGGAAAACCATTGCGCTCCGGAAAGGGTATCCAATGTGTCATCAATCCTTGGTAATGGATAGCTATCTTTTCTCGTAACATTATTTAGTTGGCGGTAGTCTACACAGAATCGGGTGCTGCCATCCTTCTTCCTAACCAGAACAACCGGCGATGTCCAAGGGCTGTTAGATTCCTCTATGATGCCTTGTTTCTTCATGGAGTTCATCATGTCTGCAACTTCTGGTTGTTTGGCTAATGGCAATCTTCGTGGTGTCTGTCAAATGGGTCTGGAATCTCCTGTATCGATTCGATGCTGGACAAGATTTGTTTTACCATAGTCATCATCATTCATTGCAAATAATTCCGAAAATTCATCGATCACCTCTTTGGCATCGTTGTGTTGTTGTTCACTTAAGGCACTGGACGAAAGAAGTTTCTGAACCTGTTGGGTAGTATCTGGTATAGTTTTTGTCTCCTTGACATTTCTACCATTATCTAAATTGACGATTTGGTGAACGGGTTCACAATTTCCAATTATAGCACCTTCTTTTAGTTGTACCTCGTTTTCGGATGTGTTAAGCACTCTGACTGGAATTAATGTTGCACCTTCTGCCTTCACTAAAGTTTTGCCAACGATGATGTTCGATGTAACTTTTGTGCGGTTAGGCTCCACCAGATAGAATCGGCAGGTCCCGATGTCATCAGTAAGCTTTGTCCATATTAGTGTCTCGGAGCATGGCGAAAGAGTAATATTTTCGCAGACCATCGTCCTTACTTTCGCAGGATAATCTGCTCCTTCTCCTAGTCTCCTATATTCCCATATTTGAGAATCCGCTCTCCGACATCCAGATTTATTTTGTATGTGGTCATGAAGTCTATTCCAAGAATGCATTCATCCATTATGTCTGAAACCAGGAAAGTGTGAGGAAATAGTAGTTCGCCTAGTTGAACATCTAAAGTTATTTCTCCAAACACCTGTGCTGCTGCTCCAGTTGCTGTTCTTAGTAGATATTTGGTGGTGTTGTGAAGCCATTTGTTCTTAACAAGATCTGCTCTAATAATTGATCTTGAAGCTCCAGTATCGATAGTAACTGCGCAGTCATGTTTTCCTACACTTCCATATATAACAAGACTGCTATTATTTCTCTGTAACTGACCTACTTGAATGATGACTTCGGGGCTGTCGATTCCACCAACCAACTTCTGCCCCACAAAGTTGGTTTTTACTAGTTTTCCGACTGCTCAACAGGAGAGGCGATGCGACTAGTCGCTGCTTGATATCTAGTCGCTCCACGAAAAGCTTGTTCCCTGGCTCGACATCTTTGGCATTCTTCTTTCCCCTCTTCTTCTGGTGATTCCACTCGTCGACGTTTTCTGCAGTCTCTTTGAAGGTGTCCTGGTTTATTACAATTCCAGCATCGAGGGACACCACGTGAAGGCGGGCTCTGTTTTGATTGCACTCTGTTACAAGTACATTCTTCCACTGAAATTTCTCTCACTCGTACTGCACTCCGTGAAGCTTGTCTGGCGGATTCGTATGCTAATGCATAGGCTAGTGCTTCTGCTGTTGATTTCTTTCCTGCTAGCCTTAATGATTGTTGTAAATTTTGATCTGTAATAGCGTTCACAAATGCCTCCGTCGCCACTTCATTGAGAAAATCCGCATTCACGCTGGAGTATGACAGATGCGCTAATCTTTCTACATCTGCCTGCAGTTGTTGTAGTGATTCGCCATGTTTTTGAATCCTGTTGCGCAACTGTAGGCGATATACTTGCTGCATGTGCTCATCTCCGTAACGTAATTCTATCGCCTGTACTAATGAAGAGTAATTACGTTGATTTTCAATCGGTACAGTTTGTAAGAGTTCTGACGCAGGACCTCGAAGTGCTAACACCAGAGCTATAGCTTTGTCTTCATCATTCCATCCATTTACCTCTGAAGCTGCCTCGAATTGTCACTTGAAGATATGCCACGAATTTTGTCCATCAAATATGGGAGGTTTCATTCTACCTGCACCGGATATTTCAGTTGCTACGCTTAGAGGCTGACGATGCTTTATTCTTTCCAGATCTGCTTTAAAGTTATCAAGCTGTTCCGTGACATTTTGTTGTACTCCCGACACTTGTTGTCGAACTTCCAACACTTCCTGCTGTATTCCTTCAATTTTCATTTTTTGTTCGTCTAATGAAACTTTCAGAAATTTCTTCTGTTCCTCCAAACAAGTTTCTAGACAATTCTGCAAAGAATTCTTTTGTTCCTCAAAAGCATTCTTTTGCTCGTCCAGACGGGTTTCCATAGATTTCTTATGTTCCTCGAGAGAATTCTTTTGTTCGTCGAGAGAATTCTTTTGTTCGTCCATAGATTTCTTCTGTTCCTCGAGAGAATTCTTTTGCTCATCAAAACGGGCTTCCATTTTACTCATTAAAGTACTCAAAAGCTGTTCCATTTTCATCGCAGGCGCTTCTTCAACTTCGATTTCTTCCAAGTTCTCTTGGAAAACGAATGTTTCAGGATTCTTTCCTTCCTCTATCAAAGATTGTCTAAGTCGCTCGACTAGAACTTTCTTTATGCCTGTCGTTTGTAATGACCGGTTCCCTAACTCCACTTTCAAATCCTGCGTTCGAAGCTCGTCCACTTTGCGCCCCATTATTTTAGTAATTATTTTCCAGAACTTTCACAATTTAACACAATTTCTCAAAATTAATCACTCTTTTAATTTTTAGTCAATTGCCACCACTTTATTTCTCGAATTTATTTCACTTCTGACACCAGTTGTTGCGAGCGTGGCCTTTGGTTCGTTATTTAAAACACAATATTAAATAATTAATATATAAGTTCTTTATTTCACTCTAATCATATAAAATTCACAAACATTTATTTAATCAACTCAACTCTAATTATCGCTAACACTGTACTTTCAATAATCGCAATCTAATTACACACTATCGCTTCTTTATTGCTTTCGCTTCTTAACACTGCAACGTCTAAGACAAGACTCTTTTTCTGGCGATGACAACTGTTATATTTATACCCTAGAAACACTCCGGATTATTCTGGAGTGTTCTATTCCAAAAGCTTCTTGACTATTCTATTTGTTCTATTCCTGAACTTTCATAATCGATTCTCCGAACCTGAAGTCATTTACTCTCCGAACCTGAAGTTGTTTATTGCCAGTAGATGTCACCAGTTGTCTCTTTCTATTGCACGTAACAATATTTTTCTCCTGAAAAGCAATAGTACGTCAAATTCTCAAAGCTGGGACATCCTCCAGATAGATCCAATAATTTCTTTCAACATACACACTATACGCTAACATTAAGTAATATTTTTTTTGTACTTAGTACCTATTTTGGATACCTATTAGGTATACCAATGAAAGAAGAATATTAAGAAGATTCATATTCCTATAAATACGCATGTAAATCCATGAAGGAAAATTTTTAACAGACTTTGTATTCGGTAGGTAGCTACTCCTCCTGCTATACTGCGGTTACAAAAAGTTACACAAGACGATAAATAATTTTTACTCGCCTTTGATACTTTTTTTTTTTAAGGAAGCAATATAATGTGCATATTTGTGGTTTCGTTTGCCACTTAAAATCGAATATACGCATCCGAAAATTGTATGGTTCTTCGACCTCATTATTACTTTAGTACGCACGTTTTGTTAAACGAGCCTTTAAGGTTAACAGTCTCCAAAAAAACAAAATCCAGGATCAAAGTACGAAAACTGAAGAATTCTCAAGTACCTAACTCTTAAAACACAAAATTCTGCGTTGGTTGTGGTAAAAATTACTTTTGTGGTCAGGTCGCGTGTCTTAAACTTGAAAAAGTAAATAAAAACAATCTATACATAGGTATAGGGCTCGTGAGAAATAACTAAGTAAAAACAATGTAGCCGCCCTCCTTAAATCGCATTGAGCAAAATCGGGGTTGGACTTATTTTTTAGCAATTTACTATCTACTCATGCTTCAAATTTTTCTTATAAACTGTTATTTCCTTTAATTTCTGGTATTTCAGCTTTAAGTCCTTCTAAGTCTGGCAAAAGGCGCAAGAAAGAACTGAATGACTGACTACCTATAATATATAAAAGTTATCCTATGTTGAATTCAACTTAAAATACATAAATACATGCCTCATATGTAGGTATGTAGTCTATATAGATCTATTTGAATATTATAAACACGGAATAGTGGAAGCTATTCCATTGCATTGTCTTCCCCTTAATTCCTTGAATAAATATGAAAAGGACATTTATTAAGGGATCACATTAACATCTTGTGAATTATAGTCTCTGTACCTGACTTTTGTGGACTATTTAAAGATCTTCGAAAATGTAGACAGGACTCGAATATGCAAAAAGGCGTGAATCAAGGCGGACTTATAACAAACAAAAAAATAGAATTTATTCATGGGTATTTTTACCAACTTGTCCGACAACGTCAGAGAGTAGTTTTCGATATCTGTCAAAAATGTATATAGTATCATCCTTTTTTTAGCACGCAACATAACAAAACAAGGCCTGGTCTCTCTGTCTCTCATGCATCCTCACAGCTAGCTTCAAAGCTTGCCTCAAGAATTGAAATTGAAAGGAAAATGATATCACCGGCGCGGTCAGCGAGCGTATACTTAAAGAGAAGTCACTAGAACAGCTGTTCAATAGAAAGAGATTACCCATCAGAGTAGGCATTATTAGAAAAAAAAATAAAAAAATCCAAATTTTGAAAGAAAGAAGGAAATTGAGAATGAGTGTGACAAAGAGAAATATACTTGTTTTTTCTAAAGGAGAAATGTTGTGCAGTGGTTCACTGTTGTTTTTTACACACTGGCAAATAGGGGCTTATTGAAAAGCTGTTCAAGAATTTGCTCTATTAGTATACGCTTGCCGCCCCATATGCCGTTTCCTTATTAGTTATTCAATGGTTACTATCATTGCCTTTGACATTTAAAAAAAATCTGTTGACAGAAGAAAAGTGCCAAACACAATTCCGACGTTTCGATCCGATTCGATCCAACACATTTCGATCTAACGGATGCATGATCACAATTGTTCCGTTCGGTTTGAAACACTTGACTTTAAATTTTTGCCCCGTTTTACATTCCTCCATGAAAACATTCTTTTTTCGTCATATAATTCATGTAATGTTTTTTTCTTATTTCCCCAACAAAAATCCTTTTCATGGATCTTTGAGTATAAACAAATCTTTACATAAGATTTTATGTCATCCGTAAAAGTTGAAATTTGCTCAACTTCTCAGTTTCCATTCGATTCATTTGGGTGTAATGTGTCCAATTGCACGTATGTCTCATATAAGCAAATTTGTCATTTGTACGAATCGGATCGAACAGTGGAATTGTGTTTCCCTCTTAAGGTAGGTCTGAGAGAGTAAGATCTCCAACATTGCGCGAAGCAAGCCTTGCGGATGTTTAATAAGTCGAATTTCGGTGTACAGAGGGCATTCACACTTAAAGTGCCCTGAACGGTAAACAATACATGCCTAATATATGTACCTATCTACATATCTACTTCAATACACAAATATACACAAGGGTAGCAGTGTAATTATGTGATAATTAAAAATTAATTATTTCGAAATATCAATATGACAAAATCGTGACTACATAGACTTCTCGTCTTTCACCAAAACATAATTTTTCATTAATTGAAATTATAAAATAGAATATTAAGATATATTTATTTCCGGGGGTACTTACCTCTTACCTTTCTAGTCTCAATTCTCGCTGAATAATATGTTGTCGAAATTTTATATATATTTCACTTTAATTTTATTGGAAACAAGTATTTTTAAATTAAAAATAATAACACTATTCACAACACTTTAGCTTCACTACACAAACATAAAATTTAAATAAAATGTTTACACTTTTCTTCACTTTTAATAGCTATAGCTAACAAAAGAATCCAAAACCACACTCACTGATTCACAAATGCAAATATTTCCAGGTCAGATCCAATCAAAGAAACTAAATTTATTTGAGGATCTAGAAGAATTCTTTCACCGTGAACGAAATTCATTTAACACTTTCACGATTTATACGTGTTCTTTTCAGAATTACTAATTACCGCAATACCGATAACCGCCTAAAAAGTCGAAACAATGTTCACTATAATCCGAACGATATTCGTGTTTTATTAAAGTAAACAACCCACATATACATACAACTGTCAAAAAATTCATCACTTTACAAACGTTCGATTCGAGCACAGAAAAACCGTTTTGTCTATCTCGAATAGAATTCCACTTTGTCTACATGTTTAGTTAAAAACAATATATACATATATATATTTGTCTACATATGTTTAGTTACGAAATATACAGCAAATATACAAAATAATTAACCCGAATCGAAATTTTAACGGCCGAAAGGAGAAATTTTTCCGTTTCGTTTCATAATTTCAAATTGTTGTTTTCTCCTTTCATTGTATCGAAGAAAAAGATGGGTGCTTCATGCTTGCTCGTTCTTCGAGACTCTATTGTTTTGACATATAGAACAAAAAGTCAGCGAAATTTGTGCACCGGCTGCAAAATTAATTCTGGTTTTATGTCTTTTCTTAATGTAATTCAAATGTTTATTGTAAACCAAAGTCAAAACACAATTAAGAAACACTCTAAAAACATTTAAAACTTTAAAAATATTCATAATATTATCGTTCTTTTAATGAAAATCAACAAATATTATAGGACACGCGGAGAAACGTCCTCACCCCGTGGTAAATGAAACATTCTGAATTTGCAGCCTGAACGTAAACTTGACAGGAGAGTAGCCACTGAACTGATACGCACAGGATGATTGCCTTTATTTATGGTTTGTATTGTACACGGATAACGGTGATCTTCAAACTTGATCTTACAAACCCATTAAAATGTGAAAGTAGCTTCAACTTTTTACGCATTTTTATATCCTAAATGAAATCTAACGGGTATACTAAGTTTGTCATTGGATAGATTGGATACCCACGCATAATATTCAGTTATTTTATTTTCTGCATATCCGTCTGTCCGCAGATAACTCGAGAGCGCGCTCACTTAGAGTGCTGAGATTTTGTAGGTGCATACATGGACTTTAAAAAAAAAAGGAAATTTAAGTTCGAAAATGAGATCAATCGGACAAGTCCTTAGGGTTTCCGTACAAAAAATTTCTTTTTTAACTATTTGGGGGGGGCACTGCCCTGAGAAAAACCCATCGAAGTAGAGAGCTATAAAATTTGGTACATGATGTTTTCATAGCAGTGGTAAATAAAATTTCAAAAAAGGACTAAATCGAGCAAACCCTTGTTGGTGTTGCAATACACAACTTCGGGTTCCACTTTCTTTTTTTTTATTTTCAGGATATAATATTATCGGTATTAGACCAATTGTAACCTTTTTTCTCTTGTACTTTATCGTCCAGGATATTCCTTAGGATTAAAATATTAGAAGACATTTTACTTAGATTTATATTAAAAGGGAAAAGACAAGGTACGTTACATAAACTGTTTTGAAGCTTAGAACATATACCAAACAAGATATGATATGCAAGCACAAAAAAAATAAGTAACAAGTTGGACTATCCGACCTAAAGCAATGGCAGCGTAACGAAATGGCAACAATTTGCACTCCTTCGTGAATTCTGCTAGCTATTTATACCTGCACTGTGCTCCCACAGTAGAAAACTTGAGCTTAACACAAACATTGGAAAAGCTTCACTTAGTTTGGCTTATAAGCATTTCTGTTTATTATATTTTCGAAGTTGTGAAGTAATTTCGACGACCGGTTTCCAAAATGCTGAATAGCAATTATCCGGATATTTTCAGCTCTAGTTTAGATAAGATTCATTTTTCTTAGACATTTACTAGAGAATTTTATTTCAAAATTGCTATGCTCCTCTATTGGAGGTCAACAATGGCAATGCTGCCAATTTAGTTGATTTATTCTCGTTTGTTCAGCTATTTTCCATGTTTTATAATTCGAAAACACTGGAAAATGGTCCAAAATAAAACAGTTGGAATGATTTGAGTGACATAAGTCGTAACCTATGATTCCATCTAAGATATAAAAAAAAATCTATAATAATATAATAAATTTGTCTTATTATAAATTCAAATTGCAATTAATATCTTAACACCACTTCACGAATCTAATCTACCCTACTATTAAAAATACTTGACAAGAGTATAAACGTTACAGTCTCGAACCTACGTCAAGAGCTAATTCTCTCGTTCGTTGAACTTGTATTGATCCTTTAAAAAAGACAGCACAAAATTTCTAGTAAAAGGTTACAGTGAAGGGTCAATTAAAACGGGACGCAGACTGATGATATTAATTTGTAGGAAATATAATTGGACTGAAATTGTTCACTTTTTTCTAATATTTCTTAGGGCATCGCTCTATTCTGCTATATAGTAATCCTAAACAAACTGCATCCTGTCTTGGCCACTTCCGATTTGAATAAAGGGAATCTTTGTGTTATTAACCTTATTGTAATCTGAATTCAAAAGGATCGTCCCGAAAATATTAATTAATAAATTTTCTACAAATGTTTACACTCGTCTTAGCGTCATAGAATATATTATTTCATTGAAACGACGAGGACGGTTCAATGACCAATGTAAACAAATGCAATTAGCATTTCATACACCCTTAACCCTTAGGAAATTTTGCAAGTCATTGACTGTTAAGAAATAGCTTTCAGCAATTATATAGGTATCTACAGGCCATCCATTAGTACGAGCATAAGAAGGCCTTGGAATCAGTAAGTCCGTACGAAATCCCTGAGGATTACTTACTTTTTAGATATGCATTAAATGCATTTTCTTCTAAATTATCCGATGTGAAAAAATAAATTAAATTGTAGAAGGAAAACCAGAAAAAAAATTCGGATACATAAAATTCAAAACAAATCCACTATGACCTTTAAAGCATTTTTTTTTGCAGATGGTGCTGTTGATAATAACAGGCTCATTCTTCACCCACAAAAGGTCCAAAAATGATTCGGCGGTTAACTCTGAAATCTATCATGGGTTCAAATCATCGACTTTGACTTAACAAATCTCTTCTAGGCTATACTAAAATTTCACTGAGTAGTCAAAATAAATACTCAATCAAGAAAGTAAAAGCTTCGCCAAGAGTGCAACCAGAGACAATTGTATTGTTTGAAATATCTTTAAATTTTTCGCTGCAAAACTTCCCAAGGATATAAAAAGGCCTGAAATAAGAGCATTTCTAGAAAGCATATTGCGCTAATGGAAAAACTTAGGGTGGTTGTGATTGGTTGGTTGGGTTATAGTTGGGTAAAGAATTACCTCATCAAAAACGAATCACACCCAACGCTCGTATACAGGTTAGACAAAACCTTGGCGGTCAGATTCTCCATCAATTACAGGAACTTAAGGAAAGAATCTAATAAGATGTTTTATTGGTGACATAGTTTTTATTTTAGGGTAAAGAAGTACATAAATACAAGTAAGGAGGTACAGGTACGATTCTTACTGATAAAATTCTGAAATTTGCGATCAAGTAGCTCCTTGTACCAAATTTGTAATTTGATTTTAAGTCAGTTTCGCCTTAAATTTATTATTTACTAAAAACTGATCACCCGATTTGCCAACTATTTTTTTGTTACCATATACGCGTATCCGCTTAAGTACTCTATAAAAGTCAAGCCTTCAATTAAATAGGGATTATGCAAGTTACTTAATGCAGGTATAAATTTCCATTTTAATTAAAATGACAAATTTTCACGATTGAAATATCTTATATAAGTTTGGAATACCATACCGTCCTCATTTATTCAATTTCTGAAAATCTTCTTCTTCGAATATATCAAATAAAATACAATAACAAGTACGTAACGCTATGAAAAGGTGAACGTACTCTTCGAAGGTATAAATATAAATATAGAAATTGGCAAACATACGTACCACTCTCGGTTTTCATCTCAGTAAACAAAAATTTTGTTATTCCATCGATTTATAGCCAAACTCTCCCAATCAACATCTTTCTACGGATAGGGATGGCCTTCATATTAAATAAACAAAAGAGGCGAAAGCAAGCACACGAAGATTTTCAAAGTATCCTTTGTAAATTAATTTTGTGGCGAGGCAAATGAACCCGCGACGCGCCTTCAATTTAAATAATCTAATAAATATACCACAATGGAAATTACAAATTGCATAAAGGAATACAAACACGCTTATTAGGGAAATGCTTGTACCTTTTAAAAGTGTTTCATAAAATTTATGGTTTTTCATTTTATTTAAATAATATCTATTGAAAGATATCTGAGGGGAGAGAGTTTTAATACTGTTCGTCATCGTCTTAAACATTTTCCCCTCAATATCATATAAATCCTAATTTTCTAAACATTATCATCGTATCTCTAAGTTTGTCATAATATTTTTGTCCATAACAGTTTTCATCGCTAAACATTTTCGGATCCATTTCATTAAAGTCTGCAGGTGCTACATCCTTTTTCAAGAACAGAACTTTAAGCATTAATAAAATGTGAGTAATTTGTATTGTTCCCCATCGTTTGATTTCTTCTAGAAATCTAAAATTATAAGAAAAAAATTTATGTTTCCTTTATAGACAATTAATTAAGTTTTGTGAAATTACTTTTCGTGTGAATATTCATTTGTCGGACAACCAGTTTCTTTCAGAGAACCTAGAAAGTAGTCATAGTATATCTGCAAAAATTGTTCATAGTTTTCACGAAGATTTTCTGATTTGACGCTAGAAAATAAGAAAAATATCAAGTCATGTACCAATGAGTCTAACTGAACTAGCTGAAAGTCGAATATTTTTATTTGACATGGTTCACCATTGCTGTCTAGATTTAGTAGGAGACAAAAAAGAATTTTATAGTTAATTAATTTAAATTATTGAAATAATATTTAATTACCTTGCAGTATAAGCATATTGTTAACCCAAAAGTCGTTATGTACTACAGTATCGAATAGTCCATCACAATTTCTAGTCAAGTCTTCCATGAACTTTTCATTGAGAGAATATATTTCTGGACATTTGTTTATAATATCCTGATCGATTTCTGGAATTTTTCTCATATCATTTAGGATTGACTGAAAAGAGAGAGAGAGAACGAGGTGTAATTTAAAATTCAAATTCACCTGATACCTGACACAATAATTAAATTTAAAGAAATACTTTTATCAGATATGCCGTACAAGAAAAGGCAGGTTAACTATAGCGTTTCCAGATTACGATTTTTTTTTTTAAATTAATTGAATGATAACCATCAATCGTACAGTTTTAATGTCTGGAGACAATTAGCTCGCTCAACAATAATCAACTTAGCATCTACCTGATTTTCAATGACCTCAGTCAATGCCTCACTTGGTTTGTTTTGAAAACATCTGAAAGCCTTTTTAAATACTAACGGAAGATACACAATAACTGAGAAGGAAATTCTAGAACTTCTAATAGTATAAACGAACTTCTCAATCTATATAGAAATTGAAGAGCTGAAGCAGAGGTTAATAGACCTTACAGGAAGATATATTTTATATCAATAGATAAGAAAAGAAAACAGCTTAAAAATTGTTTACTCGAAAATCTTAAACAAACTGTTAAGAATAGGCTAAGACACACAAACTTTTATTTATTAAATCGAAGTAAGCGGGCATTAGCAATAGGCTAAAGACAATCTTCTCTTCCCTTCTCTTTTTTCTTTTACATATCCTAGTGAATATTTTCATAGCAACCTTAGCCTAGGGATGTATTAACAATAATAGAATAATATATAGAATAAGTTTTATATCGTTATATAAGCATAACTTTCCTTGCTCTAAAAATAATTTAATAACTTCTAAAAATACATTAGGAAAGATGGGGAACTCTTAAAGATCATCCGCTGAGTTCGAATCAATTTCAAGCAGGTAATGTTAAAAAAAAAGTTAGTTTTCACTTAATACAGGATAGTCTAATGTAAAATATAATTAATCTATAAATGTTTCAGCATTGTGCGTTAGAGGACGAAGACTCCACATCCTTTCAACATGTAAAACAAATCTTCCTCTTCTACATCCGCATCCGCAAGTCTACTTCATCAATCCTGAAAACACCATCTACAACTACACACTTCTAATTTTACATCTTTCTCATACATTAAACACCCAACTTCTAATGAGATCGACAGTATAAACAGCGACAGGATTCAGGAACGATGGTGGGATGGTGAGCAATAGCTGCATTCTTTATGCACTGACGTCATGTACCGATTCAATTCAAATAAATAATAAATTCCAATTATGTTGGAAAACAAAAAGAATAACAGTATTTGAGCTTCCAGTTTTAAGGGTGTTTTGTCATTTCAATATGGTAATAAAACCAGCAGAACTGGATCGTTCCTTTTAAGCGTAAAGGACAAATGGTAGTATATGCTAGGGTGAACAAATTATATTTTCTATCAGCTTTGTCGACACTACTGGATTTCATGCTGAGACTCATGTCCTAATGTCCATTAAAGAATTTCTTATTCTTGTCCAATGAGGAATTTAATAGATATGAGAGATAGAAATTAAAATTTGCCCACGAAGCTTATACTCCTTTTTCTTTTGTATGTATATAATGGAAAATATCTCAAAATGTACTCACCTCAAACATTTCATTTTTTAGCTCCTTCTCCAAAACAGTATTCATATTAATTCTTGGGATACAGTCAATGAATTTCTCCTTAAATATTTTTGGCTTAAGAACTCTCAAGGCAATCGGTAAAGCATGAAATTTAGCCAAAGATTTTAATATCAGAACAGTGTGTGCATAATCAAATCCTTCAGATCTTTCAACAAGTTTGTATCCACATGTAGCAAGATTTTCCAAAATTAGCGTCGCATTTTTATCAAATTTTTTTGAATTCTTTTCCAATGAAACACGTGCTCCATAGCATTTTGGAAAAACATCAATAAGATCATCAACGTTAACATTTTGTTCTTCTTGAAATTTACGTAATGCTGGACCCAGTTCTGTGTAGATATTATTTTCTACTATAAAAGTTTTTTCTGGTTGAAAATAATGCCAATATAATTCACTCATCGGTGGTAATTTGCCAACAAGCTCTAATTCTTCGATATCACCACTTGGCCTTTGAATGTTTGCAGTTATTGCTAGCATTGTGCTGCCATAATTTTCGCCTGGTTTCGTAAGAAATCGACTTTTATATGTAATAACCCGGGCTCCATTTAAATAGGGTTCAACCAGTTCATTAAAATTGTGAATAACTGGTGGTGAAATCATGTTTATATCTGAAAATGAATGTCATTAAGATTTTAGATTAATTATTAAATAATATATGTTGTAATTTTTTTTTATCATAAGCAAATAAATTAAATAACTCTATGCAAATTTATGTTGCAGATAGTTTGTAAGCTCTTAAGTCTCTGTACCTAAATCTCGAATATTAATATCCCATTGCAAGACTCCCACTCAATTTCAAAATTTAGCCCAATATTTACCAAAATGTTTAAAAAATTTTTATTAATTCTTCATTAACCTTTGTGTTTATTTCTTATTATGACGAGAGGTCAAAGTTCAGCACTTGAGAGTAGTTCATTCAAAAATCTTTTCTTTCAAGGACAAGGGACTGGAGGAACCTTTTTTTATTTAGACAAAGGTCGCAATTCATCTGAAAATCTCACTCACCCTGTCCACAACAAATTGTTCTACGAATAATAAATTGGAGTTTAGGTAATCATAAAATAAAAGGAAGAAGGAAGGAAAAAAGAAAAGAATAAGAATATTGAACCCAAAAACCTGATTTACACTGTTGATATTTGAGGTATGTAGTTAGAACACAGCAAACAAGAAAAGAAAGGGTCTTTGGTCTTACCAAAGTAATAACCGTATACATGTAACTAGCATTTTCAACCTCAAGTGTTTATTTTTGATTGTTTGTAACGCCTTGGGCAGATTTCATATAAAATGAATCATATTCCAAATTTTATATCATATGGAACAATACGTTGGGGTTTTTCAACAGAGATTGTCACAAATATATGATATCAGAGGAAATGTGTTCGTTGAGTACGTAGTCATAAAGTAATTAGCTCTTTGATTTAAATTTAATGAAGTCGACCTCGTTATTGAGTTCATCCAATACCTTTTTAAAAGCATTAAAAAACAAAGAGCCATCAACGTTAAGAACTGTCCATACTACATGGTATCATGTGCTTGCCAATTTATTTGTTAATGTGGGTCGGTGGTGTAATGGATAGCATGTCATAATTGTATGATTATGAGTTTGAGCCCCATCCGTGAGGTGGCATTCTGTTGACAACAGATTACTCCGACAATATGATGAGCAAATGTGCAAATTATATTTCACTCTGTGGTTTGGAGTCTGCCAAAATTGTACTTATGTCCAATTAATTTCAACATTTTTCAAGAAGGAAATAAATGTTTCCATCTGTTTCATGTTTTAGATGTGATTTAAGGGAAATGAAATTGACGAACTTGTTTGCTTTAAGCATTTGAGAGGGTTTGCACAATGGGTCTGTTAGTAGCAGCAGCGTTTTATTATCTCTCAACTGCAACTTTTAACCAACAAACCAAGAGACATCCTTACTTATGGTTTTATAGTCTCATAGTTGAGAATATTACTTTATAGCAATAGATTAACCAAAATTTAACAAACTGCCGATCTAGAAATCACTGGCGCTCTTCATACAATGCCAATTCTGAGATTCAAATGCAAATGTATAGTTGCAAAAAACAAAATGAAAAGAGTTAAATGCTATATGGTCGAAGCCCCGACCATAGCTATGGCAGTGTACTGATGGCCCATCCTGGAAACTATCAATTACGTAATTCGAGTATAAAGTCTAGTAGAATGCCATTTACTTTCACTGAGATAGAATAAAAGAGCCTAAAAGGATTTCCAAAAAACGTGTGTGACAAACGCTGAATTTAGAAAAATCTAGCAAGAGAACAACGAACCCTAAACCATCCCTAACCTATCTTCAACCAAAAGCAGTCTTACAAATGTGTGATGTTTAGGATATCCCAATTGCCATTGTGCAAGATTTGTTTTATTTTTTTATTTTTCAAAGAGTATTTAGTAATCTTATTTGAATAATCTCGAGTAACTTAAGGACCATGTATTTAGTCGAATGAATAAATTCATAATTCTCTATTATTGAGATCATTACTTAGAATTTATAGTGTCCTGTATATTTAGTAAAATTCGTTGCAGATATTCACCTGGAATCGTGCAGACAATTAGCACACAGCACTGCAGACAGTTAGCGAACGATAATGCAAAAAACAAATTTTTCAACCATCGAAAGCTTGAAATAAACTTTTAAACTATAATAAAAAAAATTGCTTGATCATACTTGAGTTAACTCGAGTCAATCATGGATAGAAATAATTTTACTCAAGCTAATTTAAGTTAGCTCCTAAACAGATATTCGCACAATTAAAAACACTATCACTTATTACAGCTACTGAAGCTAAACACAAAGTAAAATACCAAGAAATTATTTAAATTAAAACTAAAACGAACTCTTCCATTTTTATTACCTTATCTATAATAACACACTAACTGATCCACACTGATAGTGATGAAAAATAAGAAATGCTATCAACGGGCTCAGAACTTTTGGTGAACTAACTTCAGCCAAACAATGTTTTGTAAGCTGAAGCTTTGCCCCAAGTTCCGTCGCTTGAATTTTAATTAATAAGTTAATAAAATAATTTACGCATTAGTCTTCTTTTTATTTGAATTCTCTATTTACTCGCACTTAAATTATTACGACCAGCCAAATATTGACGAATCTCAGCGTTAAATCAAGTTGTGATGTGATATTTAAAGGTATTATACCTTTTTTAAATGAAACTTGTGCTATTTTGCCTTTCATATTATTATTTAAGTGCCTATATACTTAGTATTAGTGCAAATTTAAGTGTAGGACTAGCTATGTATATATCTACGATGCCTTCCCTCATGATATTATATACACACAGTAATTTATTTACGTTCTCTCATTGTCAGGATTTTCCTCTTTGCGTATATAAATTATGTAAATCAGTAAATCAAGTTTATGCGCATAGTTTTTATGCTGAGTATAGCTAGGGTGAATTGCAAAATTTCTTATTTATATCAGAACATGTAAGCTGAATTCATATATCTAGTGCGTATTAAAAAAAAATTTGATAAGAAATAAATCCTGTTTTGGCATTGCTTTACTAGTCTCTAAGACTTTATGACTAGAAACTTAAATACGAATAAATTTTATGATTTTCCTCTTCTTCCCCGTCCGAGTAAGTTAAAAGTATCATGGCTTTTTCCACGCACAGATGTTTATACTGTAGCACTAAAAGTTTTATATTAGATCGACAATTTTTTTGCATGTTCATTATCTCTCTTCAAAAGAATACTATCGCGTATTTCAAAAAGATAAATGGAAAGATCTTGGATTACAGTAAAGTAATATCAGATGGAAATATACACCATTATAATGTGTGCACATCTTACTTAACAACGGTCTTCATTGGAAGTAGTAGATTATTTTTCATCGATCATTGTGAAGTAGTTGATATATTCAATAATAACGTCTAAATTCTCGCCGCATTCATTCAACTTAACATGATCAGGCGCAGGTTCAAGGCAATCTGTGGACACCCCTCTAAGGCAGGCATCACAGGCCTTAACGTCGAGGACGCCACTGTCACTGAACGTGTACTGATAGCAGAACACCTTGCCAAGCACTACACCAGCTATGCAACTGATGCAGACCGCTTCACTATCTATCACTCCACCAAGATTTCTTTGGAGACGTGCAAACAAGGAGACATTGAGAATATTCCCCCTCCCCACTCGATGATCTCATTTCACTCCTGGAGCTTAGGCAAATGATTAACTCCTTCCAAGGATCCACTTCAGGTCTGGTTAATATCTCCTTCGGTATTATTAGGCAGGCACCTGCAATCTCGCACGCCAGGCTGTTTCCGACAGAGTGGAAACTTGCCGAGATTCGAGCAATCCCGAAGGGGAACATCCACGTTCCAAACCCCGCCGAAACCAGACCTATTTCCCTCCATAGTCGCTTTACGCACCACCCCCATACATAGCCTCCTTATAGAGGCAGGCTATCCCACCTTCACCACTAGAAGAGACGAGCTCACGGCCAGTCTCTTCCTGAAAAACTTCAATGAGCCTCAAGCGTCCCTTCATGATTTAGTTGTGGACAGCCTGTTCACACATCTCCGCGCTACACGCACAAAATCGGGTCTCCACAAAGCAGTGGAAATCGTCCCCATCAACCCGGTCACGTTCCCCCCGCCATGGAGGATCAATACAGACCACATCATCGGCTACGAAGAACATTAGCAAGACAAAGACAACGATACTAAAAGACGGCTGCACACAGAGCTCAAAGCAAGACTGAGCGCGGACATCGTTTTCTACACAGATGCCTCGAAAGCAGACTATGCTGCAGCCATGGCAGTCGTCGCAGACTACCCAAACAAGTTACCGGACTGGTTCAATGCCTACACGGCCGAACTAACAGCAATTTGGGAGGCTACCAAGTTGGCAGCCACCCAGAAGGGCACTGCAGTGATTTTCTTAGACTGCCTTTCAGCGATGAAAGCAATCCGTAAAATTAAAAACAAAACACTCTAGCATCCAATGTCAGAGCAACAATTCAAAATGGTAGCAGCTGGATCGCAGCTCGGACCACCAATTGTCCAGAAATGCTCGATCTGCCAAGACGATCAATGATGGAGATCACCAGAATCAGGCTGGGGCACTTCCTGGCCATAAACCAATACCTGTTCAGAGGTCAGCCAACACCACCTTGCACCTTTTGCGATGGCGCAGCGCTCACTGTAAAACACATCTTTACGAGTCTGGGGAGCTAACCAGACTACTCTACAAACGAGGCATAACGACAAGAACAACTAAACTCCTAAAGTACTCTAGAGAGGCTACGAACGGACTAATCCCCGAACTCAAACAATACCTAACTGCCAACGGACTAACAACGAGATTCTAACGCACGACATACTGAACTCAAACGGATCCTAATGAAATCCTAGCTACCTCCACACTAAGCTACAAAGTCTAACATTAAGATAGAACGAATATTTTAAGCATTAGTGGCGAAAACTTATAAAATAAGAAAAAATTATATTAATTAATTAATAATAGTAATTGCTGCACTGTTGGTTAAAAATATTGTATTCTTTGTTGAAATTTTATATTCTAGTATAGGCTTGTAATTTGTAATGTAGATTTTCAAAGTATCCTTTGTAAATTAATTTTGTGGCGAGGCAAATGAACCCGCGACGCGCCTTCAATTTAAATAATCTAATAAATATACCTCAATGGAAACTACAAATTGCATAAAGGAATACAAACACGCTTACACGTACTTATTAGGGAAATGTTTGTACCTTTTAAAAGTGTTTCATAAAATTTATGGTTTTTCATTTTATTTAAATAATATCTAGATAGATATCTGAGGGGACAGTGTTTTAATACTGTTCGCCATCGTCTTAAACATTTTCCCCTCAATATCATATAAATCCTAATTTTCTAAACATTATCATCGTATCTCTAAGTTTGTCATAATATTTTTGTCCATAACAGTTTTCATCGCTAAACATTTTCGGATCCATTTCATTAAAGTCTGCAGGTGCTACATCCTTTTTCAAGAACAGAACTTTAAGCATTATTAAAACGTGACTAATTTGTACTGATCCCCATCGTTTGATTTCTTCTAGAAATCTATAATTAATATAAGAAATAAGTTTAAATTTCCTTAATAGACAATTATAAGCTTTGTGAACTTACTTTTCGTGTGAATATTCATTTGTTGGACAACCAGTTTCTTTCAAAGAACCTAGAAAGTAGTCATAGTATATCCGCAAAAACTGTTCATAGTTTTCACGAAGAATTTCTGATTTGACGCTAGAGAATAAGAAAAATATTACGTCATGCACCAATGAATCTAACTGAACTAGCTGAAAGTCAACTATTTTTATTTTACATGGTACACCATTGCTGTCTAAATGTAGTAGGAGACAAAAAAAATTTTATAGTTAATTAATTTAAATTATTGAAATAATATTTAATTACCTTGCAGTATAAGCATATTGTTAACCCAAAAGTCATGATGTACTACAGTATCGAATAGTCCCTTACAATTTCTAGTTAGGTCTGCCATGAATTTATCATTGATGGAAAATATTTCTGGCATTTTCTTTATCATGTCTTCACCGATTTCTGGAATTTTTCTCATATCGCTTAGGGACGACTGGAAAAAGAGAGAAAAAGAATTTACTTCTTTTCAATTTCTTTCAAATTCACTGAACAAATTAAATTTAAAGAAATATTTTAGCCAGACAACGGGAAGCTATATCGTTTCCAGAATTAAATAATTATAAATATCCACCACAAAGTTTATACTTCTTACTTTTTCAATCAACAATAAAACTTTTGATAAAAAAACTAATTAGTTATTTATAATGATGAAAAATGCACTCACCTCAAACATACCGTCCCTTACCTCCTTATCAATGGAGGAATTCATATTAAATTTTTGAATACAGTCAATACATTTCTCCTTAAATATTTTTGGCTTAAGAACTCTCAAGGCAATCGGTAAAGCATGAAATTTAGCCAAAGATTTTAATATCACAACAGTGTGGGCATAATCAAATCCTTCAGATCTCTCACCAATCTTGTATCCACATGTAACAAGATTTTCCAAAATTAAGGCTGCATTTTTGTCAACTTGTTTTGAATTCTTTTCCAATGACACACGTGCTCCATAGCATTTTGGAAAAACATCAATAAGATCATCAACGTTAACATTTTGTTCTTCTTGAAATCTACGTAAGGCTGGAGCCAGTTCTGTGTAGATATTATTTTCTGTTATAAAAGTTTTTTCTGGTTGAAAAAATTTCCAATATAATTCGCTCATCGGTGGTAATTTGCCAACAAGCTCTAAATCTTCGATATCACCACTTGGCCTTTGAATGTTTGCAGTTATTGCTAGCATTGTGCTGCCGTAATTTTCTCCTGGTTTCGTAAGAAATCGACTTTTATATGTAATAACCCGGGCTCCATTTAAATGGGGTTCAACCAGTTCATTGAAATTGTGAATAACTGGTGGTGAAATCATGTTTATACCTGAAAATAATTAAGATTTTAGATTCATTTGTAAATAATATTTGTTTTAATTTGTTTTACCGTAAACAAATAAATAATTGAATTACATTTCTTTATTATGCAACTTTATATTGCAGATAGTTGGTAAGCTCTTAAGACTCTCATTACAAGACTCCCACTCGATTTCGAAACTTAGCCCGATATAATTTATGAAAAATTCTCTATAATTCTTCATTAACCTAAGTGTTTATTTCTTATTATGACGAGAGGTCAAAGTTCAGCACTTGAGAGTAGTTCATTCAAGAATCTTTTCTTTCAAGGACAAGGGACTGGAGGAACCTTTTTTTGTTTAGACAAAGGTCGCAATTCATCTGAAAATCTCACAGCTAAATTACTCTACGAATAATAAATTGTAATTTAGGTAATCATAGAATAAAAGGAAGAAGGTAGGAAGGAAGGAAGGAAGGAAGGAAGGAAGGAAGGAAGAAAGGAAGAAAAGAAAAAGCATTGAACCCAAAAACCTGATTTACACTGTTGTTCTTTGATGTAAACTTAGAACGTACAGTAAACAACATGTATATAACTAAAACTCGTATATGAGCAACTAGCATTTTCAATCCTTGTGGTGTTTATTTTTGATAGCAATCTCTTGGTCAAATTGTACAACAATACCTTGGTTTTTCTACACAGATTGTCACAAATATCTGATATCAGAGGAAATGTATTCGTTGTGTACGTAGTCATAAAGTAATTAGCTCTTTCGCTTTAAATTTGATGAAGTCGACCCTGTTGTTAGGTTCATCGTTCATCCAATGCTTTTTAAAAGCATTAAAGGACAAAGAGCCATTAACGTCAAAAACTGTCCATACTACATGGTATATGTGCTTGCCAATTTATTTGTTAATGTGTGTCGGTGGTGTAATGATTAGCATGTCATAATTGTATGGTTATGGGTTTGAGCCCCATCCGTGAGGTGGCATTCTGTTGACAACAGATTACTCCGACAATAGGATGCGCAAATGTGCACATTATATTTCACTCTGTGGTTTGGAGCCTGCCAAAATTGTACCTATGTCCAATTAATTAGAACATTTTTCAAGAAGGAAGAATAAATGTCTTCATCTGTTCCATGTTTCAGGTGTGATTTAAGGGAAATGAATTGGACGAGGAAAAATTAAGCATGGCAAGTTATAGTCATCAGAGTTTTTCAGCATTGCTTAATATCAAGAATTGAGAGGAGAGTGAAGAAGATATCGGTGAATGTTCCACCTCTTTACATACAGTATATATTGATTGTAAAAAAAAAACGGTAGATGTCAAACTATTCCAAATCCGAATTCTTTGAGATAGAAAAGAACGAGGGAAACTTCACAGCACGTCCGATAATATTGCAGCCCCGTACAATTTTGACAGAAAATAAAAGTAGCTATATAAGAGCAAATGGCAGCCAACACTGTGCAGGTACTAGGCTGTAGGTATCGATATGAGATGTTATCGTCTCGTTGTCAATAAGCTTGAAGAATTAATCAAGGACTATACTTTTCTTGCAGTAGCGCTAACATATCATATATGTACTATTTGCTTTTGATAATATGTTTTACTGCTCAACATAAAAAAAAAGCCCTGCTACCACACCAAAAATCGACGGATATTGATAACACGTTTTTGAATTTTCTTACTAAAATGAAGCAACTGTCTTTGTCGCTGGATTTATGCCAACTGTATCTCGATCATAATTTGTAATTATAAAATTTCTATATTTCATACGTAAACACAAACGCCAAAGTAAAATTTTAGGTAGTACGAAACCAGAAAGTAACGGAATAATTCAAATAGAAAAGATAGATTGTTAAAAGTGACCAAAACTTAGTGTGTGCACAAACTATTGCTGGGTAGATCATAATTTCAAAAGTGACGATATACAATATATTTGGGTCAGTGTTTTTCGGGCAAAATGGCTACACAGAATCAACGACAACAAATTTCAGCATAGATTTAATCAATTATTGTGTTAAACTATTATCACAAGACTTCATGTCCAGGTTTCAAATGATTTCAAGGCTATTGAAATTACATACTTGACATACTTATCTATCTAAATTAACACACCCCTATAGAAAGAGCTGTGTTATCAAGTGTGATACATTATGATTTATTAAATCAGTATCAGGCTTTTATGTGTGAAACATGGTGTTTCTTCTATCTAAGCCAATGCAATGCAGACTTTCAGTTGGTAAGTAGTAGTTTAATGGGTCTGGTCACACTTATGTGTGAATAGATGTATGTCTGTATATGTACATCATCCTCAGACTTATAAACCCCCTGACATCATGAATGATATCTGCTGGAGTAAATATAAGTTTTTATATTATTGCGCCAGTAATAAATATCCGAAATTGTCTGCTTTCATCCGTTAAGGATGAGAAAAGAAATTTTTTTTAGTAAGGCCAGGCAGAAGAGAAGCTAAAAGTAAAAGTTGCATAAAACTAGAAAACAAAATGTATGTGAACTTTTCACCCCTTAAAGCGGGTGCAGGATTCCAATTATAGGAAACGCCAGGATGCTAATACTCTCTACACTATCCGAGTGAACACCGGTATTAAGGAGCACGTTGAGTCTCTTACGAATTTTATCATTATATCAACTCTTAATATTATTTATTGAAGCGGCTGTTTTCGATTACAGAATAACTGTGGCAACCTTACTCTGGAGGAAATCTCTGAACTGATAGTGGGATAATCAGACCATATATCAGATAGACATTCGTTGCTTTAACTTTTCGTAGAGAATCAAGAGGCCAGACTATCCTCAACGAAGGACTGTAGCACTAATAGGACTGCCATCAAAATAAAAGCATATTTATAATCTCAAACAGTCAGGCAGCAATTAAGGCTATTACGTCTCCTTCACTGATATCAATGTACTCTTTACGAAGTAGGTCAACTTAATCTGGATCAAGGCTTGATTGTCAATGAAAAAGTGGATGAGCTTGCTAAGCAAGGCTCAGCTATATGTATCTCTTCTCGATCCAAATCTGGTCACTAAAACTTGTTTACTATTGATATGTCAACCGATCCTACCTACTTTTTACGAGATGATATTAATAATAAATGCATTTATAGCTGCAAAAATATTGAATGAATTAAATGCCAGTTATCTATAACCGATTTTGTTTTTTTTTCAAGAGAAGTAATCAATTGATCAGAAATTCACTTCGGAAGAAAAAACGATACAACACACTCTATAAGTGAATGTTGAAATTAAAGAAGCTAGATTACTAGCAGTTACTGAAACTTTTGAAAGCAGGATCACACGGTTGTTGTTGTTAGAATAAATTGAAATTATCTGATCCAAAAAAGGAAGGCAGTTTTTTGTAACATTGACAAAAAACTCCTTTAAATGATTAAATTTTCTGAGATATTAGGGAAAATCAAAGTAAAAATTTAAAGCCAAATATCTCCGAAAGCTAATCATGAATTTATTTATTGGCCCTAATATTGAAGTCGACTAGTAATCCACAAGCACAGCAATTGCTTATATTATATTTGTTGCTGTTGCTGACCTCTTTCGAGGCATTCTTTCGATCATTACAAAACTGAGTTGTCGAAAGGATGGACTCTTACTTCTCCGTTATTGAGATCATTATGCAAAAATCACATATTGCCCTGAGAATTTAGTTTAATTTAGCTTGTATTATGTAGACAAATTTTCAACATGCGCGCGACACTGTAAGGGATAATATGAAAAGTTTTTCAGCAATCGAAAGCTTGAAATCAATTCTTAAACCACAACTAAGCTTTTCTGTACTATTTTATAGCGTCTTACACATATATCCATACACTAAAGTTCCATCAATTTATTCCAAAGCTACGTTCAGGATCGTAATTGAGTTTGAGAGTCAACTATAGATGAGAGCAAATTTACTCGAGCTTATAGGAATTAACTCCTGAACTTAAGTTGACATTTAATCGCATAATTAAAAGTTATTGAAAATAATAATAATTAATGGCAGAACGTATTATTATGTAGATCACACCGTTCACATACCAATCAACTACTAAAGCTTAAAACAAAATAAAATCCAAGTATCAGGAAATTATTTAAATTAAAACAAAAACAAATAAAACTAATTGAATAGTATTCTTCCAACTATTTTTATTACCTGCTCTATAGTAACACCAACTGATTCACACTGATGGCGATGAGAAATAAAAAATGCTATCAACGGGTTCAGAATGTGTAGCAAACTAACTGCAGCCAAGAAGTGTTTTCGAAAACTGAAGTGATGCTTTAAGCTTCGTCGCCTGATTAATTAGAAATAATTATCACTTAATAAAATAGTTTGGATCCATAGACTTCAGTTCTATTTTTCATGACTTGCACTAAATATATTACTTACAGTCAGATATGGACGAATCTCAACACAGAATCAAGTTATAATGTATTATATCTTATGACAACAGACCTTTTTTTAAATGTTTATCATGAAACTTGTTCTGTTGTGCCTTTACCTGATATTTAAGCGTGTAGTTTGCGAATTCGCCATTATACTATATCAGTAAAAACTGTGCTTTGATAGTGCAAGATTAAGTATGTGACTAGCCATATACATTCTGCGATACCATCACTTATGGTTCTGTAGTATTTTTATTTGTTTTTTTCTTTTTGTGTACATCAATTATGCAATTCAAGTTTATGCTTTTAATTTGTATGCTGAGTAGGTAGAGGTAGCGTGAATTGCAAAGTTTCTCATTTATATCTACACAAGAAGAAACCATATATCCAATTTCTGCCTAACAGTTAAGAAAAAAAATATATTCAAAGCTTTGATTTGAAATATCTCTAAAGCTTTAGCTATGATTTGGGTTTAACCATGACAAGCTTGTGCATAAAAATAAATAAATCAATTTTTCTTTTTAAGGCTATTGCTTCTGACAGCATGTATATACCTGCATATGTATGTGTATATACCGTATTAGGTCGACAATATTTTTGTACGGATCTCTACCTACTTGAATTTGTATTTTTTACAGGTAAAATATTTCTTTGTCACTCTCTTGGAACAAAAGTTAAATGGGAAGATAAATTATATAGGTAAAATAAATGCTCTCTACAGAAACATACTGTAACTTTTCATGCAGAAATATACAACATTATAAAGCGTGCGCATCTAATCCAACAAAATAGGATAGTGAGAAAAAAGCTACGATTTTCTTAGGTAGTAAAACAATCCTATTATATTTTGATATTAGTAAAGTTTAATAATTTTCCTGGGGTTTGTTTCAACATACATACAGTGGAATAGGATGAAATGAAAGAGCAAGAATGCTTTATAACTAGAAAAGAAATTATAATTGATTGAAGACCAAATTTGGCGATGACATAGCTAGATGAATACTTGTAATTATAGCCAATTACAATCCGAAGTATCTACGTACCCTACAGTACATTGAAAACATCTGGGTCTGATCATTTTCGTACAATATAAAATGAATGTACGTAAAACGCGTGCAAATATGGAATCTTTTGTATGGCAACCATACGAAGGAGGTGCCCAATTGCTTCCACACAGACCTATATCCCATCAAATATCTAACTTTAACTTAAACCAGCTTAACACAAACTTGCTGTAGTGAAACTCTTAATAAACTAATAGTCGGTGTTAGTATTAGTAAAAATAAACATAAACTAAAAACCCGATTAAAGAGAAGAATCGCAGGCCTAAAATTAACAGCAATGCAAATGCGCAGTATATTATAATCTGTCTATCGATCATTGCTGAGACCCAGTTTAGACAGGTCAGAGAGCTGCATCTGCTGCGCGAAATCTGTAGATAGGACACTCCTGCCCCCAACTATCATCTTGCCAAAAAGTTTTTGTGAGGTAGAGACAGCATACAGATCCGTCTAAATAGGGTCTAAGAAATTGATACATATATTGAATAAAAAAAACCTTGATCTTGCCGTAATTCCAACATAATACGATCAAACGAATAGTTTTCATCAGTCCAACATAATTGTACCTGTTCATCTTGCCTATATGCGCCTACCTTATATAATCTAGTATGTAGGTTCCATTGTTAGCCTCGGGTTTAATTTTTATACTGTTATTCCCTTGTACTCCTAGCCTGACACTCTGCTGCCTCCTCACACAAAGCTTCCTCTCTCCAGTCATCATCAGCATCACGCTTGATTTCCACTCTGTTTCAATCAGACTGTCCCAACCGTTTATCATAACTTTCTACCTCCCCACCCACTTGCTAGGTAACTATCGCTAATCAATACTTTTCTATTGCTAATAGGTATATCTCGTTTCTGCCCCTTTTTAGTTTACCTACCCATTTTCTAATTGTCTCACAGCTCTTAATCCTGCTTCATCCGGCAGTCATCTTTTCAGTTTAATCTCTTACTAATCGAGAACGCTACCCTTCTGGTCCACCTAACAGCTATCAGTTTGGCCCCAACTTTTACTCACTCGATGTACCTAACTTTCTAACGTATTGTAAGATGAGGTTTTTTAATAAACGTTTTCTAATCTATTATACTATAGGCTATACTTACAGCGTCATGTCCAACAGTAATGCTTCATCTCTAGTGTCCAAAATTTGCATATTCATTAATTTTGTTGTTGTATCAGGCATTATTTTCATGGTGTTTTTGTTTTGTGTGTAAAAAACTTTCTTCTCTGCAGTTTCCGTAGGACTTCAGCTTTAATATAGTTCTTATGTTATCCATGATGCCCTTGCATGGATTTAATGAAATTAAAAACGGAATTGAAAACGACAAAAAGGAGATTTCGGCAAAATCCTTCAAGAACTTTTACATTTTTGATTATGAATGTACTTTCCTGTCAACAAACACTTTATTGCTTTTATTTTGTGCTGAATATTCAGTTTTGTAAACAAGAAGAAGATTTTAATTTAAAGCAAACTTTTACCGTTGTGGGCAGTAGAAGTGAGGTGTTTTTATTATTTCTGCAAATATTTAACCAATAACTCATTAGGAAAATGTCGAATTCTAATTCAGAATTTATAGCTGCATGGAATGATATATTCGCTTTTAAAATTGTCGAAAGTGATTTATCAAAACCGGATGAAAAGTTTGTTTTCAATGCACTAAACAGTTACTTACTTCAATTTAATATCGACATCACCAATTTAATTGAAGTAAACAATCTTTTTTTTACATTTATAAAGACAAAATACTTATTTGTATTAAATAATTTATAGACAGAAGGTGGAGATTTAAGTTTTAAGATCAAATTTTGCAGATATATTGATCACTTCTATAAAATATCAGATAAATCCAATTCATTTGTATATTATGATCTCATCAAACCATGTAAGTAAAATATTTAATATATATAAAAAAAATTTCATTTCAGTATTTTAATTATAATTAAATTTCAGCTCCTAAGAAAACAGCACACATGTTAAAATACTTACTTAATTATTGGCTGTACTACAACATGATGAAAGGAGAAATAGTGACCCTTGCTCACTCAAAAATTAATGAGCACTCAAAGCTTATGGAAAATAAAAAGAATTTTTTAACAGAAAATGATAAATTACAGGTCAAAGCGAAAACAGTAAGATTCCTTGTAAAGTTAATAGATGATAAAGTGTTTAGCCTTGTATAACTCTTATAGATTGATAAAAGCATTGATGAATATGGTTCATTGCTACCGAAATTAAAACTACAAATTGAAAATCTTAAGTTAGAGGAACACAATCAACTTGAAAAAATCAAGGAACTACAAGATAAGTGCAAAAAATTCGACAGCACATTGGCTGATCTAAGAAATTCTGAGGAAGAGTTGAAGAATTCGATTGTCTCACAAGACGAAGTGGATAGTCTAAAGGCGTAATATAAATCTCAAAAATATCTCTTCTATCTGGCATAATTTTATTATATTTTCATAGAAATGAAGAGTCCCTGAAGAAAGCCCTAAGTGATCTTGAAGAAGTTGAAAGCGTAACACTTGTCAGCAATCAGGATAGAGCATCGCTAATAAACAAATTGCAGCCTTTAATTAAAAAAATTGAATCGGCGATGGAAATGTATCCAGCTGATGAACTGATTTCATCCAAGTAATTTTTTTATCATTCTAAAGGGTTGCAGAGCTATCCTCCTTTCCACACTCTTTTATCTAGACTGAGAAAAAAAAATGTTTTTCTTTTTTATTTTGGTTCTATCTATCTATCTGATCTGCTAATCAATTTTACAGAGAAATAAAATCTAAATGGACAGAAATAAAACAGAAACATTCCTCGCAGGTCTCTGTGAATGATAAGAAAATTATCGAAATTGAGACTTACTCCAGCAAAGAGGATGAACTTAAAAAAATGTACAATAATAAACTGAAAATTCTTCAGGGAACTGTTGATACGATAAAACAAAATATAGCAGAAGCAGAAACGTAAGTGAATTGCATCTTTAGTGCAAGTATTAAAAGTCAGTGTTGACATTAGAAATTCTTAATTTTGCAGAAATGTTGAGACTGAATCTAGATTGATTGAAACTCTTGATATTACCCTGCAAAATGTTGAAGAAGGAATTTCCGAAACACAAAGCAATCGTGAATATATTTTAAAAATGGCTGAAAAAATGGTTGAATTATTTTAATATACGAAATTTGTTAGTTTAAAACAATAAAGAAAAATCATTAACCAAGTGCTTTGCATATATCTAACCAATCAAGGGATCCAGTCCACTTTTGACTGGAAAGAAAGTGGATAGATTCAGAAAAAATGTACTGATATATGTCTACCTTTTGTCGTTGCTCCTTTAATTGGCTTCTACTACTACAAGGCACACGAATATGTTAATTAATAATAATAAAAAAAACACACACACAAACTTGATGTGAAAATCCAATTTATATTTACATTTTCTTTCTATAATGTAGCAAAGATTTAATACAAAAATATTTGATTTTACAATGTCATGATAGAAGTCCTATTCAATCTCTACGCAGAGAAGGGGTTTTGATTTTTGATTGTTTAATAGAAAAAAATTAATTTTGCAGACAACTTACTTCTTTTAAGCATGTAATTCTTTGAAATTTTTAACAAAACAAAAAAAAAACTTTATGCAGCATTCAAATTTTAAGTTTAGTTCGAATGCCTTGCATGACCACCAAAAATGCTACAAAGCACAGAATTTTGCTTTAAAAAAGCAAAAAATAAAATAAAAACATAAATTTGTGCGATTAGCTTTATCATGTCTGATAAAAGTTGAGAACATCATTTTTCAAATTTCCATAAAAATTTTACATAAAATATATATTAAGACACTCTCGTAAATCTCTTCATACATGTATACATACAACAAATAACTAATGATAATGATAAAAAAAAAACAATAATTATAGGTACAACGGTACAACCGACGACTGCCTTAAAGCATAAATAAGCTGCATGTAAATAAGACATCACGACGAGGAATTGTTATTGTAATTGTTGTGATTCTTGCCTAAAGTTATACTTGTAATATCTTTCACAATCATTTCAGCTACCTGCCAGGCAATCTCTTCTTGCACCTTATCCTCTGGTAAATTGACCAATTTTCGGACAGCATTCTTAATTTTATTTCCACCACTAGCAAGTGACCATTTTTCATCTGGACAGCCTAAATCGAAATCACGTTCATAACGTCCAAGTGAATTGACTTTTCCAAAAGTTAAACCTCCTGTTGATTTACGATACCATAAAAGATCAGGATTTGTAAGGTGTCGACAATCGATTTGCATATCAGCTACAGCTACCTTATTGGATTTGGAACTTTTTGTACTTTCCATAGCCAAAAGTGTATTTTGTTGGGAAATAAAACTATTTCGTCGAATACCTTTAATACTATCGGCAGTACAATCTGAACGGGTTTTCCGGTGACTATGTTTCCGTAGAGAATTCTGCCATTCAAATGCCATATTATCGGTAATAATTTTTGATCTCAATTCAGTTAGATAATTCATAAAAAGTTGTGAATTAACAAAACTCTGGAAATATTTACTCTCAATGTGTTTTTCAATAATTTTCAATGGAAGATTAAAACTGCTTATTACTAGTTGCGAAGATTCACCACAAATACATTCTTCAACTCGACTACGTACACGATCAGAAAATTTCAGAGGGCAAGGAGATTGAAGTGAAAAATATTTTTCATAAAGTATCATTGCATCCTTTGTAGCTTCGTTCTTATCATTATCATTGTTCATATTGGCTGTATAATGTTTACGAAAATTTGTCGCTGCCATCCAAAATTCTAGACAATCACGTTGATTTTCTTGTTCTAAATATTCCATGAAATAGAACAAAGATGATTCGCTGTGTAGAATATCTGAGAGACAAAGTCCTGGACTAGTCAATATATCTATGCAATATTTACAATAAAATGAGCTTCTTAAAAACTCATTTAAATACTCGTTTTCTAAACGTTCCAAAATGTATTTCTGTGCTTCTTCAAAACAGCTTGAAGTTATAGAAAATGTTGAATTATTTCCATTACTGTTGGTGTTGTTATCTTTGTTTGCACATAATGCCAAAGAAATATTTGATAATATCATTGCTGGAATGTCTATGAAATACGGTGAGTTTAATGTCAAGTATTTTCTATATATTCTAATCGCATCTGTTGCTACAGTTGAATTTGATGATTTTTCCGTAGGCTTGGCACTAAAATTTTCACCACATTTCCGTTTATTTGACTCAGCAAAAACAATTTGAGATTTCTCATCGTCTGTTAAAGGTTTTCGCATGCTCAAATCGCATAATATCTTCAATTCAGGTACTTCTGCCATTTTACTTTTATTTTCACAATATAAAATCTCCGATGGACTTTCATCATTTTGATTATTATTATTATTATTCGTAGTTGTAGTCGCTGTTGCTGTTAGTCGTATAGTTTCATTGTCCGTTTGTGAACAAATCGAGATTCTATCACAGATTTCAAAGCTGGTATACGATAAGCTATCATATCCTTCGGATGAGAAACTTTTACTCATTTCCCTACCACCAGGATGGGATTGATAATAATCATCACTAGCTGTATCACTTTGTTGATTTTTAGTTCCAATTATTAATGGTACTAAAGAGATTTCTGTTGCTGTCTTAAAACTTTCTGCATCTAAGTAGAATTTGATAAGTGAGAGAGCTTTTTTCGTTTCCAAAAATTGCACAAAATAACTAAGGCAGTTTTTATCGGTTATAATTTCGATGAGATTTATTGATAGTTTTGAACGAGATTCTATAAGATCTGAAAGAAATAATATAGTTAATTTAGTCCATTGAATAATGGAATGAGCTTTAAAAATAATTAATACATTTTTTTTCATCTAGTCGTCGTCTAATACATTTGGTGATGATAGTAACCGTTAACTGCTAATTTCTTTGATACTCTTGCATACTATATATAGGTGACTGAGTCAAAATGATTACAGAGCACTTCTCAGACCGTTGCCCATTGAGGTATCACCTATATAAGATGGCTTGGCTGAAACTTCATCCTGCCGCTTCTGTCAGGATGTGCACGAAATCTCGGAGCACCTGCTCTGTAACTGCGAAGCATTAGCCACGCGAAGATTACTCCACCCTGAACATGCTTTTCCTCCACCAAACTACGTATTGACCTACAATCCCAGAATGGTTCTAAGCATTCACAGTCGAAGCGTAGAAAGGGAGTATTGAGCTGGGACTCATAAAAGATCTTTTAGGTCGCAGTGAATGCGAGGCCAACGCCTTTGAATAGTGATGATGTTCGCTTGGTACAAGGCGCCCCAAGAAACTTCCTGAAGCGCTTCTCTGGAAGATCGGAGTGCTTGTCTTCTCTCTTCTAGTTCATTGCGTTTTTACATAGACATGTCCACAGAGGCAAGCGATTCACGGCTGTTCAAAAGAAGCGCACCAGGAAAATTCATAGAATATTATATGAAATCAGCACTTCTGCTTGAACTGAGGTTCTTCAATAAATACTTTTCTATTCTATTATCTTCTAGAAAAGCTTCCAATTGAAGGCTATAGGAGTTATTGAGTTACTTGCGTCTTTGCGAATGAATATTCTTCTAAAGAGCTTCCAATAGAAGCCTAAGGAAGCGCTTATATTGTACTTCTTTCAGAAGCGCTGATTTTTTATTCCAATGAGTTAATGCTTGCACATAACATTCACGCTGTAATCCGCACCCATATTTCGAGATGTTGTCTCAAAGCTGATAGTAATACGAAATCAATTCAATGACACAAAAGGATTAATATGGAAGGTTCCCGACCCGGATGATGTCATTTTGCTCTAAAATTTTGCAGTTGGTAGGTAGGTAGGGGAGATTCTAATTTAAAGTGTCTGTCTATCCACCTAATTTCCTAAAACAAAGCAGCTTTTTTAAAAGTAATAATTAATCTTGTCGCAAATATTTGACAGAGAAAGGTCTTTATTCTCGACACGAAGATTGGGGATGGGTAGGAATGTGATTATCAGTTTTGTTTTTCGGCTACATAGTATAGACCAAACCAAGAGTAAATAAAATTAGCTAATACGACCAACTTAATTCTCTCGAGTGATAAAGATGATTTGAAAGGTCAATTAGTATTTCTATCATTGATCGCCCACTTTATATTAAAATATGTATGTAAAAAAAAAAAAAAACTAAATTTCTTGTAAATAATAAATGTCTATACAAATCTTTGGAAAATTTCTAATTTCTCTACCCTACCTTCACTTAAATCATCATCAATTAGCAGGGCGTCATTATTAGATGAAGATTGGCTAGAAACACTCTTATTATCCGGTGTTTTGTCATCGCAGCTAACTGTGCGACCTAAAAACATAAAATTCCACTTTCTACATGTATAATTTTTCAATATACATGAATATTACCTGATTTTTTGAAAAGTTGAAGCATATTGCATTATTTATTTATGCTATATTGCCAATAAACTAAAAAACACGGATCTTCATCGCGCAATAAGCAAAACATTTCAATTTTTATTACGTGATGCAGAATTGCTTGCTCTTGCAGATGCACTTGCAGCCACAGAAGATAAATATGTCAAATTGAATGTCACCAATAATGACATTTTGCTGTCCACTGCACAGATGTTGGATAACTGCGTTCACATTGGAATTATTATAATAATAATAAAAATAACAATAATTTTTATAAGACCAAATCCTTTTATTATATTTGATTTAATACTTTTTGTTTGAAAAAAAAAACAATTATATGAATTAGTTTAGAATTTCTTTGGAAAAGATTTTTCTGAAGGCGACTTCTTCTTTTTCTGTATTGTTTCGTTCATTGATCTTCATGACGTAGTAAGTA
Source organism: Dioctria linearis (assembly GCA_963930735.1). NCBI lineage: Eukaryota > Metazoa > Arthropoda > Insecta > Diptera > Asilidae > Dioctria > Dioctria linearis. The sequence continues at coordinate 20,575,952 of OZ005744.1, forward strand.
ACTTGAAATCAATGGAGACTTCGCGCCATTTTAAAATTATGACATTTCGAAATGTCAGCTTGACTCGTTTGACAAAAGCCATCATTTATGGTTTACTGGCATGGCATGGTGTTAATTTTAATGTTTTCATTAAAGTAAAAAGAAATAACACTTAAAATAATTACATTAATAAAATATTAATAATAAGATGGAAATAGAAAGTGGTGAAGGGCAATTGCAAATACATCTTACAACAAAACAAGCCCAGTAAGTACAAACTTTCAGGTTATGTTAATGGAAACTTTTAAATCAAAAATGTGTTTTTCGATAGATATTCAGTTCCTGATATTCCTTATTCAATTGGAGCAAATGTTTCTACAGATGAATTGAATACTTTAGTTAATACATTATTAGCTGAAGGTATATCGCATGTTGATGTTGAATTTGATTTCCTTGTATTCGGCGAATATCTAAGGTAAAAGATATCTTGGTTACTATGTAACCCATAAATTCTAATATAATCTTAAATTGCAGGACAAAGCTAGGAGACCATTTAAAAGAGAAACTAATTTCTTTTGAAGATGTAATAGAAATTGAATATGTAGAAAGATTCCCAGCACCCGAGCCTAGGGATTGTCTGTTACATGATGATTGGGTGTCTTCTGTACAAACATGTAATAACTGGATACTAACAGGATGTTATGATAATACTATTAATATGTGGACAACACATGGGACGCATATTTTAACAATACCAGGTCATACAGGTCCAATTAAAGCTGTTTCTTGGGTATCTCTGAATGATACTACTGGAACGTTTGTTAGGTAAGTACAAACATGCTTTGGGTTAGGCGAAGTTCTTAGAAGGGCTAAGCTAGGCTCTCTATGTAGATATAATAATAATAATTACTGAGAAAAGTTTTTCTTGCTCTCTATTTTAGTTGTTCACAAGATCAAACCGCTATGCTCTGGGAATGGAATATTGAACAGAATTCCGTTGATTGCGTTTATGTTTGCAAGGGTCATGAAAGGGGCATAGATTCTGTAGATGTTAGTACAGATAAGAAAAGATTTGCTACTGGAAGCTGGGATACTATGTTGAAAATTTGGTCAACGAGTGAGTAAACATAGCAGCAATGATTAATATTTAAAAAATAATTAATAGTTTATAAACTGTTTTTCTAGGTTTCGATGATGATATAATAGATTCAGCAAAAAAGATTAGATCAGAAGTTGGAGTAACTAGGGTGAGTTTTTTTTTTTTAATATTCAATGTTCTATTAGGCGTTATTATATACCACAGAAAGTAATAACAGACAACAGCTTAGACAAATGCTATGTCACTTAAAATCAAAATCACGCGTTCAAAGTAAAGCTCTTCATGTAAGCGAAGAGAAATCGTGATCGATTCCTCTTTGAATCCCACTTTTTATAAGCAGAGTAGATGTTCATGTTCGTACGAGTATGTCCGCCCCTGCCCCTGTCGAGAGAATATTTTCTCGCTCTTGCAAACCAATTAAAGAGAGCACGCAAAACATACTTAAAAGATTTCTCTCTGAACAAAGGGATCGTTTCTGCTTCATAGGTACACTTTCTGCTATTCGACTGAACATCTAGTATATTAAGTTTGTCTAAGCTCATAGTCAAATATGATGTCACTCAGTTCATATTAACCGACAAGTCTTGCTACCTTTAGCGAAGTTGCGAATAGTGAAATGAACCGATAAAACTTTTTCATTGACTGCAATCATTTTTCTTTGTAAATTGAGGTAGAACGAAGAAATTTTTGTTTTCAGCTGAGTAAATTGTTGCTATTGTTGGAATGAAAGGAACGGTTAGGGCGGGATGTATAGATTGATTGGACAGGCTTTATGCATGGTCAAACTAAACAATACAAAGACTTGGCAAAGAACAAAATTTGCAACGCTTCACTCGAATATAAAGTCAAAGATGCCTCGACTTGCTGACGTAACCAAAGGGTAAGCCAGCCAGCAGTGCCTTGCTCCAATATAAAATCAACGATGCCTCGACCTGATGTAGAAATTTACTATAAATTTTATCCTTAGTATTTTTATGCATAATTGGACAAGTGGTGCTTGGGCCCGCTAACAATTTTTATGAGCGTAGATGCATAGTTAAGCATTCATTTCTTCTTAGAAATTTACAGAAAATGTTTCGGTAGAACTTTTATTCCCTTTGTGGCGACTGGGACGTCTTCAGATACAATACTTTCATGTGTGTCCAATAATGCATAAAACTTGTAAAAAAAATCTGTAAATTTCTAGGAAAAATTGAGGGTTTTCCTGCATCAGGCCGAGTAATAGTTGATTTTATATTTTTTCATTTCGTAGCAAAGACAGAAACTTCTAAGGGCAGACCGCACTAAAACACTGTAATTTTCTTCTTGAATACTGCAGAGAATCACTCTCGCCCATACACCATCGTTATTACTTATCTGTGGATATACTTTCGAAGTAATTTACCAAAAACGCTATTATGTATTTTTTGATTTATATTTGCGAATACTTTCGATCTCCCAACAAAATGTAACCAGTTGCTAACCGTATCAGTTTTGACTATACTTTCAGACACCAATTATGACATTGCAAGGACATCGTGAATGCATATCTGGAGTTCAGTATATGAATAATGAAACAATTGTCACTGGTTCATGGGATCATACAATGAAAATCTGGGATTTAAATCTTGAGGGAATTAAAAGCGAAATCACAGGGAACAAATCTTTCTTTGATATTAGCTATTCAAAATTGAATGGACTTATTATAGCAACTTCAGCTGATAAAAATTTAAGACTTTATGATCCAAGATCAAATCGTAAGTTTTTCTTTTATGATTCGACAATGATCTATAATAGAATAAACTTTTTTTTTCAAATTTATTTCCAGAGGGCTCAGTAGTAAAGAATACGTATTATGGACATTCTCAATGGATTCAAACAGTTACATGGTCACCTGATGATGAGTACCTTTTCGTTTCTGGTTCTTATGATAATCAAGTTAAGCTGTGGGATTACAGAAGGTACACAATTCTATGCATAGAATATTTTTAATAAATTATTTTATAATATTTTTTTTTCTCCCCCAATTAATATAGTCCAAAAGCACCTTTATATGATTTGATTGGTCATGGCGATAAAGTTTTAGATATTGATTGGTCTAATCCTAAGTATATTGTGTCTGGTGGAGCTGATAACACTGTTCGTGTGTTTAAATCTCGAAAAGCATTTAAAGATAAATAAAAATTTTAAAATGATTTTTACTTAAAAAAAAAACATTTTTTTTCTTTCTATTTTCACATTACACAGTGAAATTTGTTTGGCACAATTATGCGTGAACATAGAAGTTTTGGGTCTTTTGGTGAGACCGAGGTGTGCTTACGATGAGTTAAGGCGTATATCAGTAAGAAAGAATTTAGGGGAAATTATACAGGTAACACATGAAGAAACTTCAGAGAATTTTCTACATTAAAAGTTTTGTATTTTATATGTGAATAGAGAAGAAATAGTGTAAAAAACACAATAGCTCTGAAACGTCTATAAATTTAATATTTCTAAACTTGAAAATTATAATTAGCTTCCTTTGATAAAAATTAAACTTAATTTCAAAAATGCTGGTACACTAGAACGTTTATATCTTTTTATAATTTAAACAGTAAAACTTCTTTTCATAAGCAGGTCAAGGACACAATTTAATTGTGAATCTGTTGCGGGTGTTGTAGTAGGTTAATCTATCGGATATCTTTTGACTTTTATAGACTAAGCTCTAGCGACATAAGTAGTTATGTCATTTCTTAACCTTATGTAGCTTAGCTTATGTCTCCACTTTCAATACCCATTACCCACTTTACGCTAGTATTGAATATGATATAAAATCGACCCAAAAACGTCTAGACTTAATAGTAAATTCCTGTCATTTCTGTTCAATTTGCTAGCATAAAGCCGATTTCGTTATACTGCTTTACTGGATACTGGAAGACAGTCAACTTGTTTACTCTATAAGACTGGAATTGAAAAAAGAAATCAATATTAACATGGCCTATCTCATGTATTTCTCTTTCTGATAAAATTATTTTTTCCAGCGAATATTACATCCAACCTCCTCCCCCCAGATATTTACTGTGTTCCACCACAATTATTTCTACCTAGCATGACTCAACAATACCTGTTGCATTTGGGGAACTTAGTTTGAAGAAAAGGGTTTCATAGCAACCGCTAGCTAATTATATGAAAACGTTGAAAGTCGACTTGATTGGTTGTCTGTCTATCGGATAAATACAAATAATTCTAAAATTTCTATAATTTAAATCACTTTAAAACGCAATGATTAAAAGAAAATTAGCATTTTTGTCAGGAAAAGATGACAAAGTTAAGATTATGAATGATCGTATCAATATAGCTGAAAAACATTTAGGAGAAATGTGCTCTGTATTTGCAGCATTCACACGAAAACTAGCAAGGTTAGTGCAAACACTATTAATATTTTTATTTATAAACTAGATATTTTTGAATTACAGATTGCGTGATAAACACGATGAAATTGCTAAGGTTTTTAAAAATTACTCCAACGAAGAGAAAACTAATAAAACCTTGTCAACTAGTTTGGATAGTCTATCGACAGCGATGACATTTTTAGCTGATTACATGGACATAGAAGTTCACAGGATTGAACTTAAAGTGGTAACTGAGATAGCACATTATGGAACAATCTGTAAGAATTCTAGAGAAAATCTAAAAACAGCTGTATCTGTTCGTGATAAAGAACTTCATAGACAAAAACAATTGTATGATATTAAAATGAAATTTGCAGCAAATTCGGTAATAATTTGATTCAGATTCAGTTCAAATTTGGGATAAATGCTGTTGTAATTAATAGACATAAAATTTGCGTTTGTTTTCAGTCGGCTACAGATTCTGAATTATTAAAAGCTAAACTAGAAGTGAACCGATCAAGCAAGGATATTGATGAAATTATTGGAAATTTCGAGAAAACAAGATTGAAAGATACAAAAACAATACTTCTTGATTTTATTACTATTCAAATTAAGCAGCATGTGAAAGCTGTTGAAATTTTATCAGCTGCTTACTTTGATGTTGCAAGTATAAATGAACAAAGTGACTATCAGGTTAATTATACTGATGATGATGATGATACAGTCCTGGAGATGAATTCCTTAAACACTAGTTTTGTAAAATTCTGGACATGATATAGATAGTAGAGTTTTCGTAGCACGAAACAAACGCCCAGTACTCGTTCCGTAAAATGATTTTCACTTTACTTAATTTGTTTCAAAATTTTCTATTGCCATGAAATACCATCGAACACTAAAAGCATTTTACAAGCATGTGATCAGGGCATCATTAAGAATCTGAAAGCCTTCTACAGAAAGTTTCTGTTGAGGAAATTTATAACGAGCGTTGAATCTAAGCAAGATGCTAAGGGATTGACACGTAGTAACCACAACAATTAAAATTTGTTTACGATATAGTTACGTGATAGTTGTCCTTGATTTCAATTATTTCTCCAAAGTATTTTAATCGAAGATTTCTCTTAAAAATATTCTCAACAACACTGTCTCTAAGAGGCTTTGAATCTACCTTCTGAAATCCTAGTAAATTCAAATGTTGTTTTTTCTTATATAGGTATGTAGTTTTCGTTGGGAGTATTATGTACGTAGCAATATCGACACCTGCCGAAGGAAATATTTTAGTTATAGTCTGAGATTTGATTATGTTTCTGATTCGAAATGATGGGTATCCAAAGATTGATAGTCGTTGTTGCTATGGAAAACTGCGTTCTAATTAAATTCGTGTAAAATGCTAATAACATTTGCTGATTATTCTATAGGGCAAAAACTTAGCTTTTCTTTTTTCTCATAAACCAAAGAAATCATTTTACATTCAAATTGAAATAAAATAATTCGGTTTTCATAATTTAAAGTTAAGCTCCCCAGGACTGCATTTGCTAGTAGAGTCTCAAATGACTTTGAAACAATTCTTTAATACAAATAATACCTAGGATTTTAAAAAACTTATGAAAAAATCAACAACAAAAATCCAAAAAACTATTCCACGAGAATTGCGTTCTCAATCTATGGATAATCTTGAAGTGTCTCATCATCAGGTTACGAAATCAATGAAGGAACAGTTTTCTGCAAGTACTAAGGATTTACGAAAAAAGATTGCCGATGATTCTACAAAAGTACAAGTTACAACACAGTCCTCAAAAAAGAAGAGGAACTCTCCGTTTTTTATCGAAAATTTATTGATATATATTTTATTGTAGGTGAAAAATAATGAAGACGACACTGACAATGAATCATCTGATACAGAAGAGCATTCGGATGATGATGATGATGATAGCGAAGAAAAATCAATTCAAGATGAATCAAGCGAGGAAGATAATAATGAGGATGAGAATGCTAGTGAATCTTTAGAGGAGGGAATTAAAGCTATGTCTAAAGTAAGATTACCCTGCCGTTAGATTTTCCATTTGGTATTAATATCTTTCTATCGTACGTAGGCAATGAAATTAAAAACATTTTCCGAACGACATGAAATAAAAAAAGTCGATGACTTATTTGGAGATTCTTCAACGTCTGAAGGCAGCACTAAAATTCAAATTAAATCGATAAATTGTATCCCTAGAAACCGTCTATAGATGACTAGTAGAAAAGAGTTAAATAAGAATAAATAAAACATTTAAATACATCACTTAGATTCTTTTAATTTTAAATATCATAACTCATTGGTGACAAATTGTGGAAAAATCTTATTGTTAGTATGAAAAAAAAGAACTTGCAAATCCAATTTTTTTCTTTTTCATATAAAACGATAAATAATATTTGTGATTAGACATAATATGTATATAAGTTAGTGTCTAAAATTTAACCGATATAGAAAACTGCTCCTCTTATTACATCCGAAAATCGCCCAGGAAACATTCATTTGTCTGGACCTTCAACTCCAGCTTGAGTCATTAAATCAGCAATACTCTTTTCTAGATCATCTATTCGATTGCCCATATCATCAATTCGTGAGATGATTTGATCCGACATAGATTGAAATTTATCCTGTACGTTTTGAAGAAGATTTTGGACCTGAAAAAGAAACAACAAAAAGAAAAAGCCCGCAAACAGGTCCCCAGACAGTAGATTTAGTTAACTGTTTAAATGAAGATGAAAATTCAAGGTTAGAACACCTTTGGTTTGATACTTACGTATATCGTCAATTCCTGCATATTTTTGGGATCTGCATTGCTGTTTATCGAGTAGTTCTGTTCTAAATCACTATCGATTTCTGATTTAATGTCTGTCATCTTTAAATATTCTACTTAAATTTTAGCAAAGCGTAAAAAAATTTGCCCGGACTCTCCTCAAACGCTACACAACCGAACTTCCAAGGAAAACAGCGTGATTTGACAGTTCAATCGTCTATACTGAAGTGGAATTCTTGTGTTTTCAGGCTATTTTGTTATTACCATGTCAACGGTGGTTTATTTTTGTTGTTTGGAACTTGTAAATATGCATATTATCCATAGAAACAGAAAGTTTAGTTTATTGCACTCTAAATGCGAATTTATTGATAAAACATGCTATTTTCATTGTATTAAAAATATGTAAATAGCTTTTATGATATCTTTGTGAATTTGTTTGATATGAATTCTTCCTTTGTTGTTTGATATCATGCATTCAAAAGAAGCTAATTTTTAAAATTGAATTGCACTGAAATTATGCTGAAAAAAGGGTGATTTATTATAATTATTTACATTTATCTTTTAATACTTCCATCGTATAGTATTGTAAAGAATATAAATAATTTTTGTCAAAACTATATTTAAGAAAACCAAAAAATTATTAATTTTAATTATGGGAGTTGTCAAAAGTGACAGGCCGCGTACAGTTACAGTTTTGAATGTTGTGAAAGTAAGTTTTTGGTTTTAGAAAAACAACTAATTAAAATCATATTTCTTATCTATTAATAATGAAGGTATGTATAGGGAATTCGTAGTGGCACTCATCATAATATACAGTAAAAGCTAAAAGGCTCACTGGCCACTAGAATATTTTTCTTATCCTAGAAATCAGGACCTATAATTATCTGTCTTTAACTACAAAAATATTTGTAGGTTAAATTAGGAAAATATTACAGCATCTCATATCAGGCCTAAATTAGAATATAGTTCTAATATTTAGGTAGGGGTTGGACGAACTGCATTGTCCCTGTTACATAAGGTCCAAAAGGAAGCCTCTCAGCTTATTAATGATGACATCAATAGCAACTATTGATTCCCTAGAGCACCGGCGTAATTTCGGATATTTATCTCCCTTTCATCGCTACTTCTATGACTATTGTTCTGAAGAAATCTCTAGTCTGATCCCTTGTAGAGTTCTTCCTATGCGCATCACACAAGCTGTAACCCGGGTTCACCCTCATAACCTTGAAATCAAATTCGGCCGTACCATGAAATTCCGTGAATCCTTCGTAAGCACAACAGTATGAATTTGGAACAGTTTGCCATCCTGTCTTCCCCCAAGTTATGAATCGCAAACATTCAAGCTTAATGCACACCGTCACCTCATCGGCTCCACCCAATAATCCTAATTTCCTACCCCTTCTTCCTTTCCTGTCAAGGCTGTACTACGGCATCATAGGGTATCTCCTGAGCTTTGGAAACATCATAAAAAAATTTAAAAGCAGGATAGGTAGCGCAATTTCAGGAAGAAAGCATCTACCTTTTAGGGATGTGTATTCGGTATTTTTAAACCAATAAAGAGAAGCACACCAATCAGGCATATTTCTGAACCAATGAAGAGACGCACACCATTCAGTCAGTCTCGCTATCCAGGGTATCTCCGTACCTAATTCTGTTATTTTTCTAAAACTGTTTCCAGTGTTGCCCCAATAAATACAAGCGGGGGACTTTCAGAAATCATTAAAGGCCATTTCTATTGGAATTTTCTTAAAGTTTGTATGGGGTTCTGCATACGTTGACTGGACTAATAAAACAGGTAGATATTTTTTTCATGTGGGCGGCAAAGTAGCTTATCAAATCAACAAAAAAATTTAATTACATTTACTATGCTGGATTTATATTACTTACTTCTCTCTGGCTTCAATTCTCGAACAGACACCAACTTCGAATCGAGTTGAGAAACTAAATCGATGGTCCATTGTATAAAGGAATCGTTGCTAGAATTTATATCTGATCAAATCTTATTGCAGACGTTACACGATATCATCGATTACTTGTGTTGAAAGTATCCATATACAACCTGTACTTGAATTAGGAGGTTTATAACCGATTTCATTGGATTAGACTTTCGTCGAGTGTATTGATGAAGCTGACCGACAACATCTATTTCACAACTATAGTAATATGTAGCTCAGAATTGTACTGAACGAGTTTCAGAAATTTAGCTCAGATATACTTTCTTCAGAATATCTATATCCTCTTATACATAAAAATTTTGTTTTGATCCAGTCTATGTAGCTTTTTGAAGTAGATTGCTACTCATCATCACTTTTCACCGTCTGGATCAGACATTGTAATCCTTATTCAAGACTAAATTTCATTTTCATAATCAATGCGGATATAGTCGCAATGATAACCCAATTATATTGACGTCCTTCCTATAAAAATCTACGTAGGCATGCAGAAATATCAGCAGTATAAATTGAAACAAATATAATTTCTACAAGCCCTGCCGTCCAGGCAAGTCTTTATTTAGAAAAATCACAAGTTTTTTTTTGTAATAATTCGAATAATTTAATATTAAAACAATTAAAACTGTAAAGAAGGAAACTTAATAAAAGTAAAATACAAAGAAAAAATAAATTTCTAACTAGATACAATTATCGACTGTGGGCGTTAGTATCCATATTTGGTGTTTTAAGGCAAAGTGAAGAATCCTCCATTTTAGTTCCACTAAAAATATCTGGATTTGAATTTTTTATCGGAAAATTTATTACTGGATTTGCTGCATTACTACTACTACATCTCGGAAGATTCTGCGCTGGATTATTTGCTGATAACGTCGGAGGAGGAGGAAGAGGTGGAGCTATATTAGAAGAAGCTCTTGCAAGATCTTGTGAATTTCGTAAAGCAGCTCGATTCTTTGAAATTACAGTTTGCGTTTGTTGAAGCATTTGTGCATAAATCAACATTTCATAAGTACCAGCACCAAAAAAATTATACTGTTGCTGTTGGATGATTGAAGTATTTATGTGAGTTTCCTTAAAACAAGCATTTAAATATGGTGCAGCCAGCAAAGGATTCGTATAAAGAAGATGTTGTGGTTGGGCAAGAGTTTGTTGAAATGGTCCAGCTGTATATGGATAATTAGCTGCTTGTCGATTCTTTTGAATTGCAGATTGCAATAAGATCTGTTGAGGCGATAAAAAATTAATTCCTTTTGGTAAAAATTTAGCTGTCGCTGGAAGAACTTTGGGTTTCTGAGAAATATTTAATCCAACAAGAGGTTGTGGATATTGATTCATTGCTGCACCTGTATTAGCATTACAGAATATTGCCGGAGCAAAGATATTTCGTGCTGCTCCTGTTGTTGATGATGACATTGCTGAAGCAGTATCCGCTGGATTTATAGGATTAAGAAGTTTTGATTTTTGATTTAATACATTTCTATTACTATTACTTTGTTGCGATATTGATTGCTGCTGCTGCTGCTGCTTCATATTTCGATCTAATTGAGAATCATTACATTTTATTTCTGAATCTGTAGTTCTATTAAATTGTCTATTTGTTGACGATTCTGCACATCGTGTTGAAGATGATAATGATGTTGAAGCAACATTATCAGGATCAGAAAATGTTACACCAAATAGGGCACATTGTTGTGCAGCTTTATAATAATCTTCAGTACCTTCTTGAGGATAATTTCCATCTGTATTTCCAAATATTGCAGCATTTACTGCTAACAAATATGGATCTTTCAGTCTACACAAGCTTTCCACTTCTCTCTTACTGTCTGGAGGAATAAATTCGCTTGTGTCATCGTCATCTTCATCATCTTCACTATCACCATAGTTATTATATGACAAATATAATCTTTTATCGATGGGCGTCGTCCACGTATCACAATCATTCGCCACCAATTGCTGTGTACAACCGTTCCATATATCAAAATTACTAATTCCCTGCCAATTGATAATCTTCAATTCTGGTATTATCCCCAGTAAATTCGGGGTAACATTTGATGAATAGTTACTGAATGCATTTTGTGCTGCTTGAGGATCAAAATAAACATTCGTTGGTTGAATATTGCCAACCGGAATATTACCAATTTCGTTTACCCGAAAACAATTATTTGAATTAATATCTGACGGTGTTAAAGCGACTTGAACATGATCTAGCTGCGATTGTGGCGGTGGCTGAAGCTTGTGTCCTGGATCAAAATAGTTTCCTATTGGTATTTTTAAAGAAAATTCTTTAGTTGGTGGGGTATTTTTCACTTAAAAATAAAATAAAAAATGTTTTTACCTTGTTTTAGGGCTAAAGCTTTACCGTAAACTTCTGCATAAAATTTCTCTACAACATAATCATTGTGAGCTTTTGCTTTTAGAATTTCTCGGACCTGACTACCAAATAAGCCGGCTTCTTCGCAGATAATTTGAAGAGGAATTTTTTGTATTTCAGACGATAGGGAATTATTTATAACAACGGGAATTCTATCCTTGTCCTCACAGAATGGACATACAGAATTGTCGTCTAAAGTTAGACTGCCGGGTCCTGAAATATATATAGGAAATAGTCAGTTTGAAAAAAATTATAGAGTAAAAAAAAGAAATTGGTGTTCTTGATGAATTTAATGTAATAATAGATGACATAAAGTTTTGTATAACGCTGGCAAAACACCGTTAAGAGAAATTGGCGTTATTATGACTTAGTAGGTCCGTTGGAGAACAGAAAATCTTGCTCTAGTTCACTCCATTTCGTTTTAGAGTAGAATACATTAGAATATTTTAGGACCATACTCTATGTACATCAAATAAAATTTCTGCTCATTATTCAATTTTAGGTGCGCTCCTCTACTCTCTGTACATCCAAAATTTAATGGTAGCTGGGCAGATTTTTTTAAACCAAGAGCAAATAAGTTTAACTCAAGCACAAATAAGTTTAACCCAAGAGAAAATAAATTTATCCTAAATTCTCAATAAGATATTTTAATACAAAAGCTTTCAATTTCAATTTAACATTTTTATTATTTCATTTAATGACAATTAAAAACAATATTATGCTTCAAACAATGCTTTATCATCGACCAATTTTGCTCTAAAATTCTTGCCTCTATACTATCCTATGCTCAACCCAATAGAACAATAGTTCTCTAAAATGAAGGCGTACCTACTCATGACCAGTTTTAGTTGATGTTAAATAGAGAGCATAACATTACACCGACTGACTGCGTCAATTACGCAGTGGATATGGTTTTACTCATCCCTAAGGCAATGGAAGGGCAGCTTTTGCACTGACCATTTGTTCAGAAATTTTATCGATCTCATCTTTTATAATAGCTGCGTTCTTTTGTGTCCGCAGAACAGGGCAGAATAAAACATACACAAAAAACGTCTCATACATTTACATAAAAGATTTTTAAATGAAGCGAACAGTACAAATAGTTTGCTTCAATCGACAGAACAATTTGTTCTCTCCAGTATATGGGAGTTCTGGAACAAGGTACCATTAAAGAACACAGCTAATATATTTCATATTAACGTCAATATTTGAGGAAGTTGTTTTCAATGACGAAATTAAATAATAAAATGTTGATTTGAATTGAAATTGAAAGCTATGAATTTAGGTTTAATGGGTTAAACTTATTTGTGCTTGGGTTAAAATTATTTGTGCTTGGTTTAAATTTATTTGCTCTTGGGTTAAGCTTATTTGCTCTTGGGTTAAACTTATTTGTGATTGCGTTAATGTTATTTGCTCTTGGTTTAAATAAATTTGCGAATGCTATATATGCTGACGATATCCTGCTCATGTACAATGGGAAGAATGGCGGTGATTTACAGAAGGAAATAAATGAGGACTTAATACGATACACAAGATGGCTATATGTAAATAAACTTACAATAAATACATCGAAAACAAGCTACATGGTTTTTCAACAGAAAGACAAGAAAAAGTTGGATATTGCACTGCAAGTAGAAGGTGAACCAGAAGAAATAAAGGATACAGAGCAAGTGAACATGTTCAGGAAACTAATAAAGAATTATGCACATGAAAATATTGCAATAGTATGATGTATAAACTGATTACTATGAAACAAAGATAACTAGTGACTCTAAAAAAAGAAAAATTGGAAAATAGGAGAAGTGCTCTTCACTAATACTAGTCACACTTTGTTGCTATCTTCACAGCCCAATTAGTTCTGATAAGGGAAAAGGATAGTCAGACTAAAGAGATGGAGAGAGTGGTGGAAAGCAGAATAACTCTGTATTAAAAAAATAAAAACATTGACTTAAACCTGTCCTTCTAAAATCATATAGATACGATTAAAATCGATTTTTCTTTGCATAGAATTTGTACCTGAAGGTGGCTTTTCTTTTAGAATTAACAATTTTGTACTATTTACCATAAAAATCGACTTTTGTAGAAGAAATAAACTTATAAGCCTAGCTCTAGAGCAGAGACTTGTTATCTATACTCATAATAATAATAATGTAAAATTCTCTTCAGAAAAACGTAGAGGATTGAGGATATAGGAAAATAAAGCTGGGGCTAAAAAAAACTCTAGAAATAATTTCATAATGCGAGTCTTCTCATCTTAGCAAGCAATGGGCAAATATTAAAAACAAATCACCGCTGCGGTTACTGGTGCAAAATAGAGCCTTGAATCAGTATTGTGCAAATCAACAATGCGCAGAGGCTGTTTTTATAATTTTAGTTTATAAAGCGCGTAATATGAATATAAAATTGTAGAAGAGAAGCCTTTCTAGAGGTTTCAGTTTTAAAATTACTTCAATTTCTTTTTATTTAAATCAGCTCTATCTGTTTGAATTAGCCTAATTCACCCAAATTTTCCACTGGTTGGACATTCACACGTCAATTTTGTATTTATTACCGAAGAAATAATAATTTTAAGTGATGCCTGAGAAGAAAAAAGAATATTTCTTTTTGTGGTGCCTATTTAATACCAAAAGGAACTTTCACGATTTATCTATTGTAACTCTCTAAACTCTTAAAAAAAGCCCCCTTTAAATAGTATCACATCAATCAGATCAGACGAGTCATGATTGAGATGGAAAGTGTCAGGCTGGGGCACTTCTTGGCCATAAAACAACACCTCTTCAATATGAAAAGTGCCCAACATGATCCTTCTGTCCCAATGCGCCCCTTACGGCTCACCACATATTTCATGAGTGCCGAACGAGGAATAACTACAGGACCAACAGAACTTCTCCCGTTCTCCAGAGAAAACAACGCATTTCTCCGCACTAAAGCTCTACTTACAAACTAACGGGCTAACGACAAGAGAACATAGGCCAAGAGTTTTGAACTCGAATACTAACCTTTTTTATATATAAATATGAACTGCCAAAGATACGGGCTCGCTTTTTGATATTATTATTTATCGTATGTCTAGCGAATTGAATGCTTTTATTTATTCTACTCTTCTGTTTGATATTTAGGAGAGATTTATAAAGTCAAAGTCTATTATGTGTATTTTCGAAACTTGATCAAACGAAATGTGCGCATACTAGACACCAAGCGAATCAAAAAATTGTACGGCAAGGGTGTGGGGTAGGTCCACATCAACCGTTTGGGAGTTACAGGATGATTAAGAAAAAAAGTAAGATTTTCACGTAACACCCTGTATCTTAAAAACTACAGGGCCTACGGTCACGGTTGAAGCAAAACTTCATGGCCTTTCCTTTCCTAGGTGTTCGTTTAATGATATCGTGAATTTTTTTTGAACTACAGATTAGAACTTAGCACTAATTATTTTACTACACAATGTCATTACCAGTAAGTAGTTCAAAGCGTAGACTTAAATCAAACTCATTCCCAGGTAAGCCGTAAATGCAAGGAAATCCAAAAGCAAGCAAGCTTCAGAGAATAGGTATCAAGAACAAAATAGCAAATTGCATCATAGTTAGGACAACATTTAATCGCTTTTACCGACATTTCAATGTTAAAACTGGCAGAGCCCGGATGGCCTAGATGACACGGGCCAGAAACTTTATTGCACTAAGCTTCTTAAGATTAGACTTAAGGTTATGCAATAAAGAAACTTATGAGTTTCAATCTGAATTCGAGGGACTTGGAATTAATTTCCTGCATTCTAATTTATTTAAATTTAAAACCTTACTTTACATTTTCTGTACCCGAAAAAAAATACTCTACTAAACTAATGAAAAAGAAAACAAAAAACCAAATTAATAAATCTTTCACAAACAAATGTTTGTTACTCACCATTCAAAGCCTCGAACATTTCCTTAAATCTCTCAGACCAATTATTCGTCTCTCTACTTGCACTAATTGCTGCCATTGTAGCCGGTATCAGGGATCACTGTTACCGTGCGTGAGTTAAATATTTCCGACATAATTACTAAAAATTTAAAAACATGCATAATAAATGACAGTTTTTGAAATTTCATATAATTAACGCCTACTGAGCATCGAATGATTTGAAATTTATTATTATTATTACCTTGATTATATGAAAGTTTTTCTCGGTCTACCGCTGAGAAGAAATTTTAAAGAGCTCTTGCTTAGTTCTAATAATAAAAATTTTTTCAAATTGTATTTAGATTCCCTCATAGTTCTTTCACTTCTCTGACTATGAAATTATGAGTTCGTCAACTATGCTGATATTTTAACCATTATCCATTTAAACACAGTCACTGCTGTCTCCGCTAATTAACCGATTGAGGATTTGTGGCTCATAGAAACTTCGCTTCTACCAATTTGCGGAGAAAGAGTCAATACAAGTTTTATTGCTTAGTACTCACCAGCATTTTCTAATATTTCACTGTCCTTAGCTGGCGTAAATATGTTACCTCTAAAGAAAAGAGTTGAAACTCTATGTCGTTCTGTAGTCACAGGGTGTTCGGAATATCTTACATTCCTTTATCAGTTTTAAGATGACATAAAGCATGTTCTCAGAGCTTTCACCACAATTTTGTGCACATAAATATTATGGAATCATAACATTAACGAGTACATAACTTCATACCAACCCTGCCTTTCTGTAGTTTTAGATACAGTAATATAGATCCTTTACAAGAAAAAAATAAACTAAAATTAAATAAACGCTTTTCGTTGTGAAATCAAAATGATGATACAGACAGGGTGGGCCATAAATAACTTACCTACATAAAAATTCAATAACGTCGTTAATAATGATATTTTCTTTTTCTATTTACAGCTAGATTGACTATTCCATGCCACGACAACAAAAAAAAAACAACAATAACAAACATAAATGGGCTCAATTGAAAAAGACCAGTTTACGGTAAGTCATTTATGAATCAGCCTGTATATGTTGAAAACATTAGTTTATATTTTTTGTATGTTTATTTTTTGAAAATATCAGAGTTCGACATATTTTCAAGAGCCTAACATATTTCTTCAAAAAGATGCAAACATTTTGCAATTATCACATTTAGTTTCATGTCTTTTCTTTTTTAACAATAAACTGATATGAATCGGTAATTGCAGCAACGACAAGTCATATAATAAAAACAAAAACAACACTTCACTGAAGTTGATCTCAAGAGAGACGGGCTTAAAGAAAAACAAAAATAAAAGCTCGGTACAAACGAATAATAATAGGCTATCGACGATAAGATTTTTTTCAATAGTGAGCCAAACCAAAGAAGTGAGGGTCTGTAATGCAAACAATCTAAAGACAAAATGTTTAATTCACTCATCGTTTGAATTACAAACCGAAGGGCTGAATATGCTGTAAAATTCTCTAAATTTGGCCATCTTATCTCATTAAAAGAATTTCGCTAACAAACAAGGTCGACCCTTACATAAATATACTTCTAATAATAGTGAATCAAATGAACAATATTATCATTGCGATAGTCACTTGTAAAAAGTGCCCGTATCCACAATTCTAACTTCGCATGACTATGTCTGCTCTGCAATCACCGATTTAATTATAAATTTGTGCAAATACAAGAAAATAAAATCTTAGAACTAATACAATTTCACAATATTAAACATAAAACAATCAAACAAAATAATAAAAACATGAAAGAAAGGAAAATATAAAACATAAAATTGCTGACATTAAAAAAAGTTAAACAAAAATACAAAATGTAACCGGAACAACATATATAATCAGTTAAGCATTTAATGAGTATTTGTTTGATCCAAGTTGAATTTAAAAGTTTTTTATGGCACCAAAGGAAATGAAATCACCTCTATTCAGCCATTACCAATCGAAACAGAAAAACTTTAGGATCTTAAAAGAAACGTTAAAATTTGTTGAACTTTCAACTAGAAGTAAAAATTTAAAACTATTGCGCCTCTCACAGCATCCTGGGTATATTAATGTGTTCAATTGAGAACTGTTTGTTATGCGAGCGATGCTGTGAATGTGTTATAGTCCAGGCAATGGGTAGGCTCTGACATACAAAAGGTCAAGGAGAGTTGAAATTTGGTAGATCTGTAGATGTGTTCTAATTATTATTCCAAGCTTGTGGACCTTGAGAGACCGCCGCCATATTTGAAAAACGGTATCGAAACTCAGTGTTTCGGGTAGATCTTCTCTTCACCCCTACCTATCTAGGTTACAAATAGCTTTTACAAAAATTACAAAGCATACAATTTTCTGCAACTTTTGTAGGAGACTTAAGCTCAGCAAATCTATAACTCACAAAAATCTCTAATCTGTTTTCACACACGTCTCCATTTCCATGGCAGCATTGCGAATTTTACAATTTGCTGAGCTTGACTCCGGTATTACCCGTGAACTATTCATATCTGATTGAAAAATGTTTCCTACAGAAAATTGCAGGTAGGGGCTGGAAAGGATGTACCCAAAAACTGGTTTACGGTACCATTTTTCCAGAATGGCGACGGTCGCTCAAAGTCGTAAACTCGGAATATTAATTAAGACACCGAACTGTACAATTCTACCAAATTTCAACTCTCCTTGACCTTGTGTACCGAAAGCCCTATTGTATGTCTTCAATGCTTGGACTATTATAAAAACAGATTCTTTTAGATATCGTATCGCATACCTATATTTATTTTGCGAACAGTTAATATGTAGTTGCTAGAAAGGACTCAATGGAGGCGAAATATGATTGTATTTTTACATTTATTTAGCTACCCTTACTACACAAAGGGCCTTATTCTAATAGTCACAAAGCTATTTGACTGTTCACTTGATTTTTAATAGACTTGAATGCGAAAATGCTGCAGTCTAGTGAAAATCAAGTGACAAGTCGCTTGGGTGAAATGTCTTTAAGATCATTTGAAACTTTGTAGATGATAGGCATAAAGGACATGCCGCCTACTTCCGATTGGATAAACGGAAATATATCATTCTTCGTAACGTAACATATTGTTTTTCATCTAATCATTGGCTGATTTTACACTTTCTGGGTGATAGTCACCTTTTTCTTTTTTTAATTTAATTGGGTTTACTATTTGTAATTTTATCTATTATATTTACATTAACTGATTATGTACTGGAGTGGATTGATTGTCACCAGTCACTCTTCATAAAAATTTAATCATTAATAAATAATGATTGGTGACAAACACCTACCCAATCCACCAGTTAATTAATTCCTGGATACTATATAAAGAAGAAAAAAAAAAAACAAAAAGCTAATGTGATTTATAGGATTTAAAAAAAAATTCTTGCTCTAATAACGATAGCTTGGATTAGGAGAATACTCTGGAATATCTCCAAAAAGTGCATACTCCTCGGCAGCTTTATAGTATTCTACGGAACCTTCTTGCACGTTTTTTGCAATTTCTCCA
This sequence comes from Dioctria linearis, assembly GCA_963930735.1. NCBI lineage: Eukaryota > Metazoa > Arthropoda > Insecta > Diptera > Asilidae > Dioctria > Dioctria linearis. Next base: position 20,594,920 of record OZ005744.1, read on the forward strand.
TAAATAGCTAGGCATACTTCAGTGTTGTAAGCTTTCGTATCATATGAATGTGTAGATATTGTGCGAATTGGAGTTTTGTATTTGGTGAAACTATTAATACCTTTATCAAACTGAAGTGGTAGTCTAGGAATCCTTCTGTTTCTGAAATCTTGTCTTGCTTTTATATTAACGTTCAGATTTCCGTTAATTGAAGTTTGTACTCTTGCAGTGTTGATTATTTCACTTGATGCCAGTATTTCACTTACAGATTGTGTTTCCCAAAATGCCAAAATCTCCCGGCCTATAGATTTTTCAATTTTTTTATTATTAAAAAAAAAAAAGTAGTTATGATAGGTATAATGATAAAACAAACTTACCTACAACGGTTGCAAGATGTTTCTTATACTCATGATTCTTTTGGGTGATTGGAATAAAATTCGCCGTTCTATCAATATCAGCTAGTTCAGCCTTGCACAGTGAACAATCTGAATCAGAGCACTTCTTCGAAGATCCAGAAGATAATTCACAAATTGAGATCTCTTTAGAAATAGTTTTATTATAAAAAAACATTATTTATTTGCGTTCTACTGATTATTATAGTTTAGAATTTTAGATGGATAGTAAACCTGTAAAACTGCTTTCTGTGCTAGAATTGTTCGAAATCCACTCGTTAGGATCAGTGCCAGACAGCTTCTGCTGCGAAGGTTTCAAAATTGTATTGAAATCTTCATTAAAATGCATCTGAAGGAGGGGAGGGAGAAAGAGTTGGGTGAGTGCGAATGAAAAATATATATATGGGAAAGGAATAGAATTAGATTGGAAAACTACCTAAAAAGAACTTAATTAGTGTTGCCAAATTTTCTTGAAGTTGAATTAGTTTGTTTTATCTGCCGTTATGATTTTAGGTATGTAACTAAACTATGAATTATGTAATTTAATGCTGCTAAAGAAAAAAATAAAGGGATTTAAAATGTTCCTTCTTTTGTGGGATTACTTTAAACGATACATGCACTTTTCTATCTATCCTCCCCCGGAGTGTCTATCTTCTATGAAAAGTGATGCAAATTGATGCATGCTAGCAGTGTGTATGCTAGGCATTGTTGGGTGGTTATTACACTAAATGTCTCGGTACCCAAATTTTCTAAACACGCAATATGGGCAAAGCTACACGCTGCAGTATGCTTCACCTTTCTTTCGTGGTTGAGACACTCGCGGAATAATTCCCCAAGTTGGATGTTCCAATAAACTAAGAAAGAGGAATTCGTAAAACGTCTGAAAAGCATACGGAATATGCATTTGTTTCTCATTTCAAATGGGAACGGGAAGCATAAAAGCTGCGCGCATCCAGCACTCTTCTAGTAACTTTTCGTGTCTCCACCGAGGTTATCTGCGACCTGCGTCCAAATTGATTGAGTGTAGAGCGCACGCACGCTACATATAATGACCTCTACAGAAGTTGTATGGACGAGGAATAGATTGAGAGCGTTCAGCACCTGCTATGCGAATGCCCGAACCTTAACAAATGTATAGGAGGAATACGCTTGGTAGCTACTTTTTCTGCGAATTGAGGGAATCAGCAGACAATCAGTTGGAGCCTTGGAGGTCCTGGAAGCTAGTACCAGCGCGCTCCCTGAATCTGAGGAATCTTGTCCAGGCAGGGTCCCAATAAGTTGGCATCATAATGGACCATAGATAGTCTAATTGTGGCTGATCGGATATTGTTTCACGGTGGCCGTTACTCTAACGTAACTTAACCTAAGTTGATTGAGATTGTGGGCAGCATTTGGCTCCCTAGCTCGGACGCTTAGAAATAACCAACATGCCGCGCGAATGTTGCGTTCGTCCGCAAGCTAGAATGATGCATGAGCGCGCTGCTTCTATGGTGTATGCAGACATTTACAGCTTCCACCTAGCACGGGGGTTGCGCGGCAGAAACTTTTCGGTGCATACATACAACCTTTACAATTCACCAATTCACAGATATCAGATATTTATTTGCTCTCAGTGTGGATTAATTATTCATTAGCTGTTATAACAAGACGAAGACTTCAATTCGAACAGGACCTAGGTTTTCTACGCTGTTTATGGACTGAAGAAAATTTATGAAGTATATTGCTAAGAAAAATGAATGATTTCTACTTTCATACAATTTTTTGAGCAGCCTATTTCCAGAGAACCAAATCAATCCAACATTTTGTATTAGTTTTGTTGGTTACAATTTTAATCTGGGACCTGCCCATTTCCACTCATTAGGGAAATCCCATCTTTCCATTCTTCCGTTTTCTTTAGCAGTGCCGATAATTCTTTCTAGCTAAATACGCAAAAATGAAAAGCAATTTTTTAATTCTGTCACAGCCACTGACTTATAACAATGGACTGAGCGTATTGTCATTTTCCTATAGGAAAGCATGGCACAAGTTTTATAGTTCTCTCTTTCGCCCTATGGCAGAGTTGGAGCTACCAACACAAAATATTGCATTCCGAAACGTTTGCTTATGCCATTTGATGTTTTTATGTTGGCTACAGATGCAATCACCGCGGAAGGAATAAGGTAAAGATAGTGTTTACCATGCTCCGTCTCTCTTGCCCATAAGCAGGATTCAGTTAAGAATAACTTTTGAAAATTAAAGCCGGAATGAGTTTAATTCCTTATAAGCGATTAAAATATCACTTGGGCACAAGAAAATATATTTTTTTAATTTAATTCGATTTTCGGATGTAAAATTTCATGTGATTGGTTGAGTTTTACATGTTTTTTATGTAATCGTTTTAAAGGGTGCTCTAACGGTGATGTACAGAAACACAATATTTTTTGTGCCACATGAAATAGCAAATCGCTCAGTCCATTGTTATAAGTCAGTGGTCACAGCTTATTTAAGCCAAGGGAAAAATAACGAAAATCTATCTGGTAACACTTATACACAACATTTTTGACTGACTGTGACGTAATTTCGACACAATTTACAAAAAATTGTAAACGCATCGGTATTCGATTCGGTACACAAGAAGTAAGGCCGTCTCAACCAACATCACAGTTCTCAGCTTTAATATGGCCGACTAGCGTTTTGTATGTAGCATATCTTGTTGTCTGAATACCAACAGAGAGAGCAATGGAATATTGCAGCAGCAAGAAAGAGAGCTCCATCTTATCATTGGTGAGTGCCTTTTTGCATGTTCAGTAGTTTCATATTTGTGATTGGTCAATTCGCTTATTATTGGACTGAATTAAAAATTGAATTATTTCGAAGAATCTCAGCAATAGGTTTGTGTGTAGGTAGGTAAATTGAATATTTCAACATAAAATAAGCACGAAAAGGTTCTAAGAAAATTTCGAAGTGTTTTGTTTTTCAATCGAACTTGAATTGATACATATCCAAATAGGGCATTTGGCTACCTAGGTACAGTTCCTGAGAAATTTTCCAACATATTTCTACTCCAGTTTAAAGAAATAAAGAAATACTACATAGGAATATAGGTATATAAATAAATATATTTTTAATTAATTAAAATAATCTTTCTGTATAGATTGTGTTCTGTTCAAATTCGTTCAGAGCCTTTTTGTTTTGTTTTGGCTAATTTGGCTCACATCATATTACGTGGCATTTGTTTTTGCTTATCCTCTTCATAGTTTATTTACTAACCTTGGACGGTGGGTAAAGTATTGTTAAAATAGGTACACAAAAGAATTAAAACGAAAACAAAAGAATTAAACTAGAAAAAAAGAAGAAAAACGCAAAATAAGGAGAAACTAAGGAAAATGGAAAACTAAACAAAAAATTAAAATGACTTGACTTGCACAAAGTTGAATTGAAACTACTGCAACGTCACAGTCCGGACAAGGGTACGTCATAATTTCGAGATCGAGTATCGTATGACGGCATATTTTTCCTTTTTTTTTTTGGTTTGAATGACTGATTGGAAGTGTTTCTGCCGCGCAGGGCATTGTAAAAAAATTTTTGTGTGGAGTGGGCAGGAATTTTCTTTTCCTGCGATCCTTTAAAAAAAACATTTGAGTTGAGTTGAGAGGAGACAGATTCTCTATACTACATATCATGGGATAACAATATAAAAAAGAATCCTTTTTTTTTTTACATACCTAAAGGTATTTATTACGGTGGCAATTTATAGAATATTGGAAAGTGGAAAACGATTGCTTTGTTGATTTGATGCAATTTCCATTGGAAAGTCATGAGGCAGACAGCAGGGAAGGCCATGGAAAGGGCTGACAGACAGGCGCGAGTGGAAATAAAGTAAAGTGGCTGGCGTCGTGTGCGGAGGTTTGCATCAATTGTGAAGGGAAGATGAAATTTTCTTTTAAATCAAATCAGTGCGCGTTGGTCTTCTTTAAAAATATAATAAACTTCGAAATAAAGTATTTTCGTGCATATTTTAAGATAAGTAATGTCTGCAGAAATAGCGAAGAATTGGTAAGCTACCTATTTTAATTTTTTTTCATAAAATATTCAAAATGGTTGATTCCAAATGGATTCCGATTCTCGAATGCTGTTTCTTTAGGATAGCTTTTATAATAGAATAGAATAAACAATTTTTAAATATCTTACTCTGCAAAACGTTTAGATTTCGAAATACCTATTTACATAGTTGAAGAGACTTAGAACTATCCAATTACATTTAAAATTTTTCCCGGTATACCTACCTACTTTCTTGGTTGGCTTGGAAGCCAACAGTACGGGAATATAGTTGTCTAATGTCTACAATAATTTCTATGGCATTTACTCATATGACTCTTATAATATCCTTGATATCCAAATAATTCCAAATTATTTTAGAACTTTTTGAACTTTTTTCTTAAACTAAGTTGCCCCAAGCAGTATTTTCAGGCAAGCAAGACATAGACATATTTAGCCTATAATAATGACATCCATTAAATATATCGACCAAAATTTGGTATATATTTCGTACACTAAAACTTTTCTTTAGTCTACTAACTGTTTAGTGTATCTACCTATAAGCTCTTAGGTTCGGACAGAATTCAGACGATGCCTCTACTTGTGCAAATATCTTGTTTTGCTTAAAGTTGATCCTATGCGGGAAGGACATTATCAACACGTACAGATTAAAGGAACATAAATGTAAATATTTAGTAGTAGTAATCTGTCGTGGATGATAAAATTGCTCATAGCTATGATTGGGACAAAAATAAGGAGTAATGGAGCTAATTTTGGAAAGAATCGATTAGGTTATAGCAGCGGCCACCCTAAAAAGCATGTACGATCAGCCACACTTGGACCATCTATGATCCATTGTGATGCCACTTTATTGGAACACTGCCTGGAAATGATATCTAAGAGCTAGGGGTGCCATGAAACCAGCCACACGGCTTAATGAAACCGTACCAGGTCCCATAACTCTCCAACCATCCCACTTTTATTTGATTGGAATGCTAGTAGAGAACGCTTTATCAACGTCTAGTCTTGGAAAAATGTAATCTGTAGTTCCCCGTATACATTTTGCAGGACAGATCTTTAGTATTCTGCATCAGCCCGACTCTTTAGTCTTAGTGCACTCTGCAATTATATATTTCCCATTGATGTCGAGGGGCAAGAGCCGGAGCATAATCTCCATTGCTGCTGTTTGTGTTGTTCAAAGTGCACCTGTAATGCCCAAATAGGCAGCTCTGTATTTTATAGATCTGGATAAGAGGTAACTTTTTTTATATTCCTGGTGTCCATAGAACATATCCAGGATAGATCTGAGCTTATTTTTGATATACTCAAATTCAGTGCAAATTTAATGCCATTGATAAGGTGGTATTTTTTCTGCAAGTAATCTTTTGCACCTTTTGACGATGATACTTCGATTTACTAACCACTGAGTCTTTGTAGTTGATAGCTCTTTAATCATCGTGTTACAACATATCCAGTCAATTCTAAAGGATTCTTTATGAGTTTGCTGCAATAATACAACATAATTACAGAGAAAATATGTTTTTTAGTTAAACAAAAACAGATAATATTATTGTTGTAAGTATAACAGTTTATTACAGAAGCATAAATAACAACTTTAAAGCTTAAAAAGATATAATTTTTCAAATTATTTAAATCACAGCCAATAAGAGTTGAAGAAAGGCGTCGTCCGTTTAAAAGTAATGTTTACTCAGATTCACAAATTGCATAACAAAATCCTGCTCCAATTCCAGCCAATTTGCATGGAGAGGGTAGATCTACTAGCTCTGGAGAGTATCTACAAAAAAATATAAGAAACAACTTTGGTTTTATATTCTTGCAAGATCAATCTTGAAATTTTTCCTTACACATTATCTGTAGATCCATTGCCACAATTTCCATGCTCATTCCAACCCCAAGTGAAGACTTTCTTGCCTTGTGTAACTACAAGGCCATGTTCAGATCCCAAGAATAACTTCTGAGGGATTTCATCGTAGCCGAAATTTAGTTTTAATGGATAAGGGATAGATTCTTGAGCTGAAACACCAAGTTGTCCATAAGAATTTCGTCCCCATAGGAAAATTTCTTTGGTTACAGTTAAAATTCCATTATGAGTCCATCCAGCTGCTGCATGTTTTACTGGATCCGTAAAATTGAAAGCATTCGATTGTCCAAATTTATTGTCACCTACACCGATAACTCGGCTGCCATCAGCTAATATCAAAAGTAAGTGTTTTTGACCACTTACAACGGCATCAATTTTTCCGCCATTCTCCATTTGAATTTTCATAATTTTAATATTATTAAAGGGCATGGAGGTGATTTTTATATCTGGATCTGATTTTGTAATCTTAAGCTTGCCCAGCATATAAACTCTGTTATCCTTGGTTAGAATGCAGCAGTGACGAAGTCCAAAACTAATTTGAATAGGAATTTCGTTGCGCGGTAGTTTCAAGCGCAATGGTTGCGTGACCAATGCAAATCCTCGCTGGCAAATGCCTAGTTGTTGGAAACCATTAGATCCCCATAAATAAATTTCCTTATCTGCGGTTATAGCACCTGACACATCCCAGCCACATGCAATGTAATCAACTGGTGCGTTATTGAAATATTCTTTCGATATGCAAATGAATTCGTTTTTATCGTCTGTGCAATTCACGCCAAGTTGACCGCGATTATTCCACCCACATGAGTGTAATTGGCCGTTATTATCAAGGACGAGTACATGACCGCCGCCACCCTTAATAGAGCGTATTGCATTGGGATTAAAGCTCATCTTGGACAATTTCTGTGGTGTTGTGCAAAGTTCGTTGGCAAATCCTAGTCCAAGCTGTCCATGAGAATTGGCGCCCTAAAATGAAATTCGGTTTCAGGTCATATAATAACTTTACGTTTTTAATGGGGAAAACAATAATGAGTTTATTGTATTCTTTTCTTACCCAGGTGTAGACTGCCATTGTAGTTCTCACAAAGTATTAAGGTTGATTTTGAATTCAATTTCTCACTTGGCGCGTTAGTAATAAGTTGAAACTCCACAATATTCCGTGCATCTATTAAGAAAGGCTAAAGAAAACTGATGAGGCTTTGGCTATTGTGCCACCAAAACACCTCTTATCGTCATATATTGCTAGAGTAGAGTTGGTTAAAAGTCGGGTTTGGGTGGAATATCAATAGCAGCACCACAAGCACGTGCATTTAAACGTCAACTAGCTAAAGTGTATGCATTTAACAAAACAAAACTAAAATAAGAAAAAATCCGTCCTCTTCATGAATGGAAGTCACGCGACAAAAATATAAACAAACCCAGAACTGTCAATTATATGACGTTCACCTTGGACGTGGAAATGGTTTGAAACAAAGTTAATTTGTTCGTTCGTCTAGTGTTCGCAAGGTGGCATAGCAATTGCTAAGTGACATGAATTTTAAATTTAAACGGAATTATAATCAGCATTTTTAAAATAGTCAACTAAGTTGAATAAAAAAAGCTAACACACAGTCTTTAATTCAATTTAATTTATTATAATTTAAATGCACAACATGGTGAAGATGTAGTTGTGGGCACTTTGGGCTTGTGTCTGCCACACGAAAGTTAGGGTAAGAGATCGTTGGGGGCAGAAATGAAGTGCAATTGAAAATTCGAAGGCAGCTCTAAAGGCAGTACGTCTTTTTATACCCTAGATGAAATCTATAGGGTATACTAGGTTTGTCATTCCGTTTGTAACACATGGAAATAATGATGGTAGAGCAAAATGGATTGGACACCCACGCATAATATGAAACGTGATTTTGATTTTGCATGTCCGTCCGTCCGTCTGGCCGTCTGTCCGTCTGTCCGTCTGTCCGTCTGGCCGTCTGTCCGTCTGGCCGTCTGTCTGTCCGTCTGTTCGTCCGTCTGGCCGTCTGTCTGTCCGTCTGTTCGTCCGTCTGGCCGTCTGTCCGTCCGTCTGGCCGTCTGTCCGTCCGTCTGGCCGTCTGTCCGTCCGTCCGTCTGGCCATCTGTCGGTCTGTCCGTTTGTCTGGCCGTCTGTCCGTTTGTCTGGCCTTCTGTCCGTCTGTTCGTCCGTCCGTCTGGCCGTCTGTTCGTCCATCTGGCCGTCTGTTCGTCCGTCTGGCCGTCTGTCCGTGCGTCTGGTCGTCTGTTCGTCCGTCAGTCCGTTCGTCCGTTCGTCCGTTTGCACGATAACTCTAGAACGTGTTCACTTAGAGGGTTGAAATTTGGCACACGGGCTTTTTAGAAAAAAATTAAATTTTAAGTTCGAAAATAGGCCGAATCGAGCAACTCCTTCTTAGGGTTGCCATACAAAAATTTCGTCCTTTACTATATATTTGGACATTGCCAGACAACGCGCCAACGTGAAGAGCTGACATTTTGTACACAGATTTTTTTTAAATAATGCAAATTTAAGCTCGAAAATGGGACGAATTGGGCAACTCCTACGTAGGGCTGACATAAAAAAATTTCGTTTTTCACTATATATTTGAACACTGCCTGAGAGCGCGTCGAGAGTAGAAATTTTGTACACCTTTGTTTTCATAGTAATAGTAAATAAAGCTTCAAAAATGGACTAAATCGGATATGGCCATATAAAAATTTAGGTTTCTTGCGTATACTGTAAAAACAATCAGTCCTCAACGTTTTTATTGTACTGAAAAGTTCGTCAGAATATCAAATTGGTTATAATCATTTTTACTGTCCTCCGAAGAACCTTTCTAGAAATATATGCGAAAAACCACTTCAAAAATCAAACTTGCACAGATGGTGACCACACGAAAGCTGTGCTTTTGTGTCCGCAGAACAGAGCAGAACAAAAGATACACAAAAGAACAGTACAATTAAATCGATTAAATCGACAGAACAATTTGTTCTCTCCAGTATATGAGAGTTCTAGAACAAGGTACACAAAAGAACACAGCTGATATTACATACGGTTATTAATCTAGGGTATCATAAGAATTGGTCTTAGACCAATTTTAGCTTTTTATTTGTTAGGATTGAGTTTAAACATCTATTAAGACGGTTTTCAGTTGATGTGTTACAAAGGTTATCACCGACTTTTCGTAATCATGTAGAAGGTTGATTCCTAATTGGAGTTCCGTATCTTCCTGATTTGTTGATATGGGCACTTTCCACATTCTCCACTGGATTAAGTCTTAAGCCATACTACTTTCTGTTGCAAGCTTTACTAACATGGAAATATAGGTATTGGCGAGTCACACACACATATCAGCTTATTTAAAATCAGGTGAGACTATCGATTGTTGACTTTAAATCGAAGCTGTCTGCAACATTGAAATCGATATTAAGAGTTAATTAAGAACATTTTTCAACTCCTGAAGGAATTCTGTATCGATATATCTATATAGAATCGAAGGTTTTCTCTGTATTCCACCACAACGATCGGCAAAGTGATGTGACCGTTGTTTTCTAATTGTTTCACTGAATGCAGCCTTATGTAATTCTGAGGATTATTCGATTCAGTGTTTTCGCCATAGTCGCCAGTAATTAGATTCATCTCTAGTTACTACAATTTGTGGTGTAACTTTGGAATTTTTACAATGATTACTTCCGTCTACTCGGTACAGCTGTTCCATGCTGGTATACCTTATGTGTAAATGTATCCGATCAATCCTTTTCCTGTTACCTTATCGATTTCTCTATTGGATAATTTTCGGTCTTTTGTTATTTATATAATGCCTGGATATAAAGTTCATAATTTTATATATTTTTGCTGGATTCAAAGTTAGGTTTATAAATCTCCATTGTATAAAGTGTGGTTTTTTGTCGAAGTTATTCGCAGAAAAGCTCATTTGGATGTAATTTCGGTTTTCCTCAGCAGCTGATGCATAGAAACCTTTTTTATTTATTGTTATTGTCTCTACTCTTCGTAACATGAACTTGATTTGCGCGCTTGGCGTTGTGTACTGGAAGATTTCTACTTCAAACGCCTTCTGCGGACAAAATACTTTTGCAGTTTTTGCAAGTGGCAATCTTTACTATATTTCTATACAAAAGTGATGGGGGTGCAATCAATATTTGGTCTCCTAAAACTCTTGACGTCTTCTATAGTACTTTTCTATCAGAGTGATTCTACCAACAACCAGTTATATACTAGTATAAATAGAATAACTACACACTGGGAAAAAGATCGCTCTAAGAAACCTCTTGAAGCGCTTACCTGGAAGCTCGCAGAGCTTCCTTTCCCTATCCCAGTCTATTGCTATTTAACATAGGCATGTCCGCAGAGGAAAGCGTTTCAATGCAGTTCTTAAGAAGCGCTCTAGGAGGCATGCTGTATGATTTTCGTTGAAGTTTTTTGAAGGTATTTTTGGCTTTTCAAAAGTTTTAATGAGCTTTTTGAATAATCATCGCAGTGCTTCTTCCTTAACCTCATAAGAGGACTTCAAGACTACCTCCTGAGAACATTAGTAAGGTGCTTATCCTTGCTCGTGATTATTTGTGGTATTACATTTTTTTAAATTGAATAAGTAATCCAATATTCTAAAGTTTATTCTGATTTTATAACAAGAACTTAAGCAGATTACTCCTCCTAATCACTCTGAAGTTCACATTGAAAATGAGAAATGCGTTACTTCGGACAAATTGTTGCACTTTTGTTGGATCTCATCAAATAATCTTCTATCTTGCTTCCAAGTTATGGCTATAGAAGCTCTTTAGTTACTTACTTGCATCTTTGCTTATTTTCTGGATAGATCAGTGAATATTCTTCTAAAGAGCTGTCAAATTATGTCTTATGCACTTAAATTGTGGTCCTTACAGAAATGCTGGTTTTTCGTCCCAATGGGTACTATAACGTAAGTAAGAGTAAGACCATTCGAAGTTCCAATGTTTCTGGATTATTGAAAGTCTATAAAAATGTGACAAATAAATATTCACCTGTTTGATGTTGAAATCGGATGTGTGCTGGATCTCGCCCTATTAGGGTTTAGGATCAATTTTACAAGAGAAGTGATGGCTTAATACAACTAGTTTTAGGTGCTTGATAGTGAAAAAGGAAGCGATCTCCAGAGCTATTAGAGTACAAAAGGAAAAACAGTTAAAGCCAGGGGATCTGGTTGGTCATTTAAGTATCTTAAAACATATATGTTTCGAGCAAATGACGACAATATCTGATATAATCGCACCCAGGGTGGATTTTTTTAAGACCATTCCAAGTGGTTCTGGGAGATCGACAGCAATGGCGTTCCACTAAACTGTCCTTCCAACAAGGATCGATGGTGTGGTATACAGACGGTTCAAAAACGAACAATGGAGTCGGACTGGGCGTATACGGCCCCAACTGCCATATATCATAGGCTCTGGGCTCTACTCCTACCGTATTCCAAGCCGAGGTATTGGCCATAATAGAATGTGCCAATATACCTGCATTAAAAGAGCCATTAATATCGTCACGGACAGTAGCTGCCCTCAAGGCCTTAAGGTCCTACACTGTCAAGTGAGGGATAGTCTGGGAATGTCTACAAAACCTCAAAAACTTATCAAGGAGAAACAAAGTTATCCTCATGTTGGTACCTGGACATGAGCTCCACAAAGGCAATGAAATTGCTGATGGTCTACCCAAAAGAGGAGCGGAAACTTAGTTTGGCGGAACAGAGGCATTTTGTGGCACTTCAAAGTGTACCTCAGAGCTGTGCCCTAAACGACTGGGAGAATAAACAAAATCCCTGTATTGGGAAAGGCTACAAGGACTTCGTCAGGCAAAAAAGTTTATCGACACCTCTGCCGGAAAAACAAAAGAGCTCCTACTCCTTTCAAAATGATTACTGAGCTCTTCTCAGGCCATTGTCCCTTAAGGTATCACCTAAACAAGCTGGTCTTGGCTGAGACTTCATCCTGCCGTTTATGTCAGGATGCTCACGAAACCTCGGAGCACTTGCTCTGCAACTGCGAAGCATTGGCCAGGCGGAGACTACTCCACCTCAAACATGCTTTTCCTCCACCAACCTACGTGTCGAGCCTCAATCCCAGAATGGTTCTAGACTTTATTAACAGTCTGAACCTAGAAAGGGAGTAAATGCCACGGGGACTCACAATAAATCTTTTAGATCGCAGTGATAGCGAGGTTAACGCCTACACACCCCTTCACAAATCTAATCCCCAACCCACTATATTATTACATAACCAGAATTTTGTATTCCTCGAATTTAAACCTATTACATCATATGTATATGTACATACATATGTCGAGCACCTTACTCTCACTGTCTGATATCGGATGATCACTGCATATTCTTAGCCAATCCTCTATTACAATATGTAATTCATCGACGACGACGACTGGTTTACCTTGTTGTCTCTCTACATATAAAGTAAATTAACGTTGTGATTTCATAAGACACCTTACAATGAATTTATTGGAATCCAAAGGAGCATGATTAGGCTATGTACAAAACCACCAAATCTAATTGGCAATTGAACCAACTTTGACTATTAACTCCCTAAGTAACATGCATAATAGCACGTCTTCGCGGCACAGTACAAGATCGGCTTGCATGTCATAAATTCAGCATTTCTCATAATGTAATCTGATTTAACTACCGGGCCATAAATCAACTCAACTGTTGCAGAATCGAAGATCATTTCCGCCAGGTACCAGGCATCACGCCGAAAGTGCTAAATTATTGAATACAACCGAAATAATGCGGCTCTCATATACCTGTATATATGCTGGGGTTTCGTTCCGTTCTCCACATTCTGTGCAGCACAAATCTCTTCCAGGCACGATTTACCTACAAGAAATCACTTAACAAACTCGTGACGGCGCCATTTTTTTTAAAAAGGTTTTTCAACCAAGCAACTTATCAAATTTTTCATTTGTTTAGAGCTCTGTGCTCGTTACTTTCAGTACCTACTGAGCTTCTGCCGAAAACTGGGCAATTTGATACGACTGGTCTGGAATTTCCAGGCCGCCTTTAAAAAGCTGGTATAAAATACAGTAAAATTATGCTACTATATAGCTACCATCATATCGCACAATGCCAAAGCCAATTGACATTCAGAACTTTGTCAGCAAAGGGATCAACTTTTGTGTCGTGATCTCGGTTGCGCGACGAAATAATTGAATCCGCTCAAACTTGATGGTGACCGCGATTTTTGTTGTTGCTGTTGTTCTTGTCTTAAGTTGATTCCGCCATCACAAGAGGCTATGCTATCGTAACACCTTGCTTGTGACTCAGAAAATACTGTTGTAAGTAGACAAGTTGTTGTCGAGGTGAACTGCGACCTTCGACAGAGTGATCAGCCAAAAATCATCATCATCAGTGATCAGTACTGGAGTTGACACAGTAATGTTGACATATTATTTTCCAGCTAATTTGGCCTTTGCGTAATTTGAATTGAAATCTCTATGAGATTGAGGAGGTTTTCCTATCTTTCTGGGTCAATCTGGAGGTTAGGGTTAATAAATAAAATCAGTTAGTCGTCAGTTAAGGCGTTGTGCACCATCATAAAAGCCTCCTGTGATCACTTGAATGGGCCATACGATAAAATTAAAAATAATCACCGATTGTCCGCTAAGTGGCAGTGGTGAGGTTAAGTTTAACTTTTTTTTTTCGTTTTTCATTTAATCAATCAAATTGGAATAATGATAATTGAAAAGAAAGAATAATTTCAACAATGAGCCGTTAGAGTTGTCAAGAAATTAAAATTATGTAAAGAATATGCCGACTATACATAGTTGCCCTGATACAATTGGGTTGCAGTATTGTCATTATGGCGAAATATCTGTGACAAATATTTGGGGGTTTCAAGGTTATTCAGCATATTTTATCATTTTAATATTTATACTGACATTCATGAATGTATTGCTACGAAAGAATGTCGCAATCATTAATCGTCATGCTATTAAATTCTCTGAATCTCTACAAGCGAAAGGTTAAAATAAAAATTTGTTAAAATGCCTGGTATTTTGGGTAGCGCTTGTGGAAATATTTGGTCTTGTACTAAACTGGTAAATGAGTATAAAAATTAGATATCTCAGAGTTCAGTTCTGGGACCTTATTATTTTATTTATTTTTGCATGTAGTGTCACGCAGGAGTCTCATTAATACACCTTTCACAGTTACTTTTCCTTTACACAAACACTTCAACACGATCACTACAGTATGGTTGGTACTTTGCATGTAAACATGACCGTCTCTAGTCAGTCGGGGCCCAGAAATTCTTTTCTAAACTACTTTGGGTTATCAACAGGAATAATAACGTAAAATATAATCGTAAACACAGCACGGGAAACACATCGATGTAAGCTCAAAGATGGGTTTTCTGTCCCGAGAAGAAAGATAACGTAAAGTGGCGCTAAGGGGAATCCACGTTCGAATTCGTATTTTGATTAAAATGAAAGTCCCAATCGTGCGAGTCGGTTGTGTTGTTTTCCAATCAAATGTTTAGGGGAATAACCATACTTAGACAGAGTTACCAGTATTATGCGCTACTGGAGGTAGACGATGAAAAATATGGGAAATTTAAAAAATACTGGTTTTTATATGTTACTTATGTATGAAAATTTGTTGCCATGTATTGTAGAATTTAAAATAACTGTCATAGTCTACTTTCAGTAGCCAAAGTCTAACAGCTAATCTAACTTGTAATAGGTTGAAAAATTGGTCATTAAATCGCAGCATCAAATTTTTTTTCTACCTAATACCAAAAACCTACAGATGAGTCCCTATTAACAGCGAACAGGTGTGAAACTGTTTCTGTTAGCTGTTGATCTTGCAGTGAATAAAAGCGGTAGATCTTGAGTTTCACCAGCTTACTATCTATTTCTGTTTACTGCCTTGCATGAAACTATTCAATATTCCTCGGTGCTTTAGCAATTGGCACATGGAGTTCGAAAAGCCAAAAATTCGGAGTTATTTATAATTCGGAGAAAGTTATAATCGGAATTTTTACTGGTTACAACCACTGACATATATATATGTAAATGGACTGACTGATCTCCTGTTTCATGTGGCACCAGTATTGATTTCAGAAAGCATGCTCTCACTGCCAATGCTACCAACTGTCGTAAACGTATTTGGGACTATATGCATTGTTAAATTTTAATTATGAGTTGAAGGAAGTGTTTTTTACAAGGCTGTTTTGGTTGGAAATACTGCTGAGCCTCAAGCAATTTCTCGTTTCCAATCGTTACAGTGCAGTGGGAATATATGCTCATGCTCACATGGAAAGAAACAGGAATATGAAAGTGGTGCCATTTGCTTTCATGTATTTTTGGTTCAACGTGCAGTCCATTTATATACATGTCACTGGTTACAACTCAATTTTTGAATCTGCTCTTCTGCTGGAAGATCACTTAAAAATCATTCTTTACGAGGACAAGTTATAAGATAGCAGAAAGTTATCAGTGAGTGCACAAGCAAGACAGTATATGTATTGGACACCTTAGCTTGGAACTTAGCTCCCTCTACAGTCGATAGAAATGAAGCAAAGGAGTCATCAGAGTGGATTATTTCTTAAGCATTTTCATTTTGGTAAAACTCCAAAAGTACTTTTTGATTTAAAGAAATTTTCTTCCCACAGTAATCGTGACAATCTCGTTTGATTTTATTAACATTTCTTAAAAATCTTTGCCAATGCACGTCGATATGTGTTATAGAATTTTTTAAATATACTGAAAACCCCGCAGTATGTAGGTATAAATGCTATAAAACACATATTTTTTTGTAAAAAAATCATTGATTGGGAAACTTTTTCACTTTTATGTTTTTTTTAGCAATGCAAAAAGATGCTTATAACGAGAAGTATGTAAAAGGATATGAAACATGATGACCTCTCTGAAATTACCACATATTACATCACCACGAACGATGATGAAATAATCGTAAAAGCGAATAACAGAAAAAATACAAAAATAAATTAAGCAAAGGGACAACAATATTAATCTGTTATTGTCAGGTGCAAAACAGCAAAAACAAACAGTTGAGGTAAGAACCTTTGTGTGGTGCATAATATGTGTACAAAAAATTTGCAACTCTTGGGGACATACATGGTGACTGGTGACTTATCCGTCTTCAAGGGAAATTTATTTATGGGCATATTATTAAAAATTCCTTGAACTTTCTCCTCCGCGTTCACAGCAATTAACAGTGACGATACCAACACGATACATCACGTCTTATGTTACTAACGCACATACATACGGTACAAGACATCGGCGCACGGATCTTAAGCCAGACGCATTAAATTAAAACAAGCAGTAGGACACATTTCTGGGCTTTCAACAAGATCTTGGTGTTATTTATTGGTAGTTCTGTCGAATAAAAAAGATAAGCTCAGATAATGCCCGTGAAGTAATGTATGTAAGTACACCGTAGTTGGTATGTAAACAGAAAATCACACTTGAATAGATGGAGGATAGTGCGAAATTGTTTTACGTATCTGTACTTATAAAAAAATATACCTTTGGAGGCTTTGTTTTGATAATTTGGATTGAAGGATTTAGTATTTGCGAGAAATCCTTTGAATTGGAAGTAAAAAAAAAAAAAAAACATTGGATTCGTGAATATTCGCCTAGAGGAATCATAGTTATGTACGGTTTTGTAGCAATAAGAGATTATTTCTTAATACCGCGATTAAGGACCATTCACTATTTGATTGATGGTCTCTACTACAAGAGTCGATTGTACTTAGCCACCAAAAATTCATAATTCCTGAAAAGGATCCTGGTTTTTGGAAGATCATAAATCTACTTTGCTATGGTTTTGGTAATACATATTCACAATTTTCTTACTTATTTGCAATTTTTCGATATTCAGTTCAGTTATCTGTCTGGCATTCTCCTTCAAAGCTCAACTGACTCTGTGCTTGTATAGCTTTATGCCCGATGAAAAGATTACAGCGTTTAATATTTTTTTAAAAACAATACTGTCACCTTCTATCTGAGGAATAGGGAATCTTTGTTTCATCAAGGTGGGTAGGACTTTTTGATAGTCTATTTTAGAGTAGAGGGACAGCAGCTACGTTATAGGTTTTTTTGTTTGTTATTTGCACATATGAGAGTCTATTTGCCGTAAACGATTGTTTATTATTATTGTTTAAATGGGGGATGCAGACAGATTTCCGCCTCTGAGCTAGTCAGTGAGACCTGTGAGATCTTTTATGACATCACCCATAAGTGCTCTAGAGCGCCCATTCGAACTTGAGGTCTTTTAAAAACCTATTACGTTTCATAATTGTAACATCTTCTTTTCTAGATATTTTAAAATTATGATATCAGAGTGGGCAAAGCCCAGTAAATAGACCCATTACGAGCCTTAATACCTTGCTGCTGAAGGTGAGGAATATTTTAGTCATCTTTTGAGAATACGTAATGAATTTGTTCGCTTGTCTCAGCCCTGGGGTGTTTTCCCAATGTACTAATTTAATTCTGTCCTTCCAAAGCCTGACATGAGATTAGCAGCGAATAGTCGTAACGCTAATGTTTTTGGTCGAAGTCTATGCTCCCGTACACTAATTTCTCAGGGTATTCCCTGGTGCGAGTTCTGGACTTATTTGAGCTTTAATTCCTATATTGCGTAATTCTAACCCATTTTCTATAATTATCCATTGCTGAACTGTCGGATCTGCAAGACCCAGTATGAGAATATCAACCTGAAGCTGTGTTAGCTTATTTCGGTAGCTGCTATCGATACAACATGCTATTTTTCGTGGACCTTCACTACCTGTGAGGGTCTACTCTGATTTTTGCCATAAATTTTTGTCCATAGAATTTAGCCTCTGAAGCTGAAAACATTTCTCATTTTGCTGATAATTGTTTTCTAAAGTACTATGATTTCTTCCCTTGGCAGTAGCAAACAGTTAGTTCCAATCGGCATGGGCGATACATTAGGAATGAATTTTTCCTTTTCGAAAAATAAGTTTCGATTCATTCGAGTGATATATCAAAGCTTTGCTCATTGATGGTCAACCCTGAGATTTGAACCCAGGATCCATGCAACCATTAAGCCAATATATTGTTCAGTAAACCATCTGCACGTTTATTAAAGCGATATACATAATATATGTGTTGCAGTCTTTAATTATGATTGTAAATTTGCGCGATGAAAAAAGAAAATTAATTCTCTTTCAGCAGACCAATAATTTTCATTAACTTAAGTGCATAAAAAATACCTTTCTCCCCTTTTGACAATTTGTCTGGCTGCTGCACATTGATTTATTTTTCAATTTCAAACAAGTGCACAATGATATTTTCATTAAGTACGCACAGTCATCCGTCTTTCACCCAAATTTGGGCATAAATTAATTAAGGAAAGATAAATTGACTTGTTACGTGGAATTTTTAATTATCTCATTTTACTTATTTTGAGTGATTTATTGATGTGATTCTCGAATTGAGGCTTGTCAATTTGATAAATTTATGATTGATTGTTCGTCAACTTTAACCAAACGGAAAAATAAGACCCCGTTCAATTTATCGATGTTCAGTTATTTTTCACAAGAAATGTGGGAGAGACGTTGTAGAGGTTAAAGCTCAAAAAACATCTTTTAAAAGTTGCTTTCATTTAGGTCAATAATATTTGGTAAGCGGTTGCTTTAGTAGATTATAAATTAAATGTTTTGTGTTGTTTTTAAGATCAGGTTAGATTATATGTAGGCGGTTTGTAGTATTTTTAATAAAAACAGATTAAATTTTTTCATCTCAAGCTAGATTGTGAACATTTTTTAAGTAGAGATGAGTGGTTAATCTAATCAGGGTTGTCATAGATTTATTTGCAATGGAAAAATGGAGGTTAGCCAGGCCAGATTTGTTGTTTGTTTTGGAGACTTATCTTAAGAGCTTCTAAGGGCATCAAAGCCCTGCAAAACAGGAAATGGGTGAAAAAGCAGTTAAAATATTTAATCGGATTAAACTAACTTCTATTGATCTCCAATAACTGGAGTGAAGGAGAGAGCATCCCGTAGAGTTTCATTTCCAATACTCCTGATAATCTTGCTATTAACAAGCTTAGCGTTTGTTAAACAGCTTGACAGTATTGCGTTATACCACCTAAGGCTTAAGATTCAACTTTCTAAGAGTAATTAAAGCCTCTGTTTTGACATGGTTGGACCAATGCACCAATAATGGTTTCCTTCTTCTTTTAATTGTTTCTCTATGGCTCCTACTACCATGTAACGAAGTTAACTCCGTTTTAACTTTTCTGAAGATTTTATTCTCGTACTAAAGGACATCTCTATAACCTTTTCGAATGTACTCAAAAGAATTGATGTAAATAAGGCTGAGAGGTCAGAAGCTCTTTGTTTCTGTTTCTCTTGCCGATTGTCACTGTGGACAGATATGAAACTTACTGTTGGGTTTATACTCACAAAATTTGTAGAGTAGCTTTCCTAAGATCGTTTTAAGGCTTTGGATATGTCGTTGACAGCATCAATGAAAAGTATTCAAATGAATCTAAGAGCCTTATCCATATTTTCTGTATAAAGATGGATAAATTAAACGGAGATAATAGTATATCTTTGCTCATAACATATTTTAAGTAGTAATTTCTCTCTTTCTGATTTCGGTATAATAACTACATTGTTTTTTGTCTATACTGAATTGCCGTTTCTTCTATCAAAAGGATAATGAAATTCATACTCCAGAGGAAAGGAAATACAATAATTCACAAGCCTTTAGTAATTGTTTATGGTTGCTCATAATATTTGCATTTAATTGATTGCCTTATCGTAATATTTCTACATGAAAGGAAAATAGCCAGCACGCCTCTTTTCCTGTAGTAACAGGCTGTGAACTTGATCACGACAGCCAGCGCCCTGACTCTGGCTGTAATTCGAAGAGACTAAATAGAAATAAACTAATGACGCTATTAATGGGGAATTATTAATGCTTGCGATGATTAAGGCTGTGGAAATTGAATACAAGTGCCAAGTTAATATGCCTACGGGATGACATAAACAAAATCCGGTATACCTATAGTCCACCCAATCCACTATTCTGGCTCCACGCACACCTTTATATATGTATGTAGGTATGTACTAACTTGCTTACCCGTTGAAGGAGTTGTTGGAAACTGCAGACAGCCAAGTCTAGTAAATTTCATCAGGTCAACGATTATGAAGTCGTCCGACACCAGCCCGGTAAGATTCAAATGAAATATGAGAATGAGTGGCATTAAAGTGAATTTTCTTAGATAGACATTACTTTCGCGAAGGAATTTCCTTGTTGATCGGTGAAGCATTCCATTTGTGCTTTCAATTTTCTTCGATTCAATCAGCACCGTCAACATAACGCCAGCGGCGGCTGCGCATCATTTCTAACTAATATGAAACGTTCTCGCACAGCATGTTTAATCAAGTGAATATTGGACTCAACATAATTATGCCGCAGCGGATGGGATTTTGTGAGCTGAACCATAGATTGTAATTAAGCCGTATTTAGCACTGCTACTAGTCAGGAGATATGCAAACTGATGGAAGAAGAAAGTTTGCTGCACTGAAAAATGTGATCCAGTTTTAGTAATTTCAGTATGTACATATATTGACGGTTAACTAAGTCTTAGCGGGTGTCTACCAACTAAACCCAATGTAAAGTTTTGCAAAAAGGCTTTTTTACAATAATTTTTGACGCTGTTGCTAATAACTCTCTCACGATGAGTATGTTCAGCCTGATTTGAACACTAACAAATCACATTTTTTCTCAAAGCAGCAAGTAGGCGTGTTATAATAACTTAATGAGGCTGAACCTGACTTGTTTTTATGGGGATCTTACAAACAACTTTTTCCAATAGGGAAAATATGTAATCCTGAATTTTGCTCAATGTTTGTTTCGGTAAGTTCCATAAGTGCGATGTTTTTTCAGCTAATTTCTTTACATGCAATTCTCTAGAGTTGTAACACACTGTTGCAAACCCGTCAATTTGTACAGTTCAGCAATTGTTTTGAGCCGGCGAAGCCGTCTCGGTCTCCACATCGGTTCCAGTTTTGTAAAAACTGTGGCACCACGTGGAACCGAGACGTCAACGCCGGTAAGAACATTCTGTGCATTGGCCTAGCCAAACTCCAGGGCAGGCCATTGCACAGGAACTTCGACCGAAGTACCCTCTTTCCCTAATAAAGGGAATAGCGCGTAAATTCTTTGGCTTAACAAGCCGGAGACTACTACGCCGCCATGGCCCCTTGAGGGGTTTACTCTTTACGAGTACAGTTCTAAGTTAATTGGAGCAGTAAATTGATATGATAAAAATACCATTTTATAGAACTATTGTCCAATTAGTAACAATTAAAACTTCTTGCGTCTATTTATATATGAAAAATTTAAAAAATCCGATAGTCATCTGAACTCGTTTCGAACATAACTTATATATCTAAATCATCATTTCAAACACGCTAGCCGCAGGTGACTATTGCTCGAATGATCCGCGCAAACGAGGCACTTTCGAAAGATTCCACCATAGTGTAAACCTAAAGCGGCCTATATCTATTGCAAGTATACTTCTTCATCAAAGAATCATAAATCCTATTCGATCGCCACAGAGTCAACATAAATGCACTATGTACACTCAGCTATTTTACTATATATGAACTTCTTTCTTCTACTGGCAGTTAACTTTATTACACGTAGGTACCTGTTGATGCGGCTCCATAAAGTACCCCGCTTGGTGTGCGCCCCCTTCTATTCCGCCCCCCATTTCCCGCCCGTATAAACTTAGATTACCGTAGTCATAGTCGTCGTCGTCCTCCACTGTATGTAAACAATGATGGATAGCAATTAGTTGAAGCTTTCGATATCATCTCGATCGCAAAACACGATCTCATCGAGTGCCCATTCACCCGAAACCGGTGGGCCGGTGTGTTGTGTGCCCTGTGTCTTTCCCGCCGGCTGGCTGGCCGCTGCTTTTGTTGCCGATCAGAGCAAAATCAGTCTACTGCGGATGGACGTTCCAATCGATTCACGATTTTTACCTAATTTGAAAGAAATATGTTGATTACGATCTGTTATACAACTCTAGAATGAGAAGAGGAGTTTCATCTTTAAAACGCGGGCGGTACTGGTATCTATGTATCTGGTACAATTGCTTTGTCATGTAATTATCGGATCGTTGTGACTTGAAAGAAATTCGTCTTTCAATTTCTCATGATGATCATTTCGCGGTTGCGGCTAAAAACACTTTTCAAATTGAATGAGAGAAATGTACCCTGAGATTGAGACCGTCGTCTGTCCGTCTGTCTATCCGATCGTGATTATCTCCTTATAATGATTAAAAAGTGCAGAAAGTTAAAGAAAAAAATAAAAATAAATTCCTTTGGGTGGCTAAATGGTTCAGAGTGACAGGTTACATGACTTTGCGTGCCACAACTTCAGAATTTTTGGAATCAGACAAATTCTCTGGCAAAAATACAGTTTGGAAAAAATCGTGATTGTGAAATTTTGATCTTAATATCTCGTTTCCCTTACTACATATATAGTATACAGTGTCAATTGAACACAATTTACAGCCATCAAGAAACCGTGAGAAAAAATTCTTTTCCTCTAAGAAGATGCGACAGAGTTTGCGTAACACGAGTTAGTCCATCTTTGGATGAATGTCTTTAGATGTAATCTTCGATCTAAATTTGTTGAAATTGTCTTTGCAGTTAAAATCGCATGAACGTTATTCACTCAGTGCCGTTATACTTATATGAATACCATCATCAACTATGAGCTAAATTCTTTAAATTCATGTAGCAAGAGGATTTCTTATTGTTCCACTTGTGGAAAAATTTCAACCTAATTGATATGCTGCTCACAGAGAAATTCTTCAAATTTTGATCACAAAGTGTTATATAAAAGCAGCCCCCTAGAGATAATGAGATAGGCAGGCAAATGCTTTTCAGCGTACGATGCAGCTTCTGTTGAGAAAAAATCTGTGATCATTTTCGAACATTCACCTCGTTTTGCATGTAGATTTGGATCTACACTGCTTAGTATAGGGGTAGAAGGCTAACTAATAAAAATTTTGCATCAATTCATTCTTTTTGTGACTGTCTGTTTGTCTGTCAAATAAATTTAAGGATCTTGTATTTCTTTGGTAATAGGTAATCTCAGTTTTATAGATTTGATAGTAATGTTAACCCTTGTAAGCTGTGAAATTGTGGACGTCGATAAAAAGTAGCAATTTTTTAATCTTTTGCCATTAAAACGTATGAAGTGATCGTGAAAAGGAATTCTGATAAAAAAAAGATTATATAAAAAGAACTCTTGAAAACATCAACAGCAAGACATTTTTACAGGCTTTCATTTCACTTGTGTTATAAGCTCAAGTTATGAACATATAAGCTTTATCTGAAAGTTATAAAAACTTCATATCTTGCACACATTACATCAAAATTGAAGTACATAGAAGGTATTAGATGGTAAAGTCAAGCGATTAAAAAAGTCTGAATTGATCTGACATTTTATATAGAATTATATGTCAGACTAGGGGTATACACAGTTGCAAGGGGTTGAAAATTGTTGTCCAAATGCTGTTAAGAGTACTTTGACCTAAAAGATTTTTTGTATTGTATCCTAGTCTTGTTAAGTGCAGTCTATAATCACCCTTTTTTTGAAGAATATTACCTCATTCAGGACGGCGGATTTACGAATATTTGACGATGTTGTGTATTCCTTACCCAAACATTGGAGTGTTTGGAGAACAATTCGTTCACATTCGCAGAATATGTGCTCCGCAGATTATACTTCTTCGTTGCAGAACCGATCTTGCGAATTTTCTTAAATATTAACTTGTGAGCAGAGATTTGTCATTAGATCAGTGATTAGTCTGATCTGCTATTTATAATTTCTTCAAAATCAGCAGATATATTCCTATCGACAAGACATCATTATGCTTAGGCACCCTCAAACATCTAAATGAAAATTCAATTTCAGAAAAGAAAAAAAAACTTTTAATTCAATCACTCCTTTTATGTGTTCCTCTTGGCCTAATTTTACATTTCGGCATAATTTTTCCACCACGAAATGCTCAAATCTGTCAGCCTCGAAGAGTTAATCTTATTTCTTCGAGTTGAGGTCATTTCAAGAAATCTCTCCACAATAAGTTCACATACTACAAAAAATATATCCACAACTGTCCATGACCTTAGGTGCTACTATATGTCACAAAAAGGAACATTTCTTTGGGCCCCATTGAGAGCCTACATACAATACGATATACTTACATTTCGGGACTCTTGAGTTCGACTTTAATCCCATGTTTGTTTACGCTAAAACTGATGAAGGCCCAAATAATACGTTGTCGTGGGTATAATTATAGAGGCCGATCCCTTGCCAGCGGACAGAGACAAAGTGTGGTACACAATGCAACGAACTGCACC
Source organism: Dioctria linearis (assembly GCA_963930735.1). Classification (NCBI taxonomy): domain Eukaryota; kingdom Metazoa; phylum Arthropoda; class Insecta; order Diptera; family Asilidae; genus Dioctria; species Dioctria linearis. Next base: position 20,619,616 of record OZ005744.1, read on the forward strand.
ATCCCATCCATGCCTCCCGATCAACGATACATATAATGTGTATGAATGTAGAAGCATGTGTCATGAATTGACTTTACATTGAATTTCAGGCTTACCCAGCCCAATGTGTGTACCGTTAAAACCTTGAACGCACATTTATTAAGTGCCTGCATGAACTCCAAAGGTAAAATTACCACTTAACTGTGAAAATATTTGGACACAGTCACTATTGTGTTTGCCTTTCAACAGCGATTCGTAACGAATAATTACGTCGCGAAGTGTTCTTCTTTATTTATTAAAAATGTCATAAGACGGTGATTTTTCTTCTTTTTTCTGGGTTTAGCATTTTAAAATGAAAGAAATGCTGAAATTATAATCCAATTCCTATTTGGGTCGTGATATAATTAATTAACAGTTAACTCTTGAATTAATGAATATGTATGAAGGAATTGCTATAAGAGATTATTGATATTATTCTAAGGCTATATCTATGCCAACATACATAGCTGGAAGTACCTACATACAGAGGAAGTTTTCAAAGTCAAAGGATCAGTAAAATGGGTATAACTTCACTGGCTGATATGACATCGGTATGATGTGATCCTCTTCAATGTTTAAACGGTGTCGATCATGTAATTTACGTAAAATTAAGCTTTCTTAAATCAAGCTTACCGCCTTCTATAAGTGGACACTAGGTAGATTTCATTCCAGTTAATTTTTCGTTCTTTGAAATTTTTATTATGATAAAATAAATAGAAAAATTTAAAAAGTGCAATATATAAAATTTGTCTCTTTATAGTCCTCCTGCTGAGGGTAGAACATTAAAAGGCAGCCTTGTTCATAAATGTAGACCTCTGGAGCCAAAAGGTCATCACTCCTTACAGGTTACTTTTGTATAATTCTCATTACTTAGCATGAATGTTACCACTAACACTACATACATAACCACAACCAGTCTTGGGGGAAAAGTGTTTTAAAATCCATTTAAAAAAAATTTCTATAAAAGAATACTGAAAAGGAAATATAAACTCACTGCTTATCCCTTATCTGTAACTGATTAAGACTTCAAAGAACGCCTACGTGTTTCTTTGCGCAAAAGATGGAAATACATAGTGCAGCTAGCCTGCGAAGCCTGTGGACATGACAAGCGACAAGACGTAACATATGGTTGCTACCAGAGAGCATAAATTGTGTCCGAGTACATTGTCTTTTGTGCACCTAGCACCTCAATTGTTTACAGGAATAAGGAGAATTGGTTGAATTGGTTGCGCACTCCCCAGGTTCCCATTGAGTGAGTGTAGTGTAATGCTGAACCGAATAGAGAAAAGTGACACAGTATAGTGTAACATGAGAATAAATTACGCTGGTCACACTTGCGTGAATTTATTACATCCATAATATTGCTTAATGTGTGCAGTTTTCCTAGCTTTAATTGCATTAGTCAAGCGAGAAAGTTATTGCACTTAAGCTTGAGAGAATACCATTAAGGGACAATGAATTCGATATGGTTTTGAAGGATTTAGGAAAATTTTCTGGTTATTTATGAAGTTTTAATGAAGATTACATCTTAAACGATAAAGGAAATTTTAACTATGCATGTATTTGCAATGAACTTTATTTATATAAGATGTATACAGGGTGATGCCGGCCAATACATCATAAAGGTATCAGGGAGAAGAAAAAAAATAAAAAATTTCCTTCACTACTACGCCCCGCCTTGGTCCCCTTGAGGGGCTTACTCTTTACGAGTAATTACCGCGGTGCAAATTTGCTTAATTTAGCCATAATTTCACTGACATTTTCCGCTTTCCATCAAGCGCTCTCAATATACAATGTTATTAATAATATTTATAGTCCTATTATTGGTGAATGTAATTGTCACGAAAAGTTATATGAATTAAGACATAGAAGCTTTTTACATTCCGTTTCTTTTTTAGTAAGCCGTACTTGATTTGGAAAAAGGATCGTCGCTTCTGGTTTTCATCTTGAATGACTCCACTCTCATTAGTTAATATTTGTCAGGTTAGAGGTTAGAGAACGAGGACTTGTTTGTTGGACTCTTTTTTAGGATAAGAAGTACCCCAAATGCTCTATATGTATAGGTATACAGCAATTCCATACCAAAACGATCAACATTCCTGAGAACAGTAGTAAGGCGCTTGCCACTGAAGTATGGCTATGAGGCAGGGAGCCTAGATAACTTTAGATCACACTACACTACTAATCACGCTGAACTTCACATTAAAAATGAGAAATGCGTTACTTCTCACAATAACAGAAAAATCACAGAAAATTAGATGAAATCAGCCTTTGTTACATTTCTGCTGAAGCTCATAAAATATCTTCTATAGAGCTTCCATGTGATAGGTATAGAAGCTCTTGAGTTACTTATGTACTTGCACCTTTGCTTATTTTTGTGGATAGATCAGTGAATATTCTTCTAAAGAGCTTCCAAATGATGCTTCGGGAAGCGCTTAAATTATACTTCTGACAGCGCTGGTTTTTCGTCCCAATGTGTCGTGTCGTGACACCAAATAAAAATTTCGGTTTCTTTACTTTTGCAAGGAAATTGTTAGGTTATGATGCTTACCTCTTTAAGGAAATAGTTGATCTTATAAATTTTTGTTACAATTTGAATTGAATCAATATTAAATTAGCGTAGTGCTATTATCTGAATTATAAAGTACATTTAAGGCCCACAAATTTACATTTTCCAGACCGAATTTATTCAGATTCATTTAGACTTCGACTTTCATAATCATCATCTAAGTTGTAAAATCTTTCGCTGGATTTTGGTTCATGCAGCTGATTTCAACTAACTTCCAATCGCTAGTTCATATTTAGGTATTTTTGTTTCGTAATTGAATCTCTAGTCTAAATAAGTGTTCCATTCGTTATTTACTCTCTTCATAGATTTTTCCGGATTCCATACAGTGCGCTTATTTGTAATTATGTATGTATGCAATGGAGTTAGATCTTGGTAGCACAATTTATTGAACATAAAAAAAGTTATGTCTAATCAGGTGTTATTTAATTTATAATTGGAGAATACAAGCTATTGGATAATACATTAGCTCTGTTTTTATATTCAATATGACGCCTTGGGATAAGATGATAAAAGAATAATATGAAAGGAAATGGAAAATTGTAAAAAATTCTATGTTATTGAGCTATAATCAACAGCCGAATTAAAAGTAACTTTGCTTAAGATATTAATACGGTATTGCATAATTGGTGGAAATAGAAATTGTCCTCGGTGGGCTTATGTATGATAATTGAGCTACACTGAGCAGGTTTGAAAGCCTCATGAAGTGCATTCCAAGATAAATATTTAGCAAGGCTCAAGTTCTATCTTTTTTCACATATATAAAAGTCGACTAAAAGTTTTGAATAATTTTCATTGATCTGCTGCACGATATTTCTGTTATATTATTTTTGTATCATTTCACATATTTTTGTTATTGAGTAGGTACTAAAATTTTTTTTATTATTTTTAGGTTAACATGGAAAAGCCAAGAGCTACTAGGAAATGGATAATGAAGAGAATGGTCCAGAATCCAGTCAGATATGGAAGTAATTTTGATTCTCTATAATCATAAGATTGGCTTAGAATCTAATTAGATGGAGAGACTATAATATATTGATGTCCTATGATATCAAGCAAAATGAAGAAAAAGAAAAGAAAAAAAACTGCATGCCCAATATATGGTATGTACCAAAAATATTTATTTTATAATAGTGAATATGTAAAATGGGCGGTCTCTAATTGAAAAAAAAGTAATAATCGAAGAGAAAGTAAAATTAAAATTAAGACCTTAAAGGTGACGCTTGTAAGATTAAATTGCTGCTATGGTTGGTAAGAGAAAAGCCAAAAAAATGTTCCCAATTCTCGATAACAATGCAACAAAAAACAACAAAATTAATTCCTATACAAGTTCATTGTCCGCGCCCATATGTCTGCATCTAAGAGCAGTTCGTAAACTCGCATCAGGCGAAGATTTAAAAAAAAAAAAAAAAAAAAAAAAAAAAAAAAAAAATATATATATATATATATATTTATAAAAATAAAAGCCTAAAAAGAAATACATACAAAGAAAACAGCAAGCTCTACACCTCCTATTCACCTGTGCTTCGCCTCAAGAAAATTTCTATATTTATGATTGCACGAGTGGATTAAATTAACGATCTTGTCTCGATCTCCTCTTCATATGGATGGTATATGTTGGCATTCTGCTGGCTCCGTCCAGTCAGCCAGCCAGCCAGCCAGCCATTCCGATCAAAACATTAAGAAAGCGCGAAATTTTTAAATGTGTATCTTAAAATATGCATATGCAATGTAGTTATGTATGAATGCATGGATATATTTTCTGAGATTTCCTTACGCACCTTCAGGCATAAGGGATGACTCCACTGACTCTATCTTATCTTGAACTGATCATAGAGCAATATTCGCGGATGAATGATGCTGGTGCCAGTATTTGTTGGTGTTCCTATTCGCCCCCTCTACTCGTCCCTCTACCCCACCTCTTACTTATACCCAATAAGTAAATGTTTCATGCTGGGGTACTCTGTTGATGTGATTTATGCAATCAAGTGGCGCTCTTCGATTCAGATACTCTCGTAATTCGTGATTTATTCAAGAGTTTCATCAATGGGGGATTTGATGAGATGAAGGCTTTTCAATGGTAGGTCACTCCCTGCTGTGTCATTGTTAATAGCTTCAACTTCATATTATGATTGGTATTAGTAATATTTGCATGAATTTAATTTTTCTTATATGTATTTGTATATACGAGTAGGGTCTATGAGGCGTAGATAATCCTTCTTCTATTGTATATTAATATTACGGTTATTTTAATAATACCTAGTTTTTGGATAATATTATGAAAACGAGCATATATTATGTAGGAAACTATGAAAATTTTTATCTATCTAGTAGAGTTTTGGGCATATCTTCGCTAATGATGAATTTAACATCTTCCAAGCACCTCATTTAGGAGTCTCTTCTTTGAATGAAATACAAGTAATCTTGTTGTTTATTATGAAAGCGGTTATATATCAACAAACATCCCTTCATTGCCATTTCCATTAAAATGGATGGAAATAGCCGAGCTTTTTAAGCGAAAGCTTGAAAAATTAAAAAAAATTTTCCAACACATTCGAAGTTAATTGTGAAAAACTATTACTACAATTAAACAGGTGTTACAATGATGTCGTTATTCAATATCGACGCAATTAAAAAAAGAGATACGGACCTTGCCTACAGGTTGCAATTATTCTATTATTTAAGTCATTCGTGATTGTGGGTGTTATTGTTGACACTGTTGTTAATGTTATCCCTATACGACAGATATGCATCTATTATGGAATATACACACTCACCCCCCCACACACACACTTTGGAATATGCATTTGTATTACATATTTCCTTCTTCAAAAAAACAATTTATAAAAATTTCAAGCCTCCTTACCTGATGAATTTCATCAGATGATGATGATTTACACCGAAAAGGGAAAGGAGTGACATCCAATCGTTGGCCAACATACGTCAACAAGTTCAACAAGTTCAAAAATAAAATAAACTTGAGTAGTATGTGCAACAAAATAAATGTGGCCAATTTCGCCTTCTCATATTAAAATGTCATTGTTAAGCACTCAATCGTTAACTTTTTTTAGCTCTTTGATTAATGAATTCTCGATTTCGATTTCAGTAATTACGTGCGCGCAGAGACTTCATTTCATTCGTATGGTTACCATTCTCACGGAAGTTTGCGTGATCTCGTTGTCGCGTTAAATCCTTTCACTGATTAATGGCTGGTGGTGCTGAGCATTTGGTGGGCCACAGCTTTAAATTATAATAAATTGTGTGAATAGATACAGATAGGTAGGTATATGTAGGCAGTTAGTAAGGCTAAATAGGTAGAAAAGTTCATTTTTTTCATACTCTTGATTTGCTGAAGGTTGATAATCTTAAAATGAACATCTATTAGCGAACTTTTGTTCGATGTGGAAGTTCTACATCTTTTCAATTAAATCGCCCAAGGTCAATGGTGTAAAGGCCACGGTGTGAAAATCAATTTTTTCTGCATTGATTATGGAAATTATGGAAGTCTCAAAAGTACGTGTTTCAGTATGGGCTGGTCGTCGTCTAAGGTTTGAATGCGGAAAAGTTTTTATTAAGATTTATTGAGAAAAATATCCTACTCACAGATGTTTGAATGGGTGAATTGGGGAATTAATATTAAAGATAAGGCGAGATAGTTTCATGCCCTTAAAGGGTAACAATGCTCATAACAAGGTCCGTGCAGTTGTACAGAATTGTCATATTTCTTAGTGTGAACCTCCAATATTGTCATCTACGAGATTCGAAACTCTATAATTTCATTTATTTTTTTCTGTACTCATTGTTGCTATAAGCTGCTGGCATTTTCTAGGCGGTTTGATCTGTCGTGGTAAACTGCAGATCAAATGTAGATATCGCCTTTGTTTTTATCCAAGCGCTAAGAGCGCTAAGTTTACCCCTATTCAAATCCTTATATCTGTACCTATATCTGTAAAAAAGGGGAACATCACATAAACAAAATCTTTAAATGTTGAAAGCTTCACAAATATTGAATCGTCAAGCATAGAAACCTCAAACTTCAAATTCCCAAGGAAAAAATTCTCAGACACAAAATTCCTAAGGCCCAAAGTTGACCTACTAAAATGAGACAGACGACAGACACCGAAGGAAACTCAAGAAAAGCTCGAAAATCTGCTTTGAGTATTTTGTGTTTTGAAGATTTGCTGTCTTGGGGATTTTGTGCCTGGGTATTTTGTGCCTTGTAGATTTTGTGCCTTGGCTATTCTGTGCCTTGAGAATTTTGTATTTGTACATTTTGATTTATAATCTAAAACAGTCTGTAAACGTAATTGTTTTTGGAGATCCCCAAATGATCAAACACCCTCAGTGGCGCCATCTCCATTAATGTCTGGGTTCATAGAACGAAATATTTAAAGTTAAAAACTTAGCTTATGATTTTCTTTATGCCTTTCTTAAATATTAATGAGTAGCACTGTTTCTATGAACTTTTATCAATTTACCTTTAAAATAAATGTCATGCTTAAAACATAAAGATAAATTTGTATGTTATCAAAATACATATATAATCTGTTTCCCATAAGATCAATGATCTTTTCCGGAAGATCTGTATTACAATCAGATCTATTCATGAATTTACAGCTTATTGTTTTCAATTGGACAAAAATAGAATTCTTGAGAAACAAGTTCAATGGAATTTAGAATACATTTTGACTTATGAATTAAGTATTAGTGTGTTGATGTAACACTATTTCCATGTTCTTTATTTTGTCATACAATGATTGAAGATTGTCAAGGTCCTTCACTAAAACTCTTTGTATGTATTTAGGCATGTATGTTTTTGAGAGTTTCCGTGGTTTTTGAATTTTTTTAATATAATCGTAGAAGATGATTTATATTAAAGAGTCTATTTGAAACCAGAGAAAGATAACATTCACCGTAAGGTAAAAATAGGATAAAAAGAAAATTGCTTGATGTTATTATATTCTTTCAACCAAAGAATATCATATGTTAACTAAAAATTACAAACAGGACTAATTACAATTTATTTATAATTACCTCCTTTATCTCACTGACTTGCACATATAAGACCACACCGCGTTGATGTTTTCATTTTTGCTCTATTTCACTTACGAAACCTTATAAAAGAAGAGAGAGAGCAAAGTAAATGATTAAAACAGAAGCAACTTGCTAACATAAGCCAAGCCCATGGTCTCCCCGCAGGGAGGCCCGTATACAACCATGAAATTGGGATATCTACTTACTTGTTTCGTTGTAAGTTAAGTTCATTAATTTTATGAAAAGAGTTGGCGTTTTTATATAAATCGAAGATCATTAAATGCTTGCAAGATCACATAAATAAAATGTTAGTCATATCGCGTGTGGCCGTAATAATTTTGCGATAAATTTCATGAGGACTTGTCCGAAGTTACGATGACGCGAATAGAGCGCACCTGTAATGTGACTTTATTGATTTCTCTTCTTGTATATTCTGATTTACTTTTTCTGTAAGTGTAATATTGATAAAGATTTTTAGACTAGAGCATAAATTTGAAAATTTTGTAATCACTTTCTAAATTATGAATTTTTTGAAAGTTGTAAAATTTGTTCAAGGAGCATATTTGATTCATAAATCATTAAGGCCCGTATGTATTTTGTGCCAGACAAGTTTACCGCAATTTCTGGTCTTAAATTAATATCTGTCACTCTTCAATGGTTGCTTTTCTCGTTTTGCAATAAGTGACAGATAACATGGCGTACATTTTAAGACCAAGTTACACTAATAGTTATTGCCTGGTGGTATATATGGCCCTAAGTCAAGTTATACTGACTATTGCAGGATCTTTGTTTCAAACTGAAACACAGACAAGTCTACTTGATTGGCAGTCGAAAATGTTATTCTAAAATTTTTAGTTAAAGGCATTTTTTTCATACAAATCAGGTACTTTGGACTAGATGGAGAAATGCATCTGTTTATTGAAAGATGCTGTAATTTTAGTTGGGCCGCGAATTTCAGTAATATTGTAATAGTCGAATAGCTTTTTAGTAAGCATTGTATTTATTGTCAGCAGAATGTCACAATTATTGGTTGGCTCCGGTTAGCCAATATGCTATCCAGTACGCGGATGTATTTAAAACTAGGATCTACCTATTTCAGGACTGTTGCTGCTGTGTTATACTTATGTATATTAATGACCTATCTCTCGCGGTTCATGATATTATCATAGTAAATAATATCATGTAGATAATGTTAAAAACAAACAGGAGCAGTAGTTAAATTCTCTATGGCTATATAAACAAGGTAGTTTGTAAAATACATATGGTCCATTTCTTCGACTCTGGTTCTCAGCTTCAATCTGGAGAATAATAATTGTAAAGAATACTTTGTAAGCCTTATCCATAATATTACAGGCAAATACTAATTGAACAACGCAAACCGGAACAAGAAAGGGATAATGTAAAAGTTTCTGAATAAATGAGATTAAACAGAAGTACTAGAATATAGAAATTTCTTCTGACTCTATGTAGGTCTTCCTAAAAATTGGAACTAGCTTTTATTTACTCTTTAATTAATTTATCTATTAATTACATCAATTTGACCAGAATCAAATGCTTTGCAAAGTGCTAGGCTTCTTCAAAAATTCATACAATGAAATAATTATAGAAATGCTATAAGCCTAATCGGAAACTTTGTGTTGTAATTAGCTAGAAGGAAGGTGAAATTTTGTTTTGATAAAGTTACAACTTTTCTAACTAACCCACATTTCCAAATATTTCTACTTAATAGACTCATTTTATACTATCAACAATCAACCCTCATAGTCTAATTTTATTTATCATACTAAATCTACAAAATATGAACCAAACTGCCGGCTATATATTATAAACCTTCCAAAGGCAGTTTTAAACGCAAATAATAACCTTTCGTGCCTCATTACAAGCAATTCAACTACAATAATTGGTTAAAGTTATGAGAATTACTCTAAATATCTCATTTTATTTTTTTTTCTTCTTTACACTCGCCATATTTAAGTATAAAGCGTGATGTGGCTAAACGTAGCAGCGCCCATTTAATGTTTACCACTTCCACAGAAGCAAGGTGAATTATAAAACTCCTCCAGAAGGGCAATTACTTAATAAAAATTATTTACAGAATATTACCTATCAATTTTGAGTAAGAAGTTATGGGCAATTTATAATGCAATCAGCCACTTGTTCAATTTTCTACCAGCCTACGCGATGCACCTCCAAACCAAACCAGGATGTATATAGTTATGTACATGTTTATGGCTTTCGAATATTTATGTGAACAACTCAAAGTTGGACCTGCACTTGAAATGGAGTGCGTCCAGTGAATTGCGCAGGCCAAAGAGTGTATATACTTATCGGGACGACAGCCAATAATAGACTTAAAACCTGACTTTAATCGCAGACCCGTGCAGATCACTTAAATTTCCAGAAAAATACGGTTCACGTCGAGAAAATTATATTCTCATCCAAGAAAATGTCTTAATTTTATCGAGACCATTTGTTTCCCCATAATTGAAGAGGCTGTGACTTGCGCACTAAAAATGTATGTATGAGATATATGTACTTCTACTGTCATTGCAGGTTGCTATCAGTTCACATGAAAAATGTTAACGTCTCGTTCTGAACGGATTTGTTTTTTTTTGTTTTTTTTATAATTCCGAGAGGTTTTGTATGAAGTAGAAGTTTCAATTTGTTTCTTTCAGTATTATGTCGGAGAAAATAAAATAATGTAAAAAAAGTAAATTTAGCAATCTTAAGGAAAGAGATCGGATTCATAGATCATGGATTTGGAATTCAATTTAATTTTAGATTGTCTCTTTTAAGTTGTTGCTTTTAAAATTTATTGACAATCATATAAATACATAAATTATAGGGGACTGTCAAGATCCATAAAATGTATAGGTGAAAATATGCTCCTTATTTGTTGTGAAAAATATCAGTGTCGTCATCGAATTAGATACTCACAATACATCAGAAGATGTCGTTGCAGTTGAGTTAGAATATCGAATAATGAAATCCCAACGAAAATAACTCCAAAATGGAATGAATCTAATAAAAAATGTCTTTAAAAATTTTGGGAATGTATTTTTCTAGATTTGCTACCTTTGGCGCACGAGAAAATAAAATGTCTTCGGAGAAAATTGTATCCTAAAAAAATGACATAATAAGCGATATCCTATCAATTAACAGTAACATAAAAAGCACACACAGATTACGCAAGTTACCAAGAAAATATCATTCACACTTCCCCAGTCGCTCTCTTTGAAACACCTATTCCTAACAAAGTGTTCTAGGCTCGCTGAACTGCGACCTCTTCAATCTTCCAATGTGCACAAACTATCTTTCTGCCATAGGCATATAGAGCGCCATTTAAATTAAGATGTTACTTAAATTACATGCATTTTACTACACGCTATAAATTTGAATTCAAGCTGTCAAATCTGCAACACCATACAGCCATATAGAAAAGATCTTTGAAAATTCCTAATCCGCAGTGATTGTGGCGGCGGTGACGGTGATGGTGGTGGTGGTGGCGGCAGGTAGAACATACAGGTAGTACCTGGTCGACGCGGCGATAGAGCGTTTATTATTTGATTACCGTGATTGGCGTTCGTGAATAATATATGTTATACATGTACATAATGCACTAGTCTACAAACATATTATATATGTAGGCACTATATTTTGTTGCAGCAGAGGTGCATTACATGCAATGACTTATCAGATTCACTCCTGATGGACTGTTATTCATTGGATTTTATTTAATAACCGCTCGCTGAACTCATTCGGGGCAACAAATGTATCACTCTGCATTATGCTGACGCTGCCTTTCGTCGACGGCAACGCTATCAATTCGGAACGACAGCTCGATACCGAGTGGATCAATCATTCGAATTGCATAATCGAGTAAAACACTTTGGGTAAAAGGGTGTTCATTTCAAATGAGCTATTCAAGTGATGGAGGCCAAGTAAAACACTTGATGTTTCATTAGCACATACTAAATGTATACCTTCTCTATGTTTCTCCATCTGTAGACGTCTTATGCATTGGTTTGTTGACAGTTTTGCAAAACAGATCCAATGTGTACAAAAGTGGAGTGTATGTAACGCATGTGGAGCGTACCAGGAAAACATTGACCACGATAGAGTAACAGGCATTTCAGTTTCCTTTAATTGCCAGCTCAGGTGGATTACAATTTGCAATCTCATTCTCAAATTATACAAAAAAAAAATAAGTGAAATAAGCGCAATCGTAACTATGTTTGTTTGTGATAATTATTTGCTTATTGATATTTTATTTCGACTTTCACTAGATTCCTTTTCTTAAGACTTTTCTGTTGTTGTACTTTTGATATATGTATACTAGTTGAACAGCTGAAATTATAACTGATGTGGGTTCGTATTTTGATTAACGGATATTAGTATAGGACATTTTTATGAAAAATTACGGAAAAATATATAACTCGTTGCATATTGTTATGGTACATATTGGAGTGAGTATTAGTGGGCATGAAGTCCAGTCTGTCAGCCTGAGCTGACTCTGTGAACAAGCTTGACAGTGCAGGGCGACACGTCAGCACCTCGGCTATTGCGGAAGAGTTAGTAGGGTGGGTTACATATACAAAAAATATCGTGCCTAATCGCAAAAGAAACGCAGCACCACATCCTCCGGTCCAGAAGGGATCCGTACTCCACTTACGTTAACTCATTTGGAAAACGTAGATGACATGCCTTTCTTGTCGTGCCCCATCCACCCAAAGACATTGCGGTCGAGCTTTTGCAATCCTATATTGATCTGAAATGTTTAGTGGAGGAGTCAACCTATTCAACCATTGTCAAGAGGGGAAAAATAAAAATTGCCTAGCACTTCGTGTCGAAAATAAACATCGTTAGAATTTAATGAAACTATTGTTCACAAGAGAATTATTAGATTATTGGGTGACTTCAAGTTATTGGCATTAAGGTATGCGCACTTTTATGCCAAACATGATCCACAAAAACTGAACACTATAGGTTCTATTACTAATGTATAGCAAGATAGAGTAAATAGTTAAGGATTGAGGGATTTCAAGTAATACATAATTCAATTTATGCCCATGAAAATGAAAATGTTCACTGACTAAACTATAGCAAGATATACTAAATTAGATAATTAGATTAAAAATATTTACTTATCCGCGTCTTTGGGATAAAAATAACCTTTTAAGATATAAGAATGAAAACGAATATGTTCATTTACTGAACTATGGATTAAAGCATTTCAGGTTGTATTTCCATTAAGATAAATATATATTTATGACCAAGTTACTTTTCACAGTGCAAAAACGGATCATTGAACTCCTCTGACTCCTCAATATTTTAACACGTTGCCGTACGTCACCTAAGACACTGTAAGCAACTTTTAGGACTGTTACGGTAGGCTATCACATACGGGAGTGCAAGCCGACAGCCACATACAGTGTAACAAAAAAATGCAACCAAAAAATTCATAATACTCATGATTTTATTAGATCTATCGTAGAGGCGCCTCTTTGATGTAACCGACTCTCTTGAAAGTAAAATCTACTGTCCTATCGTCATCGTATGTAATCTCAAGAATCCTAATTTCATACAACCCTCCACAAACACTTAATTCTTTTGGGATTGCGTTACTGGGTACCTGCTCTAGTAATATCTAAATTATCCTATTTAAGTCTAATAATTAGCCGTGAAGTACGTCCTTATTTTCTGCCATGCTGAGTTGGGAACTTGTGGTAGCTATGAGGTCCATAACTAACGCCTTGCTATTAGCAGCGGACACACGCTAATGCCTAACTATTGCTCTTGAGACTCTTTTCACGGGAAAAATGTTGGAATTACTAGCAACGAAGGTACTCACGAGTCGTGCCTAGTGCGGGTGGTTTTTTAGAAAATCCTCTGGGCCATCATCAAAATCGGGACCAAATGGGTTCAGACAAGCAAAATAACAACTCCTGAGAATCCTGGAAGTCCTATCGGGGCTAGTTAGCACCTCAGTGTATCGGTGTCTGGATTCCTCTTAATCTAAAATTTGAAGCCGTCCTGATCTTCTGCAAAATTCCGGATTTTAGACACAGTGTTTTCCTTGGGGTTATTCAGGGAGCAATCTGAATAATTCAACTCGGATTCGATAAAAACTCTCTGCCGCTTCTCAATAACAGGACCGAAGTGGACTTTTTCTGCTTCAACTTGTCATGATTATTCGATTCTTTTTCTTATATTTTATTCTCGAGGAGAAGATCTATCTAATAATATTTTATGGTCTACAAGGATCTATAATAGGAACGCTACTTTCCAGGCAAAACAATTTTTCGTGAGTCCAGAAATTTTCAAGTACACTATTTTAGTTTAGCAGGGGTTGACCTAATAGATTACACCTATCAAAGACAATGGTTTAGTCTTTTACGTATGATGTACTTAAACAACTTGTAACGTCTATCTCAGAAAGATGATCTTATTAGTTATTGGATAAGATCCATCACAAATTTTTTCTTACAAATTTCGTTTGTTTTTTAATTTCACAAAAATCTTTTTTGTAGTTACGCTTTATCTGAATCAAATCATGTTTTTCATTGTGTTCCACAAGAATCTATTCTCGGGCCATTATTTTTATCAATCGGCCAAGATCGGTGCAAGATCATAAGGTTTTATGTTTATGCAAATAATATCCAGATATTATCTGTGGATTAACTGAGGATTCCATTTATCGGTTTAACAATGATTTAATGGGCGTGTTTAAAATGAGCTTCCGATAAAAGGTGACAGGATTTTTGTTGATTGGTAATCAGAAGTTTGTCAGTTAAAATCGTAACAAAAGAAAACTAATTACTTGTCACATATTTTTGCAACGCATTCTTGATTGAAAGATTAGTCGGAAAAACTTTCCAATTTTCAATTGATATTTGACATTCATAACTACACATTTCAAGACTTGTCGATTTTTGTAACAAAAGTGCGAAAACTGAAATTTTATAAATTTGTCTTAATTTTCGGACGATTCTTGTCAGAAAGGTTTGTCAGCCTTTTGTCAAGTTTGTCTAGTTTTATGAACTAGAGCTTAGAATTTGTTCAGCCGTAATTTTATATTGATAGGTATATAAACACAGTATATAACATATACCCAAATTGGAATATATTATGAAAGAAGATGGAGATTTGAAATAAGAAAATCTCAAAATTTTAACTTTATATAACTGTATTAAATGCATTGAATTCATCATCTCCATATGTTCTGGAAACTTCATTATAACTTGCCTAATTTTCTTAATACCAATCTACTCTCATGAGTACCTACCCCAGTTTTTTTTTTAACATGCGGTACAAATCAAATCCGAAATATAATTAAGTACGTACATAAAATCAGTTCTTAAAGAGAGAGAGATATTTTCTTTTTGAAAAGATTTACATACATTAAAAGAAAAACCAAAAAGAAAAATCTTTTCAACTGTTCGTCACACAAAAGATATTTTTTCTGGACTCATGTCAGCGGTATTGGAGAGAAGCACTTGAACTCGAAAACTCCAAAATGCAATACAAACTGAGTTATTTATTGAACGTTTTTGTCGGTCTGGTGTTAAAATATTATCGATATTCAATCTCATTGATTTATTACGATTGTAAAAAATGATGGAATGAGAAATGATACTGCGAACTCACCAAAAGACGAAGAAAAGCTTTTACGGTTAAATATTATATTTAAATTTGAAAGGCAGCATCCAGCACTCATGCAATAAAAAATTTTTATGTGAGGGCGAGCATGAACAAAAATTCCAGCTTAAGCTGAATTTTATGAATATTCCTCGTAAATAAAATTGGTTTGGTTGGCAGGTATTCATGCAAAGATTCCTTTTCGGTATCAAGAACAAATTCAACTTTTAATTATAAGGTGAGGTGTTTTATGTCTTTCACTTGAATGTAACTATATACCCGCATCGTCTACACCTCTGGAATATATATATTATGTATAGATGTATGTAAATAATACATATTGTGTGTGGACTACTTTTGAAAATAAAAATTTAAATTTTTTTTTCTTCTTTAAATTCCGGGCTGTAAATTTTTTACAATTGTGTGAGTTAAATCTGGAGCTCACATAAATATTGTTTTGTTTGGAATCAATTTTAAAAGTAGTTCGAGTTAATCCTTTCTCATTCATTTACTTAAGAATGTGATCAGGTTAAACTTTACATCAAGTTGATTTAAATTTTCTTGAAAGACCAATCTGAACGCAAATCCACACCCGTGTGAATCTCATAGGAAACTTTATTGTTCGGTATTTTGTAGGTACACATAAGATTAATCAGTATAACAGCAATTCCAAACCATTTTTATGTGTTTATCATAAAACAAACTGTTGACGTATCTAAGTTATAAATTATGTCTGGATTTAACTCGATGATGGTCAGCTGAAGTAGCGATTAAAAGAAATGTTCACAATTATCATTCTAACTGATAGATCTCGATGAGTTTTCGGAGGTTTTAAGAAAAAGAACAGTATTGTATTTCAATTCCATTTTTGGTATACATAAGGCTATATCTTAAGCCCTATATTATTTTCCTTTTATAACCACTTATTGCAATATTAATTTGTTTGCATCCTATATGAAGCTATATTTTTAAAGGCCTATCGAAATCAATGAAAATGACCGAACCATTAGTGATGTAAATAAAAAAAAACATTTTTTAATTATGGGAACTGTGAATCGGCATCGAAAAAGGTCCCTTTGTTTGGATACAATCGAATCTAATTCAAACAGATAAATGCGAACAATCGAAGAGCACTCAGATTGGTTCCATCCAACTAAGAGAATTCTGATTATTCAACACTGCTAAAGAAGACGTTGAGTTACAGAGCTGAAATTTTTTACAAGGTCCGTTCTCGTATTAATTGTATGTTTAAGTACGGAAATGGGAAAAATTAGGGAATTCTTTCATCATAGGATTGCTTTATAAAAATCCCGTTTTTCACTAGATATTTGGACAGTGATTAAGAAACGCATTGACATAGAAGAACGTTCTAACTTATACGTTTTAAATGTTCTGAAGAGTTTTTCGGAAAGTAAAAAGGTTTGAAATTGGCTATAATCATTTTTACTGTCTACAAAAAATGCGGAAACTTACCTACTTTAATTATCTAATTTGCATATTTCCAAAACAGTGAGGTGGATATATTTTCAATTCATCTAGGGTATCACCAAAATAGGTTTTAGACCAATTATAACTTCTTTCCTAGATTTTTATTGATGAGTTCTGAATTGGATAGAAAAGTCCTCTTTCGAAAGCTAAATAAATGTTAATTCTAACGAGTATTTCTTCTCTTCGGTTAGCAGTCTTTCAGTCTCATTTGGTTAGACTTTTAGTCACAATGAAACCGAGTATCAGCGAAAGTGTTATCTGTGAGTCGAAGTGATCGCAATTACTGACAAAATGGCTACGTATGCTGCTTATCGATAACGAAGAGGGTATGTATGCTCAAACGAAAAACAAAAGATACTGTCTAAAGATCCACATTTTTTAAGAGTAATTTTATTAAAATTGTGTACCTACATTAGCTCTATCTAGTCTTACGTATATAGACTAAGTCTTTAGATCATTTTTGAATAAACCAACTCTAACCATTATAGTTCAAGATCAGGTGACATCTCAACATCATTCCAAATATGTAACTAAGTAAATTGCCCAAATTTAATTTTGTTTGCAATAAGGTTTGTTCACTGACTAAATTGTAGCCTACAGAGCTAACATGTTCTTTTTGTCCATATATGAGACATTGAATGGTGTGAATCCAATGATAAACGGCAAAGGAATTTATGCCTGAACCTGTTGCATGCTTATATTGTTACTGTAAGAATAAATCCCAAATCAAAATTCTTCAGGCCAACCAGGAAAAATAAACCCCTCCAATCACCAGTCAAGTTAGTCAGAATATCGTTAGCATTTAAGTTGAAGAATTTGCAGCCCAGAAATGTCTCTCTAAGCCTCCCACAGCATAGCAGATAGCTGTGGTTTAAATACAAGTGCTTAAATGAAGATTTATAAACCTTTTTCTTTTTGACAACCATAAATGAATTTATATCCCTTGTCCTGTGATTGGACAACTCATATGTTACATGAACAAATGTTGTCTGGCCGCGGGGCTCTGATATGTTCGCAAATTTGTTTGAGTTCACCAGTATAAAGTGGCTCAGGACTCAAAGTTAACCACTCAGCACGAGTCTTATTAATATGTCAAAATATATGCATATATGCTATGCTACGCGACGAGCCTGTGAAACGATTGTGTGTAAAGCCTCAGTTATAATTTGCACTTGTTCAGAGGCCTTACCTGGGCAGAAATTTATTTTCAATTATGTGAAATGCAAAGGTAAATATTTTCTTCAAGGGGACGTTTTCAATTCATGAAAGTGGTCCTCGCGCTGCACTCTGATAAAACAAAAAATACAAAAATTGTTGCTGCACCTGTGTGATAAGGTAGAAATCACTCAAAAAAATTTTTTTTTTATTTTCCATAAAAACGATACCGGGAGGTAAGTGAGTTGATTTTACAAATTAGTTCCGTCAACAATTATATTTTGACGTCTGTTAAATCCACCATGTCATGCAATGTTTGTTTATGAAATTGAAACTTGTGAGATGGTGCGACAGCCTATAATTTTAAATTTTTGGAAAGTTATTTTTAATCTTCCAAGAGCGAAGTAAGAAATGTTGTTCGCATATCCGTTAACTTGAACTTAAAATTCGGGGTCATTAATTTGAACATATTAATTGTAGTTGCTAAGTTCTATTGTATGCCTAATGTTTAGTAGAGAGACGTAGAATTTTATTTGCGTTTTTGCAGGTCTTGCCAATTTGAAGTAAATAACTCAAGAAAAGTCAGGGAAAGGTGTAAGAAATATTTCAGTCCGTCAAGTCTAGCTAGTGATGCTTTTTGTTTTATCCCGAACTGTGCGAATGTGGAACAGTTTACCATCTTGTGTCTTTCCTCCGGCTTATAATCTGCCAAGATTCAAGGGTGCCTGCCATACATCAGCACCTCTACCACTCTCTAATCTTTCTCCTATCTCCTTCTTGCTATGGTGTGCTTTGCTTCATAGGGTATGTCATGATAAGCATACTGATGTTATTGAGTCGGTTCTTTCAGAGCACTTTCCTACTTACGTATTTTTATTACTAGGCGTTCCAGACACTTAGTAGAAACGAAGTCAACCTGATTATCTGAAACTTACTAGTACGTTTGGAAATAAATATGTAGCACTCTCAAGTGAAGCTAGGCGGTCGGCAATTATAATACAGGCTGTATAACTTGACATTGACAGATAAGAACAAAGTAAACTTTGTTATCTCTTTAATCTCAACTTTTTTTTTTATATATGTATACCAATCGCGTCTGGTTTCGTTCACTTCATAAGGTGGCACAACCAGACTTCAATCCAAGTGAATTCATTTACTTCCCTGAAAGTAGGTTTTCCAGGAACTTTTGCAGTTTTTCAACGTGTATCTAGTGGCCTTGATATTTGAGTTCTATCAAGACTTGGTTCAGTCTCAATCATTTTAAGTGATCGTAATTTCGGCACATATGTTATTTCGGTCGGCTGGTGAAACTATTTTTCTGTTTACACTTCAAGTAGCTGTACTCTGTCGGCATTGTAATCTATAATTGTTACTTTTTGAAATATTGTATAGATTTTAGCCTTTATTACTTAATTCTGGTCATTAAAATATGAAAAGTATCTTAAATATTGAACTATCCAAACTTCTTAAAAACAAGGAAGTCATTTATTCAAGCAAAAACTACTTATGTACATATGTACATTACTCTTATCATGGTTGGCTAAATAATTTCATTTCTCTTTCCCCATAAGTTCTATATTCCACAAGAACCAAAGATTAAGTACCTTTTGTGGACTAGTGAACAGAAAAAATAACAGAAAATAATAAATCATTGCTTTCTCCATTCTAGAAGTTCTTGGTCTTGCTTAGGTACCGTACACTTATATAATAGGATTCCTCTAGACTCACATCGGTCACCAGAAATGATATTAATCTTCGAGAGTCTACTAATTGCCAGCCTGCGTCATTCAAGCCTAGGATAAATAAACTTGTTCCTTTAGATCGTACGTCCAAGAAAACGGATGCTGTCGCGTTAGCGCCCTCACTGTGTGTTCCAGGCCAAGAAATTATCAAAATGGCATGAGTTGATATAAATTGCTCACGTTTAACCTACATACATATATGCAGATATCTATAAGGTACCTGTACTGTGCAAGTAGTAATAGTTAAAATCAAGGTGCTGGCACGGGATGCATATAATAATAGCAGCAAAAAGGTTGATAACAAATTTCCTCGGCATGGGTAATAAATTTACTCCGAACAAATCTAAGTTCAAGCCTTGGTCTCCAAAGTTATCTAAAAAAGCTGTCTTCGCATGCGCACAATTTATTAGTGAAGCAAGTGTCTAGGTAGGTGCGTGTATGTAGTAGCTAATTTTACAGGTTATAGGCTAAAACCATTTAAGATTGTGTTTTTTTTTTTTTTTTTTTAATATACAAATTGTTAATAATGCAAAATTAAATTAAGGGTACACATTTGAAATAATTTAATAACGGTATATCTGGTAACTACATAAATAAGTTGACTTATTACACATACTTTATTGGCTGAAAGTATTAATTCTCGTCGGCGGGACGAGAGTATATTTTATCACCTTGGCTGGGTACAACTGAAATATAAATTTAGGAATTAACTTGCCATATATTTTCATTATGGTGGACACTGAAATCATGTTTTATTTCATCACGCGCAGATTTTATATAAATTTACAGAAAAACGTTCGTTCAACAACTTCGAGTTGGAAATTGTTTATGAATTGATGGCATATGTACCTGGTGTGGTTTGGCCTTTTGTATAGAAGAGAAAAACCAACAAAATACTCTCCTGCCAAAAATGATTGTGTTGTTTCCTGATTACACAATAGCTGCCACCGCGAGCTAAGTAATTTATGCGGGACCTCAGCAAGTGATTGCGCGAATGATTGTAATAATTAATTAACTTATAAATATCAAGGATATATATAGATTTTTACATTGGTTTCGTGTTGTTTTTTGTTGTTGGACTTTTACAAAAGTTATTTACTACTTTGATGTCGTGTGGCAGATGTCGTGATGCTTGTTTCCGGGAATGTGGCAACTTTAGTAAAATTTGCCAGTATTAAAAAAAAAACAAAACAAGAAAATAATTAGCACTGCTTTTTTTAAAGGATTACTAGAATTACCTGTAGATTACATGTAGTTAAGCAGCCCAATGAGACTCTATTGTTTCTCTTAATTCCTCGATATCGTACGAACATACATATTGGACCCGATTTCATATTATAGCTAACTTTACAATCTGTGTATATGGGACTCCGTTTGAAATGGTTTTCCTTAAAGTATATAGTTCTTAGGCTCCTTATACGACGTTTGACCAGACATAACCGTTAAAAGAAGTCACTCTATTGGAGACAGTCGATTTCTGCTAGAGAAACACACGTTTTCCATAGCCGCCCCTAATATAGAGAACACACACTACTCCCCTTTTTCCGTTTACTATGAGAAGATTAGACGCTGAATTGAGTGCTACCGCTTACAAGGTCTGCTACTGAGAGCATGCCATTAAATTCGATTATTTTCCTTTTTTTTTATTGAATCAACAATTTAATTAAATGTATATCAAAACCAACTTCATTATTTTTGACATTATTCAAAACAAAAAAGACTGCACAAATAAAACGTTTCAAATGAAATAATTGATTAAGAGAAATTAGAAAAAGAAAATTCCATTTAGGATACCTACAACAAAAGAAATAGGCCCAGTGAAAATAGTCGTTAGCAAAACAAGTTCAACATTGAATTCCTCTCGTTAAAAATATCTGATGCGATAAGCGGAAAGCATGCCATCCAATGATGCATGCTAACTGGATGCAAACTGGACTCGCACAAAGGTGCCCAACTATATGGTGAATAGTTATGAATTACTTTGATCGAAATTTCTCTGAATTATTTCTTCCCCGTGTTATTGAGCTCCGTCTCAGTTTCATGATCATACTTCACCGCAACATTACTCGTATGTACAAACAACTTCAGTCTACATAATATTATGTATGTAAAAGATTTCGTTGAAGGCTGGCTTCTCTATGCACTATTCTGGCCATGAATAACTTCGCGCCGTTACCGATATATGTACGTAGGACATATGTAGGTATAAAATTCATATGACGATGCTTCCTAACGATGACGATTTCTTTGCTATAAAACTACGACGAATGGTATTGTTTGTGACTGATGAATTCGATAATTCGATAACTGTAGCTCCGCAAACCAACCACACCATGGTGACATAGAAATAGATTAATTAGTAGAGAAATGACTGGCTGTGCTGTGCTGGATCGGCTGAGCTTAGACGGGTGTCAAAATGTACTCCGCACTTTAGAAAGGTGTCTCAGATGAGTGTCAGATTAACTAGAAACGTGATCATGTCATTGATACTTCAATAAAACATTGCTCATCTAAAGGAATATTCACGAGACATACTTGACCCAGCTGGGAACGATCTAATCTCGTTAGAAAATCTTGTATAACAAAAAAAAAATCTGAAGTTCGACGTACCTATATAGTCACCATAGTAAATATGTTTCAGTCTTTTTTTTTATTATTTTCAATTGTAGAAGTCGTAGGTCAAGTGCTTTGAAGAAAGTTGTATTGAAATTATAGTTTTATTCAAAAAATGGATTTATGCTGTTTACAAAGGAGGAGATGACTTAGTTTTTCTTTTTGATGTGTGAATGTCTCTCATTTCTTTTGTTGCTTTTTTTTTTATTAAAGCTTATCTTGTCACAGCTTGCTAATGCGTAGGTCGCTAAAACGCAATTTTCTTTGCTGTTATTATAGTAAGACTCAGTTTTTTTAGCTGGCATATGTTTTGCGAATTGTACATGATAATTTCTAAAATATGCCAAAGCAAAGTTACTTAACGGCAATCAAAACACAATCTTCTTTTGTGCTCCAACAGATATTACAGATTACGGAAACTTTTTTTACATGTTAGGGGAGCTGATTAAGGTCGTGCATTTTTGGTTGATACCTGCTTTTGTGTTCAATACGTTAACAGTAAAAAGAGCAGCAGTTAATACCTGGACTACATGGAGTTATTCATTATTTATATCAACAACACCCACACTGCTTACATTTTATTGCTGGATTAATTTTGAATCGATATTCAGTCACCCAGAATTACTAGTACTAATATTATTGGCCTATGTGAGGACAGCCATTTACTTTGTATATCCTAGTATGTGGTACGTATTTTACAAGGAAACTCATAATATCATTTTGACGAAAATAGTCTCGAATTCAAAAGATCATATGACGTGCAGTCAGTCTACAATGTAGAATATGATTCAATTATTTACATTTTTTTCACAAATTGAATTTAATATTCTAGGTGAACTAATCATTACTGTTGAATATTCCTCAACATAATTGACACTGCAACAAACTGAACTAGAGACTTTCAGATGTACACCGAAATTAATCCTGAACTTATTTCAACTAATTTAATCCTTCGTGTGATATAGGGCAGATGGATAGATTCAGCCGTGTCTTGACAAATGGTTTAATTCTACCTACAGTTTAGAGTGAGCTCTGAATTACGTCATGAGCACACAACAAAATCCCAATATCCTTATAATGAGTGCCTGATCTGTTGTCCAGAAGAGTGACTCGACTATTGTTGGTCGCCCGGGTGGCTCGAACCGCCCTGTTTGTTGTTGGGGCCCAGACCTTATTTTTTTACTTTAAGAGTAGTGTTGCTTGGGCGTATATTATTAATTATTAAAATTGTCTCTTTTAGGAATGATATCAAAGACATCATTCATAAAAGTCTTCCTCAGACACTTCGTCTCACTTCTTCAGCTCGAACATAATATGCATAGAAATTGGTGGCTATATAATGAAAATGGACCTGATTTCATTCGTAACTATCATGGGAGTATGATCTGTATGATGTTATCTAAGAGGTTTACTACTACAAGGACTGTAATCCAGCTTCTCATTTGATGGGAGCAAATTGGGACCAATTTGGTTCATGCCTGAAAATTCAAAGGATCACTTCACGTTCCGGAACCAATTCATCATTTATGACCGGTAATTTAAGACAATCGGTGAATTAAACCCTGAATAGATTTAATAATAGCTGTGCCGCTCCACTTTGTCACCCACAAGTAGGTTTCTCTGGCATTATAGATATGCGGATTAGTTAAGCCTTAATCATACTTTATGGAGATTGATTTGACCAGTCATACATTTAGTAACGTACTATATTTTGGCGTGCGTGAATACATTTCGTATTACTTCAACAATAAAATTGCTCTTGGCTTAATATTGAGTCCAACCAAATTATAAGCCGTTTTTCGTGCCTATCAATCGTATCTTTGGCAAGAAATGTACATGCAACAAATCTACATGACTGCATGGAACTGTTGTAAATCCAGAGAGAAATTTCTGTTTGACCAGAGTATTAGGCAAACAATTTCAGCTAGCCGCAAAGGCAGCTAAGGTTCTTAATCTCTTATCAAAATCATCAAGAACTATTTCTTCATTTCTCATATTCTTTCATCTATTTCACAGATTGATCTGTTTGTTATCTAGCAAGCAGATATGTATAAGAGTCAATATAGGTCTGATCCATATGAGGGATGTGTTCAATGTCCAAACCTCATCCTATTAACGACGGTGTACTCCAGGGTTCTGTTCTTTCTTCCTCTATCTTCTTAATTTACATCAATGATATGCTCTCTATTAGTTTCAATACTATCCATAGTTTTGCTGATTTCGCAGGTTCTCTTGATATTATTATGCGTTCCAAATGTTTTGGAGGAAAATACCTAGGATGCTTTCAGGTGGGTATCATTGAATCTAGAAATTACAAAAGAAAAATTTACGACGATGTGCGGTGTTAACGACCAATAAAGGAACAGTTTTGGGGTGATAATACCTCACACTAGTGGTGATTTTTCTATCCTCCAACCTATGTATATTTTTTGTTATATTTTTGTCTAATTAAGTTTTTCTTAATTATTATTTTTTCTATACCTTTTCATGCCCTGTCGTGAATTCGAAATTGCGCATATGTTTTGTTTTATTTTTGTTGCTGTTTCTTCTATAAAATCTCATGGGAGAACTACCAAGTGTTTTCTTCAATTAATTTCCATGAATGAATGAAATATTTCCGCAGCCATACATGGAACACCATTACGAAAATTCATTTCCCTAAAAAACAACAAAAACAATAGAAATATTCGAAATTTGTCACGTATATATATATATGTTTGTAGTACACCACTTTGTAGAAAAGTAAAGTTTTCCCACTTCTAAGCCGCCTTTGCATCATCCATCGAGAGACAAATATTCATCCTCTCAACATCCTCTTTCTTTCACAAATCTAGAAAAGCGATCTGGCCCCGACATCCAGCTCGAAAGAGCGCCTTGTACCTGAACAAGTCTAAAACTGTAGATCGTGATTTATTCTCGAGGCACAATTGATGATTCGTTTCTTTTTTCCCTGTGGTGTTACTTGTTACCTTATTTCGCCAGGTAGGTAACTATAAAATGTATAAGTCCCCGTCCCGTTGAGTAGAGGTGATTTTTTTTTTCACTGAAATCACATTCATGTGCTTTGTCTCGGTTCCCGGTAATTGAATTAAATCAATTCATGGCAGAGTGAGTGGAAACAACTTGTACCTGAAATTAGATTACTTCTGTGATACAGGTGCAATACCTCTTGTAGAGCCCACGCAGAACTGCTGTCTGGTTGGTTCTCTTCGATTCGATAGCTTCTCAAAACTTGAGGTCTCGATTTATTTGTTTGTGTCGAGTTTTAATTTTTTTATTTTCAACTTTGAGGTTTTTGGTCGTGAAGTTGAGTTCATTGAACTGAAATAGCGCCCGATATATTGAATGTATTATGGAACCTCTCTTCGAATTTAGGAAGTTTAATTTATTTTCATGAATTTCTCTCTTTTGAAAGTGAAAATTGTTTTTAATGGAATCAGATGCCTATCGTTATTGAATTCCCTAAATACGTATTATCTTAAAGGAGTCAAAGTATTTGACTTAAAAAGTTTTGAATTTCAAAAACATTTAGGTACGTTATGTAAATCTTGTAAGTAATATTTGAAAAAATTAAATATTTATTGTTCAGGTGTGATGTAGCAATAAATTTCCTGTTTCAATAATGTCATAAAGTTGAGGGTTGACTTAACTGCTTTTGTTATTATTATTCTGTTATCTATTATCAGTGAATACATTCGTTACTTGAATAATTGTTTAAGAATTAGATTCTGAACGAAATATTTTTTACTTAAAGTTTCTTCTTTCGAATACAAAAACGAATAAACAACGGACACTAAGGCGACCCCAGTGCATTGCTCTCATTTGAGCCTCCTGGTACTGTGCGAAGAGAAAAAGTTAGAAAAAAAAATTTCTTATTACATTTTTCAACAGGAAGTGCAGTTCAAATCATTTCTGCAGGTGATGAAAGGTCAAAGAAACCCACAGGAAGTGTTTAGTCCTTTTAACCAATTCTTTCACGCAGGATAGACATTGGGGATTATAACCGGAATGCATTTATCAATAAAAACGATGATCACAGCTCTGCATTTACTCCTTCCTACCCCAAAAGAAAGTCCCTGAAATTTGTTTATTAGCCAAACAAGTTTTGCATCTACAGACTTATGGCAGTCTTTGGTAGAAGAAAAGGACTGTATGAACAGGATTTGGGCAGCACTTCAGCTCTTTCATTCTTTATAATTAAATGGGTCCTAGAAATCTATGAAGATAATGTATTCTAACTTACTGAGTTGATCTCAATATCTTCTTGCCAACCTCCAGGTTCTCTGAGAGCAATTTAGAAGCATTACAGTGCCTTTGCTATATGAGAGGATATGGATAGGGTTGTTTTATAATACTCATGTGTATATAGTTTAGCTACTATTACCATTGTAATAGTGAAAGCTACTAAAATCATACTAGCAACGAACGGCATCTTTACTGTGAGAGCTCATCCGCAGCAAAAATTTAAAGAATAGACAGGGATCCCAAAGGTTGTTGTGTATTAAGTCATGTAATATCATGTCAAACCACTGATATTTTGCGGTATCCCTAAAACAATGTATTTGTAGCAATAATAATTAATCAATTATTATTCTTTTTTAATTTTTGTTGAATATCGGATGAAAATGGGTTATTGCAGCTTGTGTTAAGTAACAATTCAATTATCTTACATACTTAATTTGGTGAATTGACTCTGTCGACATGATACTTTTAGAACCTCTTATTCCATGTGTTTTTTCGAGTCTCCTGTCGAAACAATATTTCACAATATCCTCTTTGCATTATGGTAACGTATCGCGTGACAAATTTACCTTCATTTTTGTTCTTTCGTTGTCAAACCTGCATCTCCAGATTTCTTTGTTTGAAACCCTCTATTTTCAAAGAATTTTCACACCTGCGTTCTATCATAGATGGCTTATGCCATCTATGGTTCTATCCATCACATCATATATACATATGTATATAGTATAGCTATAAGGGACCTAGAATAGACCCTTGAGATGCACCTTCCTGCATACAAGAAAGAAACTTCAGCATTTTGTTTTTTAGATAATAATTTTGTTTGTAAGATAATCGTTTCTTCCCTAGAGGCTTCTATTCTGATTTCGTTTTAAGTAGGTTGCGGCAGCAGTAAATTTCAAATTACTTCATTTAATTTGAAAAAAAATATTGTTTTCTCCAATTGACTAGTTTCGTTTTTTTTCCTTAATTAAGTTTAACCGCATTTAAGTTTGCTGTTAACAAGAACAAGTTACAAATAAGAGTTGCAACTTAAATTAACTACATAAATGCGTGTGTCTCTTTAAAGAAACCTCCATTCTATATCAATTTTCATAAAAACGACATCTCGTTATTACTTAGTTAATAAATGAAATTATCAAGAAATTTTATGCTACGCTAATTAGTTGTAAGAAATATTTACTCAAAACAATCTCGTTTTTACCAATTTTGGGAGCTGCACGCATTCAACTCTGATCTGTGCAATTTGCACGTTTTTTTTTCTTCTATATACTCACATTCATACATACACAGTTATCTTGAGCTGTCCACTTCCAGCCATTAAATAATTCACCTGATCTGAAGCGCATGACTTGCGTGTTATGTGGAAATACTCCTCCACTGTCGTACTGAACTGTGCCGGGGCTGTGTCTTGTCCTGTCCTGTCTTGTCTTAGCCTGATCTTCCGCAGCACTGAACATATTTTTCCCATAAACTGCCAAATGGACACATAATGGTAGTAGCTGCATTACACGCAGACGTAGTCAGAGAACGCTTAGGAATTCCAAGATCTTGTGTTTCAATTAAACGCAATTTGTTGGCTCTGCAGCCTGACTTAAGAGTGATCGAAATTGAATTGGACATAAATAAAACGAGATCAATCAATTGATTTATTTTGACGTCCGCCTGGAAGTTGCTTTGAACTAATGTCACGAAACTTGCTGATGGCTTTTAGGGCTGCTTACACTCTGTGTTTATAAGGCCTCATTAGCTACGAGAGATCGGTGGGCTGGCTGACATGTGTGCGTGTGGGTATATGTGTCATAGATAGACGAGTCGACAAATAATATGCTAATTGCACTCGAATGTCAACTAAGTGTAGAGTGTATAGTCCGATGTTAGATGGTTCTTGCTGTGCAAGTTGGGAGGTATGTAGACAAGAAGTTATCTCAGGATTAATGTATAATTGCATACGGATAAATTTGTGGAAGTGGTATAGAAAATGAACTGTAAAAAGAAAATGAGTTTTAATTTCACCTTGAGTTGACCTAATGTTTGATAAAAAAAAAAAAAAATGTTGATGATTGAGAATTCAAAATTCGAACTTCATCTTGGGTTAGGGATGCCGATAGAATTGCCTAGCCTGCTTCATTTAGACCACCAGTGGGTCCTTATGGAATAACCTAAAAGAAATCACCCTCGATTCATCCTGCTTCCCTTATGAAACTCAGGATGCATCTGAACTCTTTTCTTTGCAGCTCCTCCAGACTAGAAAAGAAGTAGCCACCTAATAGCCTACCTCTTTTTTTCTCAGAGCGGGGCACTAACAAAGTACGTGTTAGACGGATTCGATCTCCTCCGAGTCCTTACATTTCCTGCAGAAATCGTTCGCCGCTATACCCAGTCTTCTAGCATGGTCTCCTATCGCCCAATGACCCGTAATGACCTCTTCTACTGGATATCTTGTATATGTTCTTCTGCCATTTAGCAGGACTTCTGTCGTCTTCCTGTCATATGCAGGTCACATTTGCCTCGAGATACGGCAGGTTTCCCTGTTGATCCACCGGAGGCTTGCCCTTTGATAGGCGCCCCTGATGATCTCCTCTTTTAGACCTCCTATCGGGATCTTCACATAAGCTATCGCTGCGGAGCTATCATTATTAGAGCCCGTTTTGGCCAACTGATCAGCCATCTCCCTGTGGCCAGGTACCCAGGATAGGGTCACCTTATGCAGTGGAGCCAATTCCTCAAGGGTGGTCTTGTATAACTGCACAATTTTGATTTTATCAATACAGCTTCCAGTGCCTTAATGGATGCCTGGCTATCAGCATATATGCAGATATGTCGTGCGGACTCTGCACGTAGATGACAATAATGCCGCCTGGTAAATCGCCACAAGCTTTGTCTGAAAAACACTGCATTTGCCAGGCATTCTATAAGACTCGTGCCCCTGGCAGTCTTTGTGCCCGCACTCCTCTTGGATCCATCCGTAAAGATAGAATATCGGATGCTACCACCATTTCCTTCCCAATCCATCCTGGTGGGCATCATTACATTGACACCCCTACCAAAAGTTTGGAAAGGTATTTGATAGTCAGTTTCTGCCCTGCAGTCACTGCAGTTTATATTCTGGAGTATATTGGAATGCCCAAAGCCTTTCTCCATCCACCACCTCCCACTTTGAGCCTGAGAGCGCTAATTGCAGTGGAGATCTATCGGCAATAAGTCAAGCATGATCTCCAGCGCCGCTGTGGGCATAGTGCACAAACACCCAGTTATTCCTAGACAAGTGGCCGTCTGGATCCAGGTTAGCAGAGGATCGGACAAACTATGGCTGTGTACATCCAACATACCGTCCTGGGTTTTAATCCTCAGAACTTCATCTTAAAGCAGCCCACGTCAATTCAGTCGTACCAATAGAAGCACATTAATTTTTTTTCATTTAAATAGAGCGGAAAACATTAAATTAAATTTTTTATTTAATATAATTTTTTCCATCAATAAAGTATTAAAACCTGTTTCTATTTTTAACATAGGTTACGTGTCGTGAGGATTCACTTTAAAATGAGTAATATTTTGGAATGTAATGAAGCTGTCATTATTATTATCCTTAAATTAACACTCTTGAGCCCCTTATTGAGCATGGCTGCAGATAAATATAATCCTCTGTTTACTGTTGCGAAAGAAATTCACAAATATCCCAAAAACTTAAGGATGAGCACCCCTTATGCGAAGAAATTCAAATTTTTTTTATATACATACCGATGATTCAGACAGTCCCGAAATAAATTTAGTAACTTTGTTCCATTGTACTTTTTCACAATCTATCTCCAGCTTCCTCAAAGAACAACTGAAAAACTTTTGTTTTTGTGCTAGGTTTCACAAGCCATCGACTCTTTATGAAGGATTTTTCATTCATATAGGCGCCAATTTTATATTTGCTATCCTTAAGGCTATTGTTCCTCCTACCTACTAATTAAAAGAAATTATATTTTTCCTCATTTACTGAATTCTGTGTATAGAGTGCTTAGAAGGCAACTATATCGCCTACATATTAACTCCCTACCATGCCATTGGCACAAATGAAGCTTATATTTTTCTCTTTTAGTTCAGGTGGAAGTTCCTCGTTATTCTATGGTAAAACTCACTCTGTGCACCTCGCCTTGTTTGTGATGACTTTCGTGCTGTAATTATCGATTTATCGTTGGTTTATCATCAAAGTCTCGTGTTGGTGCATCCCACGCGTCATATGGCTCTAATTATTTAAATGTGCCTTTAGTTAAGAGGAGGCAAGTTGTGCGCGCATATCCATACTGGTTTCTAGTGTATTGCTTGCTCGATCTATAGTGTAAACTCATAGGAGTTAGTCAGTCAGTGAATGGTGGCTATGATACTACTTTCTACCTGATGTCGTGCACACTGTATATATTTGATACAATGCAGTCATATTCTTGTATACTTACCAACTAACCCGATACCATATGGTTCGTGCACGTGTTTCTTGTAGAAATCTTATCACGCACTTTTCACTTAGAGATGTGGCGACATTAAGCGGTAAAAAAGGGGTTGGAGTGAGGTAAAATGTCGCTAACAAGTCTCGACAGAAAATGTGCACGTAAGCCTATTAGACAATTTATTTGCGGTACGATTAATGAGATCTAATCGAATTTATCGGAAAAACGATTGGAGAATTAAGATTATAATTTTGCTAAATGGGGATTAATATTTCAACAATCTCTTAGTTATTCTTTTTTGTTGTCGCGGGAAATGTCTGAATTTTGTAATTAATTTTTGATTTTTAATTAGTAGGTATTGGGAAATTAGGTGAACATTTTGAAGAGAATATAACATTTCTATTTGTCTTACAGAAAACACATATTGATGATGGAAAGTCTATGACATGGAGCTGAATAGGAAACTAAGTCAATACAACAATAACAACAAATGTAGGGAATGTTATCGAAGGCTTACTTTTTGGTAACTAGATCTTATATCATGGATCATCCAGATAAACTAAGTAAATGAAATTATGTATATGAATACAGCAAGCTGGTTTTAGACGGAGCCTATTATTGGTTGTCAAACCCTTGATATTATGGATCATTTATGGCCTTAAGAAAAATCACATGGACAAATTAAAAGATTACAGTAAGTAAGCCTAGATTAGATGACTAAAAAATATATAACTTCGCTTTTGTCGAATTATCGGGGCGGACGACCTTCTGTAAAAATGAGTCGTTGCTTAAAAATTGTATAGATATTTATTTTAATGATAATTTGTCATGTAATATCTACAATTTTTCATATGAAGAAATATACACACACGCACAAATGTCTATGGATGCTCGGTTTTATTTCAAGGCGGGCCACGAAATTTTTCATGACATTCGAAAAATTTCCGGATGAGATAGGCAATTATCGCCATAAACTTTTTTCATAAAACTCAACTCAAATGGCTCACGGATCTGAAAGAAAATTTGCGTTTTGCTTTGCAGTTAAATTTTGTTGAGTACAATATAATTATAGCCCATCCATTAATTAAAACAATAAATACAGTTAAATTTCTTTGCACTTCATATAGCATCCAAAATCAAGGCGAAAAAAGCTTTTGCAAAAACTATGCACATTGCGGAGTTTCTCTAATAGAACTTACAAATTTAGCAGGTGCTTTCAGGGTACTGCTAAGATGTGTTCTATTTCTGGCTATTTAGTGAAGTCATCTGATGATTGACCTTTCTACTAATGCTGGATTTCATAGATTAGAAAATGTCTTGAAACTGTATTTTTAGTTATGAAGAAAAAAACTTACTGGTACCGTGTTGATTAGTTGCCTGTTGTTTTGCAAGAACTGAGCAAAGCTTCAGACATCTAATATTTCTAGCCAAACTGTCTAGTGTGCAGCCGGGAATTGGCTTTAAAGATGGTAGTACAACATATATCTGAGAAGGGAGGAAGTACTTTTGAAACATGATAGGAATTTACAGGCTTCTTAACGACGGCAAAAGTCAAGAATTTTATCAGCTATTTTATTTTGGCTTCTTTCATCTGGATCCTGAAAAGCTGTTAGTAATAACTTCTTCAAAGTCAGGTACTTGGGTTTTGGCAGTGGGTTCCGTATTAGCCAGTATACATATGCCTCTAGCGTTTCGACAAGAAATGTGTTTGTCTTATCGTCTATTTTGTGGTGCTACCATCTGAGTTATCATTTTTCCCGTCAGATCCCTATGAGGATCATATTTGTAATGCAGTAATACAAGATAAGAGTGGATGAAAAAATCTAGATGGCACTTACCAGGATAGGAGAATACTGCTAAAATTGTTATTTTAAGCTACGATGCCGTGAGGTGGATGTAGAATCACCCGTAACTTATTTATTTTGCATGAGTATTTAATAATTTTCTTTTGCCTCTCAATCTCATCGGGATCACCGATACCAATAGTTCCTTATACAAACTATTCCTACTACTTCTATTTAACACATATTTATTTTAGCATATTATATCTTATGACAAGCTTTCTTGTTCAATTTTTCATAACGGGAGTCGTGAATCATAATTTAAAGTTCAAAAAACTTTAGGACTAAAGTCATAGTTTATGTTATACAAAAACCACGTTGTTTCCAAATTTATAAGAAATCTCATGGCTTACAAAACAGTTTAACAAGTCTCGTGTCGTATAATCATTGTCCTGGAGGCAATATTACTCGCGGCCAAGAAAACATAAGAATAGTGTGTTACACTTAGCACGTGTTTGAATCTAAAATGCAGGTATTTGACCGTTAACAGCATAGTAAGTAACAAAGTTTATATGAAACCAAAAACAAAGTTGTAAAACCAAATTTGAAATGCCACGCAGGATTTTTGTGATAACATCGGTCCAAAACTCTACACGAGGGATGATGATCTGCTATACACACTGGTCCAATCAAATTTATAATTACTTACTCTACACGCGAGAAAACCCCGTGCGAGTATAGTAAAAATGAACCTTGACGAATTCACGCGATCAATCAGACTCCTCCCAGGGATCTATGAACTTCTTGATAATGTCAACGTCTCCTCTTGACGATAGCGCTTGACGTCATTTAGATCACAATTCTTGAACATACTAGAAAAATCATTCAAAGCCGGTGTTTAAGCGAGGCTGGACAGAGCGAGTAAAAAATTTAGATTTATGCTAAAGAAATTCCGTTTATTGTATGATTTAAGGAATTTCCATAGCATTTCTTCAAGTGTCATTCAATAGCCGCACCACAGTTCTTCCGAATAATTTGAATAAACAGTTCATAGACTTCATTTATAAAAGTCT
The DNA here is from genome assembly GCA_963930735.1 of Dioctria linearis. Classification (NCBI taxonomy): domain Eukaryota; kingdom Metazoa; phylum Arthropoda; class Insecta; order Diptera; family Asilidae; genus Dioctria; species Dioctria linearis. Next base: position 20,653,396 of record OZ005744.1, read on the forward strand.
TAGTAGAAGCCATCTGTTAGCCTTACTTGGGAGTATTTTATCATATCGAGGATTCTCCACGCGAAGATATTCGATATGATAAACTTTAAAAGTGACGCATCTATAATATGGATGCAAGCTATTTTCTTATACCTGGTGAGATGCTATTCTGAGAGATGTATTCAAAGATAAGCGAAACAAAACCAAATTTCACACGTGACTTGATTGACCTGGAAAATATATAGGTATGTTGTTGGAGGTATCCCTCTATTCGAATATTCACCTACCTAAGAAAGGCTAGTACCCTACTATGTACCTCTTTTCTAGCCCAGCATTTATTTGTAAAGAGGAAAGGTGCTGTATGTTATCTTGAGCTTATTCGTTACTTAAGACTTCTCTTTTTATTGTTTTTATCTTTTTGCTTTTTTTGTTTGTTTTTTTTAACTATCAATTTGAACTCTGCGCTGAAAAGATTCTAACCAAAGTACGTTGCTCCAGTTACTTGCATTGTTCTCGTTGCAGGAGCCTCAATGGCTGTGTACTTCGTCATGAAACCAACTTCCTGACAAGAAATTCACTGTGCTCGTAAATTGTAAAATGCAAATTTTCCAGTTCAATAATTTATTGAAAGAACACGATATTTTATTTATTCACTAATTGTACCTATACACCGTATTCCATGTGCTATTTATTTTCAGAGAATTGTTTGTTTCTGTTTATATATGTATATTTTATCCTTATACATATATGTATGTATGCAGATCTGTTGGGATATTTTGGTTTGTGCAATTCTGGAGATTAATTTGTATTGTACATTCGAAGAGATTGAAAAATACTATAATTAGTAAATATTTAACCGATTTTTGACAAGCAAAATTCCGAAGAAAAATTAAAAAAAAAAGATCGGGAATGCATATAATCCCGAAAACCACAATACATTATTTCGTGGGGGGTGGATGGAAGGTTACGGTGGACAATATTGAGAATCAGAAAACCAATAAAGATGTGTTCTAGCTTTAGAATGGTTTGTAGTGTCATTGGCATATAAGATTTATTCGGAATATATTCTCCAAAAATTCTATAGTCTCACGCCATCTGTTTCTCAATATGTATACTAAGGTCACAATTTTGCTGAAATTTTGGTTTCACTGTACCTATATAAAGAGACCCAACCTGGGGATTACACGAGGAAGTACAGCTTGCATTCAAACCTCCCTTTGGACCCGTTTTTAAATGTGACAGCAGAAGGCAGTTCGATTGGTGTGTTATCACCCTGTATACAAGTGCATTTTAAAAAATGGCATTGAGACGTAAAGTCTTCTGTATATCGGCAATTATAGCAATAATGGAAGTAACAGAATCGGAAAAATAAGGAAAAACGAAGAGGAAGGTGTTGGTAAATGATGTAATGTAATATAATCCCAAACATTAATTTTAACGGTATAAATTTATTAATTTAAAAAGCTCCGCTCGAATATTTTTTTCTGCCATCTTGAAAACTGTAAAATGTCAAATTTTTATAACATGAGCTGCAACGTTCAGCATGCAAGTTCGCTGAATGCTGAAATGCCTACATGGAAGTGGGGATTACACGTGCAAGAAGTCTGGCAGTACAGCTTGCATGGAAGTTGTACTTCCTCGTGTAATCCCCAGGTTAGACTTGGTGCGATAATTACCAATTCCCTGAATTATACTGCGAGGGAAAATTCTCACTGGGAGCTAAAGTCCATTGTCGAGAAATGTGTCAACTATTGTAATATACATACATATTATATAGATATACATACTGTCGTATATCTATTTTATCCAATATCATTTAAAGTTATTTTCTCAAATAATTCTTGTTAAAAGGTAACAAATTATGCAAAATAAATATTGTCACAAAACACGGAGCTGAGGAGCTGCTATAAATGATTTATAACAAACTGATATCCAACAAAAGTAGTCAACCCTTTTTGTCGATAGATATATTTATTGTAAGTTTTGGGTCAAAATGCCAATTAAAAGATTAAATTAATCTCCCCAAGTTTCTTTTATCCAACAATAACCTTAAGTGATTCCAAGAAGATTGACAGTTATAATGGACGGGAAAGTTCGACCTAGGTATACAGAGGTACCTTACCTTACGGTCATAAATTCATGTGACAGTTTTGGTATAAATGAAGTAGCATCGGTCTCTTGAGCACTTAATACGTGTGCTGGTTCAAAGAAGCCTCAAGTCTGGTAGAATTATCGCGGCGCGTAAGCTTACAGCCATAAACAACAACACTAATGCTAATAGTCATAAGTTATTAAAAGCTATATATAGGCAGGCATCTCATGCAGGCAGGCTGGAAGGTATGAGTGTACAGACGTTCCGGACCTTTTACTGTACTCCAGTGGCAACGTCAAGGCTAGCGAGCGTGGGCTGACAATAAAACCGAACAAGTGCGCATCGTCATAACAATAAATTGATTTCTTGGGGTCTTCTTCTTTGTCGAGTCGAGTTGCAGCACTGTGCAAGGTGAAATTTATGAGGCCGAAAGCGATGGTAACCGCGACTACCTGTCCAGCTTTCGAGACCATATAGCGGCTTTCATCTAAATGTAGAAACACTTTTTACTTTTAAATTTGGTTTTTCTTTTATTTTGTTCTGGATCTTCACCTTTATTGCTTCTACATATATCTTGTATAGTTTAGCCAAGTTTGTTCAAAAGAAATTTAAAATCGCCAGTTATAAAAGCTTTAGATCCATTGTATTTACGCACCTTTGGTCCGATATGATTGGCTTAGATGCATTTATAGTTGGATACAGCTATGATATCTTTGCACGTTGTATAGCTTCGCTGGATACAATTAAATGCCTTAGAGTTTCTAGTCGAATGCATTACGGACAAGAATCTTCAAGAAAGAAAGATTAATTGTGGTTTGATGTGGAGACACTTAAATGCTGGAAAACTGATGATTGATTGCTCCACAGGAGTGAAATGAAAATAGGTTAATTTATTTTATTTGAAAATGTGTACCATGTACATGTGTTTGTGGCTTATAGGGAAGAATTTTACTAGAGACTTATAATAAATCCTCGGAATCTCGGAATAGTAAGAGAGTAAAGAAATTCAAACTTGTGAAAATTAAATTACCGCGAATTCGGGTGGATATATTAATGAGCTCCTGTTGAATCACGAAGAGCTAGATACAGTGCTATGGTCTGTCGTCAAAAATGCCTCGACTACATGTTTCACCCATGTTAGTTACTCGTAATTGCTCCACATAATGATTTAAGGATTTGGCAACATGAATTCCATTGATTCCTTTATGCACTGGAATTGCAGTTCTAGCAAGACAATGGATGAATCAATACAACGGTACTACCAAAGATTTTTTTACCAATTCGTTATAAAATTTCCAAGAACTGCAAAGTTTTAACGATCAGTGTGGATTGTTCTTTTCATAGTTCACTAAAGTAGAAACAAATTTTTACTCAGTCTAATGCTGGCGAAATTTTGTATGCCGTTGTCAAGAAACAGATGAAACTCATCTTTAGAGTTTGCTGTGTTTTATGCCTTGGCAGACATATCTCGCTGTCAGATTCTAGGTAAAGTTTGCTATACCTTGGCACTCATAGTACAAGTGATCTTACTGTCTTTTGCCAGAGATTTTAATCGGTTCAATTTCATACTAGTTTCAATTTAAAAGCTCAAGAGTTTAGGACCCTTAATGGGAGGACTTACAGGTTTCTGTTGACCTCGAAACACTGAGCGAAAAATAACTTTCATTTTACAGCATTTTATGGCTTTATAGTGTTGTGCTTGTTGTTAAAAGAATGTCTTGACCATTGGGATCAGTGCGACTCATAAAATTATGAGCTTTTCCGGTATGATTTAGGCCCGTAAGCAATAGGATAAAAAAACAACTAGTTCTACTTGGTGCATCTCTCGCATATGTTTTCTGTTTTGTAACTAGTGTGTATTGGTTCCACGCAAATTGCTGCGAATTCGCCAATACGTGGCTACGTGCGGACGCCACACACGAAATTGTTGCGGACACTTAAAGCTCATTGCTCTGTCCTCGAAGGGGACGAGTTCCGCACAACGAAGCTGTGCAGCAATTGTTTTGAGCCGGCGAAGCCGTCTAGGTCTCCAAATCGGTTCCAGTTTTGTAAAAACTGTGGTACCACGTGGAGCCGGGACGTCAACGCCGGTAGGAACATTCTGTGCATTGGCCTAGCCCAACTCCAGGGCAGGCCACTGCACAGAAACTTCGACAGACGTACCCCCCTTCCCTAACAAAGGGAATAGCGCGTAAAGCTTCGGCTGTAACAAGCCGGAGACTACTACGTCGTCTTGGCCGCCTTGAGGGGTTTACGTTTACGTAACTGACGATACTTTCTTTTTCTTTTATAGAATCCTCTGGAGTTTGAAGATTTTTCAAGTCATTCACAAAAACTCTGCCAGTCTCTTCGTTTAGTTTATGTGTACTTTCAGGTATGAATTTCCGGATATAAAAACTTAGGAAAGCTTCATTAATAAAAATAAATTCATATTCAATCATGCGTATATTGAAATCCAAAACGAATAAAAGCCTAAGTTAGGTGAGGAATGAGAACTGAGCAACTCAGAGTTAGTGAATCGCGAAGTTGTATGCTGTTATCAGCTCGGCGTGAAGGGCAATAAAATCCGTTCATTTTTTAAAGAAAAATATTTTTACTTGGGCAACTCTGTTGCCAAAAATGGCGTCTAGGTTACATAGGTATTAGAAGCTCTTGAGATGTGTTTTTGCCAGCACATAAGTAATAACTAATTTGAGCTTTTACTGAGGAAAACATATATATTTGTATAAGTATATTCTAAGAATTCATACATACAATACAAAATTTACACTATTCAGTTGAAATATAAATTAAAACAAACTCCGAACTGAAGAAAGTTTCTTCTTATAAAAAAGTCATATCCGAAACAATTTTAGATATCTTCAAAAACTTTTATATGAAGCTTTCCTATAACACAGATTTATAATAAAAACCAACATGTCATCACACATTAGAATCAAAAAAAAAAAAATGTCTAACTCAACTGAATAGTCGACCCTTGAATCTTTCGCGCAGCAACATATCGCATGGTCCCTAATTGATGTCGGGCTACCTTTAAAATGATCAAATCTTGTCAGCAATGAATAACTCTTGACAGATATTTTTTTTTCATTCTACCTTCCCATGTCATGGTGCATTTCCTCTAATAGACTACCGCCATGGAAGATTTCTGTGGCACAATTCGTGCTGAACACTATTCCCTAGATACAAAAAAGCACGAAACTTTCATCGACCTTGTCTAGGAAATTTTGATTAATGGAACCCACCATAGATAGCATTAGATTTTACTCTGGGCGAGAGAGTCTTAAAAGCATATCACAGATTAACGGTATATGAAAAGGCTGTATCCAAATTAGGTACAAGTTGCTTCTGTCCCCAATATATAAAAAGGTGACAAAGTCACGAAATTCTTGTTCAATCCCTCGACTGTAGACAAATTTGTTTTCCTTTTCAATTCGTGATCTAACAACCGAAAATAGTGGAAAAAAACTAATTCTCTACTACACTGGCCCAAAGAAAATGAGGGGGATAGAGAGAGAGAGAGAGAGAGAGAGAGAGAGAGAGATAGATGCAGAGACAAGTGTTGGCGCATACTTTTCACAACTCAGCGTGGGTGATAATCTTCTTGAATATAAATGATTGACACCAATAGATCATCCAATACCTTGTAAAAATCACTATAAAGCTGCGCTAATAAGTAGATAAAAAAAAACCCCAAGACACCGTTCAACTTGTCGAAATGAATTTTTCAAAATAACACAAAATTGGAATTCTTGCACGATCCATCCATCCATGCCCACAACGTCGCGTTTGGACTATAAGAAAGTGCTGAAGGTGAAGTACATATGTAGTTTCTAAGAGATTCGTCTTGGGTATAGTGGAAATTGATTTAGTTGCTTTATGAATTTTAGTGCTGCTTCTATATGTGTAGGTGCAGCAGGTGGTGGTATTCTTAATTTCCCGGTTGAATTCTGAAAGTATCACGTTTTTCTAATATTAAAGAATTTAATTTTAATTTTGTCTTTTCAGGCATACAAATTTGTGCCTCCTAAATTTTTGTTATTTATTTGTGTGTTTTACTGCTTTCTTACCATAAAAATTATGAAAAATTTAGAAGTATCGATTACACCCCTAAGTACTACTTACTTATGTATCATATTAATGTGGATTTGGTTGTTATTTGAAAATGTAGGAGAATATAAAGACCGGTGTTCATCATAGTGCTTAGCGGTTAGACTCTATGAAGCAAGATGTCCTGGCTCAAATGAGATATATGTACATATATAGATTTCGACAACTGTCTTTTAGGTCCTAAGTTTGCCTACAACTCTCAAGTAGAAAATTAAAGTATACAGTGCGCGAGTTTGCCGACATGCTAAGCATTTAAAAAAGTGCTGTACATCGAATATTGACCGAAAATTTAGACATGACAAAGCTGTGCGCAAGATGGGTGCTGCGATTACTCTCAATGGAACAAAAACAGCGTCTTGAGGATGTTTCAATAGAGTGTTTGGTTTACAGGAATAAAGCCGAGTTTTTTCGTCAATTCATAACCATAGATGAAACAAGGGTCCATCACTTCACACCTGAGACGAAGCAACAGTCAAAACAATGGACTCGAAAGGGGAGAATCGGCTCCAAAGGTATAATTTTCATTGATTATTTGCAGAAAAGGAAAACAATCAACGGCGAGTATTATGCGAACTTATTGCCGCGTTTGAGTGACGAAATCAAGCAAAAACGACCGCATTTGGCGAAAAAGAAAGTTTTGTTCCATCAAGACAATGCATTCAGTGTGTAGTTGTCATGGCCAAAATCAATGAGTTAAAGTTGGAATTGCTTCCTCACGCACCCTATTCGCCAGATTTAGCCCCCTCTGTTTCCGAACTTAAAAAAGGGATTCTAGGCTTACATGGTTTCTTCATAATTTGAAGTAAGTAAAAAGTGGATTGAAAAAGAAGGCTAGATGTAATAATTCAGCATGCAATCCAAAACCCCTTTAGAAATTATACATGTTTTATGATTCGTTATATTGATACTCTACGGCCGTCCTCAACTACAATATTAAGCTAGGTTAGTTAGTATTGGTTAGCAATTTGAAGATTTAATTTATCTTCCAATTTAAGTTTCTGTTTCCTTTTCGTTTATGTTAGTTGGTTAGTCAGATAGATAAAGTTATGTATTTATAGGTATTTAATATTGTTAAATTTTAGTTTTTTCTTTAATTATCGAAGTATCGACGATGTCGTATATTTTGCGGTCCTCGTGGTTGACTTTCCAGGAAGGCGGATAGAAAATTAAATCTGTTCTGATCGGCTTAACGCGAAAGAACCTGTTAGTAATTATGTAGAGAAATAAAGATATTTTTTCTCAAATTTTATGTGCTTTCTTTCTAAGCTCGGGAACTTATGGAACCACCCTCGTATATGAAGTTGTTACTGTTATTGTTATCTTTTTTTCAATTTTGTTAATAAGTTTAAATTTGACTGTGCATCCCAGATAGGTGTGTAATAATCAAAACTTTTGAGATTGTTGCAAAGGGTATACATTTATTTTGAAGTTTGAGCAAGTCTTTTTAGATCAGGTATGATTTTTGGCTTATTGTTTTTTTTTTTAGGGTAGTTGGCTTCTGTTTCTACCTTTAGCTTTTTAGATGAGTGATTCCTACTCTTTTCGCATATTTATTCCTTAATTGTCTTACCTTCCATTTTTTTTACAAAGCTGTACATTGCGTCATACGTACATTTGTATTTATGTATGTTCCTTTTTCGTATACAGTATAGTAAAAAAAAATTAGGAAATGAAATTTTCAAGGTATGTACTCTCCCACTGTTAACTATTAACGAAATTTGTCCGATGAAATTTTGTTGATGTTGATGTTGATGTTTACAAGTTTCTTTTTTACTAACTGCACATAACTATAAAAAAAAAATTCAGAAAAAAGAACTCAAAACGTCTTCCAATCAATTACTTCTTCTTTCACAAAGAATTTCAATTTCTCACGCGACAAAAAAAAATTAATAAGCTACCGGAAGGTCTGCATACACCATCAATTTTCTGTAGAACCACCTGTGTTAGCTGTAGCGTAATCGTGCTTCAGTCAGGTGTATGAAATTTTAATGAGATGATCTCTAGAGCATAATGAGAAAATTTAGAGAAAAAAAAATGATTTGAAATTAATCCCCTTAAAGTAGAACGACGCACCGAAAATAATGATTTATGACTATGACGATAAGTAGCCAGAGAGTACTTATATGTATATATGTACATATATATATATATATATATATTCATATATCGGGTTAAAGCCTGAAAATAAATTAATTCTGCAGCACTAGTACCTGCGTCTAGCTTCTGCACAGAAAAAAAAAACACTGCCTACTTTCATATATCACCGCTGCGTCGCCATCCGCTGATGTATATCGAATCGCATGGAGCACAACTGTTTAATTGCAGATCAGCAATGGGATTAATTACTTACAATAATACATAGGCATACCTAGCCGAAACGTTCCGGTTTAATTGAAAAAAGATCCGTGGAAACGGCTTTTGATAGATATTAGTTAATGGGTCGGCGCTTATTAGGCAACAGGTTTTTGTTTTTTTTTTCATCTGCCAGAAGACAAAATAGATAGACTTGATAGCCTACGGACTTTCTGGCAAGTGAAGCATAACGAATATCTACCTGAATTTTATCAAGGTGAACAATAGTTTCACAGTGCCTCACTATGTATTCGTATAATCCCCATTTCATGTGTAGCCTAATGTATGATATGATATGCCTATCTAAAGACGCAATTCATAAAAAAAAAAAAATGAGTATAAAAGATATCCCATCCCCATCATCTTCCATTATACGTATATGCACATGTGTGCATATGTTAGTATCGAACGTGAATTTGACTTGTTAAATCACTCTATAACCATCTTTATACAGTAGCATTTTTTCAGCCCACATTACCCCACAATTTATCACATTTCCCGTCTTTAATCTTCCTCATGCCGTATATAAATGAATGAGAATGGGTAATTCGTGCACGCTGCAAAACACCTGATAACGACCGTTCATGTAACGCTAAGTGTGCATTTATCTGTGCTGCTCGCTATTCGTGTCTTAAATTAACCTTTTATAGAAAATTTTAACTCCTCCTGTCCTGCCAATGTAGTCTCCATTCCCAAAACGAACGAAACACTTTGGATCATTTATCAATACACCACGTGCGCCATATTTGGTAACGCATGATCTCGAACAAACATGAATCCCTATGAAAATTGTTTCTTTTCCAGTCGTTCGAACCAAATCAATTTTCATTGACCTTAGATAATGCGTCAATTCGCTATTGTTTACGTGGAATTTTCTTCCAACTAGTGAATATTTTAGCAATGGTCGAAGTATAGTCTCAACTTTTGTAGTTAAAAATGAGACGGAAGAGTTCAGGTGGATTTAAAGATAACAAACAATTCGAGGCAATTACTATACACAAAGATAGAGAGTATCTGGTTGTGCTGGAATAAGATCCAGGAGGTGCACATTGTTGAAGATGAATCAATTGCAAGGCACATGTTACAAACCCACTTGCTCTCAGAAAGCTCAAGATGGTTTAATATCATCTCTAAAGAAAATCTGCAGAGCATGTTAAGCATTTTGTATTATTCCAGAAATATATGGCAGGAGTCAAAGTTTATGTTCATTTCACAGCCGGGGCTATTCGACCAATTAGCTTACAAAGCTTAATTTTAAAAACATTGAAGAACATAGTGCACTGATCTTGATTTGTTCGAACAACGAAATATTTTGGGGATGTCACAATTTGGTACGCCTATTCGTACCAGTGATATTGTTGCATCCGTTAGAGGTAAATTCTTAAGTACACTCTGATTTTGCAAATTAAAACAATTGCATCTAGAAGCACTATGGATCCTGTAATCTTTGCAGTAGTGAAGAATTGTATAAGAAAATTTTTTTATCTGTCCTTTTGTCCTTATTCAAAAAACAAAAACCTCTATTTGCACAAGTCTTACTGGTTTGTAAAACATCTGTACTCCAGGTGTTCTGGAGTCTAGTAGGGTCTCGTGAAATTGGATCAAAGGATTCAGTAAATGGTCACGGATAAAATGAGCCCCGAAGTGGATACAAGTCAAATTTCCCATTAACCTCTCTATTGCTATATATGTGTTATAACATCATAACTTATCACTAGCGTTGCTGTCAGACTTCTCCAAATTGTATGGTGGGAGTTTGCATAGCATCCAATAATATCTCACCGTTGTTAGCATTCGCTTTCTCCACAGGATCGTGGTCACCTCCTTAGAGACAGCCTGTGTAATACTTCGTTGCTCATAGCATAGTTGGTAAAATTACTACTCTAAAAATATTGGACGACTTGTCTTATACCTACTTGAAATATGTGGCTTGAACTGTAATTTTTATTAATCCCTTAGACATTGCGACTCTTGGAATGTTAGTTGAAAACTCATATACTACTATATTTGGCTGTCGAATAGAATACTGACGATTCTAGATTTCCTGGATGGCTAGAGTTCTCCGTTTTCGTTTTTAATATGGCTAAATAATAAAGTGGATTCTTTGTCATAAGAGAAATGAAAATTAAGATTTCGTGAGTTTATCATCCGTTCAATTTGTTATATCTACTCCATTCGACGCCTCGTCGCAATTAATAGGTTTTCTGTGGGTTTGAAAAAAGTCTACAGATTAAATAATAAAAAATAAATAGAAAGTGAACCATAAAATAATAATTTCATTAAAGGCAATCCTTTAAATTGTTCTAAAAAAATCTTTACACTGCTTTAATATTTAAAAAAAGAAAAAAAAAAAAATCAGATACATGTTCGCCGTCTTTATTTAATCTTCGTTATGTTAACTTGAACTGTGAAAATTTCCCTTCAGGTCATTTTACAGGTGAATTTAATAGTTAAAGTAATTTGCGCAAAACGAACGAACAGCGGAGATCAATAAACGCCAGAGCAAAATAAATCGTATACACGGTCGTATATACGGCTGTTCGGTCGGCGCACTCGATGACGATATATCCCGAGGGCTAATGTTATTTTGTAGCGATATATTAAAGCGCATGTATGAATAGCTGGAGCCTGGTAAGTTAAGTTGGAACATTATGAATATTACACCTACGACGATTCGCCCAACAAAAGCCTCCGAGCAGTGCATGGGTCTGGCCATTACAAGTGCATGTTCTCGTAAAATGTGGCAATAAAGAATTTCCTCGTGTTCCGTGCTAAAATAATTCAGGGAACAAATCAAGAGTCGAAACTTTAGAGCAAAATTAGCTCATGAATTCCTCATATATGGACTTCTTTAAACCACGCGTGACATTATATGGCGTGGATCGTTACAATAAGAACGGTATCAATGGCCGTTGAAGCGCAGAGCGCTCACTTCAAAGACCATTAGCCTTCCGCTGAACATCAAATGACCATTTAAATGATGTTGACATCCACTTGAACAGGCTGTGTGGACCATAGAACAGGACCATGAGGTACAATTACCATAACTTTTCATTATGTCTCAGGCCATTCCGGGGAACAACTTTCTATCTCTTGTATACATTTACCCAGATGAAGAAACTGGCGTGAATCTCCAACATCGTAAAAATGACATCTCGACAGTCGACAAGAGTCTCCGGTAATGTCTGAATTATTTACGAAAATGACACTTGACTCTCACCTGTTTTGTTTGTTTTAACCGGGATTGGTCTTTCGCGCTGGACTTCTGGAGTCTTGACTAGGTATATGTATTTATATGTGGCCTGATCGTATGGTTGTCTTATCTCAGGTTTTCATATATGAAACGTGTTTACGATTTCCTCAAGAGATAATTGCGGGAATTGCTCGTGCTTTACAGACCCTTGAACTGATGCCGTATTTTTTAAGGGAATTTAAGCAAACAGAAAAAAAAACCGAATCGTTATGAATTGAGTTGGCCATTTCCAGGTTGATAAAAAATATTCTTCGCCATCGGGGAAAGGAAGCTGTATGGTCATCCTGCAATTAGTAATGTCCTCTATGTTTTAGCAGTTTTCATTAAATTTATTACCTTAACGATTTTATTGCTCTGTAATAACTATATTTAAAGGATATCTGTTAGTAAGATTGTATAAATCTCTGCTACTGATGTGTTCGGGAAATGTGTGTTTTTTTTTTCATTGGAAGAATTTTCGTTTTTCGCCATTTTGAAAATTAAGATGTAAATTATTATCACTTTCAGATAATTTGATAATTTTAAGGATTGTTTATAGTATAGTTGTGTATCATAGAGGAAATCCTTCCTAAGTGATATATGTATGAGTAGATAGGTGATATACTTAGAACTCTGATCAGAGTGTGAAAACAGCGGTAGCGGCTTTTTGGATGTATCTATGGCCTCTCACCAAGAGCTTGGAGTTCGGTGGCAAAAAACAAAACACAGCTTAGTCTAAATTGTAACAGCGTCTCGCTTTGTAATTTTTTTTATTGACATTTGGTCACTATGTGAGGGCTGCATAGGTAACCATGGATCTAACAAGCGCAGTACATGACTAGTACATCATTTTTATTTTCAGACTTCATATTCTGCCAACAAAACGACGACATGTTGCAGGATACCACTTGCAGCATATTTTGCATATTTTGCATAATCAAATTTTTCAAAAATCTAGTTGCCCAGGATTTTGTGAATTAAAATGAAAGTTCTGTCAATTTTTATAACTAATTAATAATATATTGTAATATTTAATAATTAAAATTAAAATTCACCGCTAAAACGATTTTTGAAAATTCAAATTACGAACGAATAATCTATTAGCAATTAGCCATAGCATAGCATTTCATACATACTCAAAATTTTAAAATCTGATTGTTATTTATATATTGAACCTGAACTACCACAAGGTTCAGTTTTTCATCTAGTCTCTTTTATATTTATCATTATTATTTATTTATTCTTTAAATCTTTTTTAATATATTTATGACGCAATGTCATCCACTGATATACTACCAATTACAGCTTATTCACGTTGAAATTTGTGGTTCTTATCTTTTCAAAGGAGAAAAAAGTATTTTATCCCATAAGAATTAAGGGTTTAAGGTTTGAGGGATATTTAATAGAATTTCTTATATATATAATTTCTGGTAGAAGTTATCATTTCCTGCACTTAACCAATAGTACAATTTTCCATACTCCTGTTTATATCTTTTCCTAAACCTATGCTATGGGATCAGAGAATATTCTAAAAATAATATTCAAAAATTATAGACAGGTATATAAAAGCTGTATACAAATTATCGGTGCAAACATTTTTCATAAATCTTTGGGTAAAGGTTGGTTACAGTTTAATGAACTTGACCGCCGCCCGTTCAACAACCGCTACGGTGATATTTTTATCTATAGCACAAATAAGTTCAATATTCTACAACGGATCCCAGTACTTTCACCTTCTGTAAATGTTTACATATTCCTTTATCACATGAAATCCTTCCTAATTTGCAAGTCGAAATAATTTCATTTGTTGTTATGAATTTTGATAAATACGTCGGCCGCCGGCCGTATTAAAAATATAACAAAAAGGAGGAACTTGGATCTTTTCAATTGAAATACATAAATTGAGACTCGGATTTGAATAAGTCAACAAAAGCAAAATAGAGTCTCATGTCGTCGCGTCGGAAAGATATTGAACTGCATCCTTTCGTATCGAACAGCTAATGTTAAGTAATTTGTGTGAATGATATCTTCGGAGGATATGTATAACGCATGTCGAGCTTTACTCAAAATGAATTGAAAATTCATTAGACCCGTTCCGGGGATGACTTTTACATTTTAATTTCGAATAAGTTACAGTCACGAGACCGATCGACGCTCTTATGTAGTATCGTTTTTATAAATTTATAGAATGCTATTTCTGTACAACAGGACTTATTCTAACCAGACATGTTTTTTTTTTTGCAATTCAATGACCGTTACCTGGTAAAAAATACAATGATCTGATCTAATCTGATCTGACGAATAATAAAGCAATAGTAGTTGAACAAAGTTGGCTACAGAATTCTTGAATGAAATATTAAATTTACTAAGCTTCTGAATATGTTGTCAAAAGGCTGTACAACCAAAAACTACCTGTATAGTAGTTGAGCATTTGCAGAAAAACGTTTGCTACAGAACGTATGGAACGATTTGGCTCATACATATTCTTCTTTAAAATTAAGTATATTTTTGTAGTGTAGATAAATGATTACAATCTAATAGTTCCCGATTTAAATCCTGGATGAATGTGGATAGATTCGCAAAAGTTGAGGGCGCGGCTAAGGAAATGCTGTCTTGCCGGATTTTGTAAAAATAATTGCATAAGGTTACGATAAGATATGGATAAAGATTGAGATATAGATTTTTTAGATGCTATATGATTTGCAGTAATTGCTTTCACAATATTATCTTCTTTATCATATCAACAACAATAATGTACTGTTTTGTTAGGAAGTTGTTAGTGAATCTGATCTGTCATCCTCACTTTTGCTATCATGTCAGTAATATTTAACCATTGCAACGCTTCGAGCATGCTTCTATCTGTTGTATATAGTATGCTGCATTTCAGAATAATTCGTATTGCCTTATTCTGCAACAATTGCAGTCTCCCCTTGAATTCATTCGAACTAGCATATAAAAATGTGGAGCAATAAAAAAAATGTGGCAAAATCAAAGCGTTAAAAAGTATTTTTGCGTTTTCCGTGCTAAACGTCTTTCTTATACGACCCAGAAATTAATCTTTTCCGCTACCTTTTTGCACACATAATCAAGATCCTCGAAATTAAGTTGATGATCAGATATGTGCGAGTCTCTATCAATAGAAGCACTTACGTTCCTTACACTAACTCCAATTAATACATAATTCAACAATGTCTTTGAGTTTTCTAGAATAAAAATTCTTACGATCAAAGATTATTTTGTTTTCTGAGAACTAAATTTTAAAATCTCTTGAAAAGTTTCATTTGTAATAAAAAAATAATGTAATCATGGTTACGGTTACATTTTCCTAAGATTACTCGATGTAATCTTGATTAAGATGAGTCAGTATTCAGCAAAAGTTTTAATTTAGATACCAGCGAGCCTGTATGCAATAAAATTTACAATACGTAGGTTTGTATCCTGAAAGTGAGAAAATTCATATAAAATTAGCCTAGACCTAGACCACAGACCATATTAGAGACATCTAGCGTAAAAGACAGAAACCCAACATGCGACAAAACTATACAATTTGAGACGAGAAATGAATAGTTGTAGTTAATATAAATTGAAAATTTTAACGAGAATTAACTGTCCTAAAACTTTTTTTGCACATAATTATTAAATATACTATTTTGCTTTGTATTTAAACAACTTTCAGAGTTATATTACAATTTCTCGTCGGTGAAATATCGGGAGAAAAAATAAGTAGGTACTATTAGAGTCAAATAATTTAAAAAAACGCAACTAAAAACGAAAAAACTCGACATTATTCACTAGATCTAGGCCTTATCTTTCTAAAATAATTATAATCTACAGAAATGAGAATACCTACTAACAGGAATTTGATTTAAAAAACTTCAATTTTTACCATTTTTAGAAGTTTCCGAGCTAATATCTCCATTCTAATACATTTATTTTATTTTTCCCGACGTTATTCACTAGACATCTTCGTTATCTTTGATTTAAGGTATTGTTGCAAGCGTGGCCTTTGGTTCGTTATTTAAAACTCAATATACATTTTTAATATACAAGTTCTTTATTTCACTTCTGATCTTATATAATTCACAAACCTTCAATTTATCAACTCAACTTTAATTATCGCGAATACTGTACTTTCAATTATCTTATTCCAAACACTTTCGCTTCTTTCACTTGTTAACACTGCAATGTCTAAGACACGACTCTTTTTTTGGCGGTGAAACTCTCCAGTTTCTTCTTGAGTGTTCTATTCCAGAATCATCTTGACTATTCCTGAACCTTCCCGAAGATTCCATCATCGATTCTCCGAACCTGAAGTTGCTTACTCTCCATTTCCAACAGATATCACCAGTTGTCTCTTTCTGTTGCACGTCTGCTACAAATAGTTTGCCAGAAATTCGCATTGAAAAATATATGAAACTTGCAAATCTTGGTACTGACTCCTCTTAATGATTGATGGGTAATCATGACTAATAATCTGATTACAAATGTAGTTAATTACGCCCAGCGCTATTCCTGAGAGGCTGGAATTTGATATCCGACGTTGTCGTAATAATTTCATATCAATATTCAGAAACGGGGAAATTCTTTCGAATTCTTAGTACAGTTGCCAAACAAAATTTTCCGCCAGATTTGTAGATTTTAGGTAAAAAATACTGGGGAAATATGAAATTGGCTATAAACATTTTTACTGTTCGCCGAGCTGTTCTAGAAACAAATGAGAAAAACCATACTTTAACCATCAAAATAGAAAAGGCTATATTCTCATTCATCTAGGATATCGCCAAGATTGGCCTGAAACTAATTTTGACGCTACAATTTTCTAGTAACATTATTTTGAACTCTCAATTATGTGGTCGGAATACTCGACAACTCATAATTAATGGATTCGTTAAAAACTTTCAGACGTGTAAAGCATTTTGTAGTGCAATATATTATTGAAACGATTTTCGTTTGTCTCGTCTGCGAATATTCTCGAATACCCTTGTTTAGTTGAGTAAAGAATCCACATTTTATATATGTCATCGTCTGACTCATCTCATCACCCCCAAGTGTTGAGGAAAACAATTCTGGAATTTTTTTTTCGTTGTCGCGACTCTCTGTCACTATTATTCTATAAAAAACAGGCTATAAAATAAAATAAACACTTCGGTGTACAAAGGAAGAGTAACGCAGCCATAATACCCTACATCACCATTTATCTTTAAGCCATACATACATTGAAAACTGAAAACAGAAAAAAATGTACAGCAATTTTTATAATCAATATTCTTTTAATGTAGCAATCAGAAACATAAAAAGCCAACAGACAATACCAGTTGCACATACATATGTATACATATATAGTTTTATAATCATTATGTTAAGACCTTTTGACATTTCAATTTTCATAATATTAAACCGAAGAGTGAGCGCTTTAAATGAAATGAATAACTGCGCCTGCGCGCCTCATTTAAAGTAAGTTGAATTTAGGGAACAAGCAAGCAATGCACCTTTGTTCTGTCGATGGTCTGTCGCTTGCGTGATTTTTCAATTAAAATGCAAATAAGGCACTTTGAGCTCAGAAGGAGCTTCCTACGCTAAGGTGTTAAGAAAATTACATAAAATAGGGATGCCTAAAACAATGACTAATGCCGCCTTCCTTAGTTGGAATAAACAACTTAATTTACCTTCTATCGCCGTTTAATTGTGTGAAAGTTTTAGAAATTCAATTGTTTCACTGAAAATATACATGTGTGTGTGTGTGTGTGTGTGTGTGTTTACTTTAAGTTATGCAATTCATAAATGAATTTTTTTTAAATTAATAAGAAACATAAATATAATTTTGGGAAAATTGTTGGATTTATGGGGATTGATTTCTTAACTAATTAAGGTTTCGAAAATCTTGAAAATATACGATAAGTTCACACTAACCAGATACCGAGCAAATAGTAACTTTTTCCAGAGATTGTTAGTTACGGTACGGCTGAACAAGGTACGATCTATTGCATTTCGAATTAAGTGTTTTGATATACATTTAAACTCCATGTTCTTATCTTCGTGTTAACTAAAGTGTTATTACATGTTCATATTTTTCATAAGTATATCCGTCTTTAGACTAGCGATGAATAACAGGCATCTACCCTTAAAAAAAATTGTTTTGTTTACAGGTGCCTGCATATTTTCGAAAAAAAAAACCAGTCTTAAAATGTATTTTTACAAAGCTCTACTGACCTTCAACAGTGGTAATTCTCATATACCTACATTTATATAGTTGGTTCAAAAGTACCCAAAATTTTCATCTCTAAAAAACAAAGTTTATATGAAGCCATCAAGAAAACAAGAATATCATCTACCGCCTGCAGGTTGATAATATAATTGTACAGGTGACAGTGATATAAACATGTCAAAAATAATTTTTGTACCTGAACGTCGCCGTTCGCGGTCACTTAACTACTAGGAAACACCGCGCCTGAATTACTCTGCATACGACCGAAATGTTGACTTAATTTTTAATTCTTTGTCATTATGGCCATTTTCGTGTAGCTTGTTACCTTCTTTATAGAGTTTTCAAGTATATGGGGGTATAGCAAAAGTTGGAGCACATTAAACGTGCTACTCTAAGGTGATACTATAAGCTGACCCCAAAGAGGAAATTATTCTTCAGAACGGCTAAACAAGTCTCCATTTTACCGGCCGATCTATGTATTATAATAGTCTCAGGTTGGTTGGATCAAGAGGGTCACGGATATTCGCGGTAAATGTAAGCAAAAGGCCAACTTATCTTAACGTTGATGGAGATTAATCTTAGTAGAACGCGTTGGGCGGCTGCTTTCTTCCATAGATATAACATCAGATACTTTCCCACAGATAAAATGGGTTCTGATCTTCTTAACTGGTCCATTTTTTTATTTTATTATACCTGCAACTGTTTTGGGCATTTTGCTAACAATGTACATACATAACTATCTATGTAGTATGGAAAATTGTTCTAAAATTCTACGAAAGGTTTATATAATCGTATACAGGTATGTATCTCCGTATGAACCTGCCACACCTGAGTGATTGAATAGTTGGTGAATTTCGTGACGTCGATTATCACTGTATTTTTCATTTTAAGTCTTTCATTCATGAATTTATTGTTTCCTTCGGTTGCTTGGGAATGGTATTGTCCTGAACCTGCCAGTATTCTATTTCGGATTATATCTGAAAGTACCTGTTATCTACCTGTCTATTGTGTTTGTGCTAGTTTTTTCTGCAAAAAAATTTCTCAATTTTTTGTTTACTTTGTTGTGCCGTTTTTTTTTCCTTCTCTAAAAGGTGAAATCATTTCATCTCGATAGATAGATTCATCGAAAAGGTGTATACTTTTAAAATCCAGAGCAATTTCAATGTTTCAACCATCATTATACTCAGGTTTTGTTGTCCGAAGTAAAAACAGTCACTTGAATGCCTCACCTATATTATAATAGCACGTTCTCCTAGGGTGGTCTATTCAAAGATGTAAGCCTAGGTATACATACCTATAGAAAGATTGGGAGAAAGTAATCCTATTATTATTTTAATTTCTCAGTTTTCTGAATGGTAAAAGATTAAGGATATCAACATTTTGTGTGGGCAGTTTTGATATACAACTTCATATTCGTTAATAGTTTTTCATATGGCCATACGACTGATTGTACCTATGACCTATAGCAAGGAAAACAGAAGTGAAAAGACGTCTGAGATAGTATAATAGCTATATATATATACTTTTGTTGCTAGCGCCTGCGAAGACCTGTTTTATCCATAGAAATGTCAATCCATTAAATTGAAAGTGATATATGATTTTCAGATGATAATAACATCTACGACACCACTAGAACAGTGACGATAAATTCTATGCAGTTTTATAAGCGGTAATGAATTTATAAGGGTAGCGTGTCTCTATTATATTCGAAGATAATATTTCTAAATGTTAATGAGATGACATTCATAAGATAAATAATGATCAAACCAAAGTTTTTGATTTACGAGTCAGTCTTTTTCTTTGCGATGTCCTGTTTTTGTATATTTTTTTTCTGATTTGGTTCGAGGGTAAAATAAGTAGTTGTAGGATTATAAGAAAATTGCTTCTTACTTTTAAGTAGGTACTGATGATGCTCGTATGAAATGTATACTTTTATATACCAATATGTTTAATTTAAATGCAGAAGGAAGCGTTCTGATTAGTACACGCTGGAGTCGGTTCTGGTGAGCAATGTCTTTCAACTGAACCTTAGGTAAATACCCAAAAAACAAAATACGAAATATTCATCTACTTCAGGCATAGCCTTTTTTAAGCGTTGTTAACATTCAGGATTCCATACGTATTATAATTTATAAATATGCACCCGATACACGCTGTGACCAGTTATATATAAATATCTTCATTTTACTTTTCCGGGTTCCAAAAAAAAAGTTCTTTTGGCCCGTTGAGGAAGAGTTTGATGCACATATAGCCTCCAAATGTTGCTGATGTTGCAATAATAATAATCCTCTTTGATGATGAATCTAATCATTGAGGTGGAGACTTTTAGTGTAAGAATTAGCTATCAGATCAGCTCATGAATTCATCATTATTACTGCGTGCTAAGATTATCATCGCAGAGAAATTATATTGTATTTCTATATTCTTTCTCTAATTTACAAATTATTAGAACTGAGTTAACCTTTTGAGAGGATAGCAATATGTTTCACATTGATACTTATATCAACAGCTGGGTTTCATTGTATTTGTATTATCTGAGAGAGCCATCCATAATAGTTTGCAAAACTGATTAAGTCCTAAGTTGTTCCTACACAATTCTGTATTTGATATCCTTGTTTTATTGTCAGGAACATTTGCCGAGGATTGGCGACCAAATTGTGGTTCCGATATAAAGCGTTTGCACGGCTTGAAGTCCATAGAGATGTATTCTGTATTTTTCCCTCAAAAAGACCATTCACCTTAAAAGATGGAAAAAGTCTAATGGCCTGTCCAATGAGGTGACTATATTAACTCAAAACTTTGCAAGAGGATTTTCTACCTTAATTCTGAGTAGATAGAGGTGAAAGGATAATCGAGCAGTCAGCTGGTCTGAGCTTTCAATTTTATGGTTGTGTATTTTCGGAATATCTTAATATACATAAATAAATCGTATACCGGAGTAATATCGACTGTTGGGTTTTTAAATTTGAGGATCTGCTCTGTACCAAGGACAGTGAAATACATTGAAATTAACTATTAGCGGAAAATGGAAAATGAGGCTGCCGTTGCACTTGCTAGAGAGGATTTAAATTTGGATGAATGGAGGAACTGCGAATAATACTATTCGGTTAGTAGGGAAGTGGACCTTGTAGCTATTTATTTTGTTTAATATGGATGGGAAGATTTATCAATTGTGGTAGCTGTTCCCAACTTACATCTCACATTCTAGTATTTATTTTCATATGTGAACCATAGAAGATTTCTCTTCTTATATCAGTGAAGAACGTCACTTAGCTGGTAACAAAGTAAATTCGTTACTGTGAGTCAATGAGAATCAGTTTTCTTCAAGTAATGGCTTCTACATAATTGGTAATTTCGGTGGGTAATGTTCAAGCTCTCCAGATCATATGGTGAGCAATACCAAACCAATTCGCCCCTGACAAAATCAACATATTTAGCTTCCACAGAAAAGATAAGTGTACGCATCTGCTCACGGTACATGTGCTACTAGCAGATACACCATCTTCTGTAAAATTACATACTCGATTCTTCTATTTCTAAGCTATTTAAAAAAAAAAAAACTCAGTGATATCCAACGAATCAGATATATGGAATTAGATATACAGATTTAGAATGTAGAATCCTGTTTATTTTCGTAAAAATATGCAGCGATCATATGAATAGTTGCATATATACACTCCTTTCTGCTTCGATACCATTCATAAGCCATAACTTTACCATATCGCGCACTTAATATTTCTGTACATATGGGGCATTTCGTAGGGTTGGGCATATTTGTCTTTGATTAATATTCTTGGAATGCTGTTGGCGCCGAACCAGGAAGTGCTATATTACCGAACTCTTTAAAAATTCTTTTATAAAATCTATCAATATTATGTATCACAGTTTGGCAATGTATTTTATATACCAAAGAGCATCTTCACCTTCAGATGTAAAAACATCAATGCAAAAGAAAAAAAAAAACCCAATTGATTTCCAAATGTTATCATAACTACAGTTCTAAAACACCAATAATGATTTATCTGGGCTATATAGACCAAAATTGCATAAAATCGCATTCTTATTTTACTAGCTCTATACTGTTGTATATTAAGACGCCATTCCACAATACCTTTACCATGGGGGACTGAGATAACCTGTTACCTCTATGCTAAATTTATCTGCAATATTTTGCAAAATATTACAAAATTTCGTGATTTGGCATTATAATATTCCTGTTTCTCCCCAAAGGCTTGCCATTACCGCGAAATCCAACAAAATTTTTTATATAAACTCTCCTTTAATTCGCAATCCACCTTGAACCTGCACTTGTGTGTCCAGCGCCCAAACATGTTATGATTGCAGGCATTTTCCATTCACTACCTACAAATTTGCACAATTGCAAATGAATCACTTGCACTCACTAATTGTGTGCAAAAGCGAAATAAATAATAGTAAGATAGTGAAGTGAGCTATTTATAGTGTGGATAAGCGCTATGCACTATAGGATTGCTGACTCTATAGAATATATGTATAACGACTCTGAGTAAAGCGACGACGACGACGACGACGATGGACTTACAAGTATTTATTTTTCAACTTCTTCCAATGCTTTTGCATCTCGTTTCATTCTTAGTTGATCAGAGGAATAAATTTCAACTTTGGAGTGAAGCAAAGGAGAAAATGAATTAAAACTTCTCTGATATCAGAAGAGATCTTGGGGACCTCGGGATAAGTTGACCACACCTGCGATAAACATCGGATAAAATGTAATTTTTATGCCTTTTGTGCTGCAGACCGGCCACCCACTCCCTTCGCGTTATGAATATGTTCAAATTGATTATGATTGCTGACCACGATTGCAGGTTGCCATTTATCTGTCTGTACCTCTTGCCGGCACACCATACATGGTACTTGGCGACGCGCGATGTGGTCGTCTCTATAGACATATGTACAATATTAAAAACCGGGGAAGCAGGTGAATATAATTTGTAGACATTTTATAAGTTTTGTTTTGTAATCATTTTTGTTTTTTGAAAGTTTCAATGAAAAAGAGTTTGAACAATGTATTATGATAACTCATGTCAAGAGAGTTTATCCATTGATAAATTATTAAGCGCTTTTTGAGATATGAAAACTATTGTTCGATTTCAGTTTTTAGAATCGATTTGATCTGTTACGCTGTTAGCTTGGGCAGCTATCCTAAGGACACGTGATTAGGTTTTATAATTTGACCTTAATTAAGAAATTTACTTCATTGATATAAGAACAGTTAATTGGTTATTGTCATAGACAATTTTTGGTTCGCGTCTTTACTCAAGGTTGAAAAATTCACTTTTTAACCTTGTAAATATTTTTCGTTAGATCAGCAGTAAATTGCTGGCGTGTGTTTTACTTTAATAAAAACATGATCTATCTAAGTTCCACCGGAATCCATAATACGAGTGCAGAAGTATGGTGACGGTCGCAGACGTACACTTAAACTAAGTTCACCACGTCATAGAAACCTGTATTTGCAAAAACATTGATTTTTGAAGGTTTTCCCTATGAAACATTAAATACTTATAGGACTTCTAGCAATTGGCAATTCTTTTGGAGGGAAGCAACAAACATGCTTCCGCTTGGAATAGATCCGCTAAGTTATCCTAATGTTATTAGGCTCTAAAGCCCAGGTTAGCTTCAGGAAATAGTACTTAGGCTATGCATTGCATATGGTTAAAATTTCTATTTCGCGTCCTTTTATGCATATCACGCAAGTACGTAGGTCCCCAATCTTCTGTGATCATGGTAGATAAATAATTAACGAGAGAATTTCCCTAAAAAGAAAAAGAAGGATTGCTGATAGATTGTAAGGGAGCATTCTTGTTCAAGATGTATATAAAAACGTATTTAAGTAGCAGTTACGGGCTTAGGAATAAAATCGATATAGTTAAAACTCAGTAACTTAAGTCAATTTGGAAAGGTTATGTACGTCTTCAGAAAAAAAATTAATTAACATAGATGATGTATGCCAAATATTAGTGGCCCGAGCAAAGATCCCTGAGGAATACCACAAGAATTATAAATGTGTAGGTGTAACGTTATGGTATTATTTTGTTATTATTCTTAGAGGTAGTACTAGTAGTAGGTCAGAAAATTAGCCCAATTCTATAAAAGAATGAATTTTGTGATAGGTCAGTACACCAGCTTTCTCTCGTCCAAGATCCTTCTGGTCTAATGGGAACACAACACATACATAATCATCACGATTCACTACAATTTAAATTATATCAGCAAAAACATTTTCTCTTTCCCCTATCCTAAAGTTCAGAGTATAAAATGAAGTAATTAATACAAAAAAAAAAAACATTTTCACTGAAACTCCTCAATTTTCACTTTTCTACCACCAAGTGTAACCTAAACTATGTACCTTCAAGACTTGGCCTAATTTCCTGAATTTGAAAATATTGCAATGCAATGCGTTTACTCGCGTGCCCCATAGTATCTGCAGTAACATGTGCCTCGTGCACCGGCGCGTGGTCGATATCATCGGCTATAGAGCGGAAAAAATGTCCCTAGTATTTATGGAGAGCGTGCATTACCTACCTGATGAACATCAGTAAACAGCATAGCTATGCAAATGCGCAGGTGTACCTATGCATGTATATATACATATGTACATAAATATAATTTGTCTAGGGTCGGTGCTGCATATGGCACACACGGGTGATTACCGGAACGCGCGTACCTAATGACTGCATCTGCCAGTTGCTACCAAGAATTCTAAAATGCTGTGTTAATGTCTTTCATCGTGATGACGTTTCCATAGAAGTCTCCTATGTGCTATACTCTGCTTTATTAGCGATTGTATGTACCTAAGCTTATAAATAACAAAAATTCCCGAATACGTCATTTGACTTTATTGTTAAGAGACACGAAAAAAAAATATCCGGAAGACATTTATTAAACACGGAGGGAGAAACACTATTCTATGGCATCTTCACTTTTCATTGCCTTGCGCGCGTTGATCGTAAATCACATGAAAATTTGATGGCTGAACATTCTCTGTCCAATCTTATTATCCCTCCTTATAATAGAGATACGTACATACATTTGTACCGTCTTAAAGAATTAGGTGATGTCGATAAATCAGTAGACGTGCGTAGCGTAGTTAGGCTCAGAATATCTAGTTATTGTTAAGGGAACACATGTGCAAGTGATCAAAATGATAATAATTCATAACGATCGGTGCTACTTGAAAAAAAGACGGAAAAGAAAATCAAGGTAAGAATTTCGTTAGAAATTCCAAAGAGTTCTATGGTTTTTATAATAGAATTCTAGATTTTTCCCTCAAGTACTTGTGCATCATAATTCAAGCCACCCCTTTCCAATTATGGACTTAATTCACATCTTAATGACAGTTTTAGATATACGCAGGAAGTATTTTATCATGTGTAGCATTTAGAAGTTATGGAATCTTAAATTTCCTAAAGTTTTTTTTTCTGGAAATTCTATGATAAAATTAAGTTAAATTTAATAAGTGAGGCTTGCTGTGGACTTCCTAACCAGGTGTCATTTAGATGACAGCAACGACTGTTATGCTACTTTCGAATTTCCATCTGGGTTGGACTCGAACCTGAACTGCACTTATAGAAGAGTTTTTCTTGGCAGCTTGGCTATCCTGACTCCCAGTTAATCCCGATATTAATATTGTTTTCTTTTTTAAATTCTATTGCAAGCGAATTTATATTTATCTATTTGACATCAATACATCTGTAGAGATTATTTCATTTATACGCTAAATATACTCCCAAAGAATTTTCTTTCCAGTTTAAATTGAGAAAAAAGGGAGAGAAGTCTCGTCTTTTCCCTGAATTTAATTTATTATAAATCTGACGAGAAATCAAGATCAATTGCTTCATTTATCCCCTTTCTTATGAAATGTATTTGACCCAAGCTTTAAATTCATATGGAATTCTTTATATACCTTGCAAGGTATGCCTATATTCATCCTGATTTACTATCCAATATTTCTAAAAAAATTTATTTCATCGATCTCGACGACCTCAATCTAAATACACATGCATACATATTTGTTTCTCTACTGTTCCACGACATATTTCGTCTATCTAGTCGATGCAGTCTATATAGCAACTAAGGAATAAATTTAAAAGATGATTGGTAAACTTGTGTATGTCCACTCATTTGAAACATCATTACGGAATCAAGATGTCTGGCGTCTTGGGCTCCCTTAACTAGTTATCGTTTATCATCCTGGGTTTAATGTCATATTACGTTTTCCCTTTTCTATTCCTGAAAGCAAAGCATATATCTTGGACAGAATCCTCTACTGAAATCCTGACAATTTTGAAGAATACATATTTCCTAGGATGCACTTATTCATTTCTAGTGACCATCTTCGATAACGTTAGGCGGTAATTTTCTACAAAGAAGATAAGGAAGAAAATCATATTAATCCTCAGAATGGATTTAAAATGTAACGCGAACCTTTAATTTCTTTCCTAGCCTGTAGAACCAGAGTCGACTTTCTAAGATTATCAAAACGGTTTTTTGAAAGAATTACTTGAGGTTATAACATGTTCGTTGAAGTGATTGACGTATCGTAGAATTAATTTATTGACGTACCGAATTACATCTTGATGAATCGATGCTCGTCAGATAAATTCTGGACATGCACTAAACCTCAGCAATTGAATATTGGTACATGCTTTATGCTTATTATTAAAGATATAGACCTAGATTTGAATTTCTTGAAATATTACGTAGTTTTTAATCCTTACAATCTTACAAATTTTATAAAATTTCAATGCATTTACAGAGTATCGTATTATCAGTGGAATGCTCGGATGACATCCGTCAGTCTTTGCTAGAATTTTATCTTCAGCAGTTGATGACAATAGCAGAATTTTAGAAAAGAAAATCAGAACTAACTTTTGTCACCAAAAATCCAGGCTTATATCATGTAAGCACTAATTTGCCAGCTTTAAATTATTTTTATTATATACATAGGTACTAGATTTATAAGATACAGGAATATAAATGAATAATTTTTGTGTTCTAATAAGCATTTATGTAGCTTCAGAAATAATATTGTCTATGTTTTACAATTATATTTTAAGTGATATTATGAAATCTAGA
The DNA here is from genome assembly GCA_963930735.1 of Dioctria linearis. NCBI lineage: Eukaryota > Metazoa > Arthropoda > Insecta > Diptera > Asilidae > Dioctria > Dioctria linearis. The sequence continues at coordinate 20,680,483 of OZ005744.1, forward strand.
AATTTAATAGTAATTTATATATATATAACGAATTTTATACCAAAGTTGCACAAATGCAATCATAAACAAGGGACAACAATGAATTTCTCATCATGTAATCATCCTTTTCCGCGTGAATTAATTGAGAGTACTAAACACTTGCAGGTGAAAACTCTTCAAGTCTTCAGGTGTGTCTTACCATAATGCACTCGTTCCATACTATGATTCTTCAGCTATGTATATCACTCGTATTAGCACAGCTGCAAACACAAAATAATAATAATAAAGGTGAAAACTAGAACCGAACAATAACTATACACATAAAAATTTCCATTCCTTTCCTTGATAAGGGTGAATCATCAAGAGGGAAGTTCTTGTGTATGATAATAGGATGCACCCCGAAAAAATTGAACCGGAAGAGCTTATATTTTCCATATGTCGGCCCGCGTACAAAGTTCCTTCACATTCCGCTGAGTAATTACTCACGGTGCGTTACCACATCCACGTCGAAATACACCATAAAAGCGCGGCGCGAGCCACAAAAACATTCATTTATCCATTTGTTGAATGAAAATTGTACGACGAATTTTATTAATTATAGGACGTTCATTAACTAACTATTATAATAGATAAATATAAATATACACCAATACATAATAGTCGTCAGTCACCTGAGTCAGCAAATTGACTTTAGGACCACATCCAGTACCAGTATTCAAGATCCCAGCACTTAATTTATCCATGGAGCACTTTAGTTAGACAAAGTTATTAATCATGTACGGCCCTGACGGGTGATATCACAGCGACAAGAACCAAGACCTCAGCCAATAATTTATCTGAAAACGTATGCTTCGGATGCAGAACGCAGACAGTCCAATTAAAGACGCTGCAATTAAACAGAAGGCAAATTGAGTCTACCTGAACATGAAGCTACCTGCAATCCTGGGTATATCCAGTGTGCCGATATATACCCAGACTTCTCAGTTGCTTGACAGGAAAATTTGCTTCACATAAATCGCTGCCAATCTGAAGAAATGCAGCCAGAAAAGCAAAAGATTTACAAAGAAATCAAAAATAAAAGAAGAATAAAAAAAAAACCTTTGAACGCAATTAATTAACAGACGCGCTGCACTTGCTGAACTCACATTGAACTTCTCGCAAGGTGTTAAGGGTGTGACCACTCATAATCACTCCGAGTTATCTGTACTTGCATGATTAGGACTATTAGCGCAGGGTGATGATTTATGTATGAATTGCATGGGGTAGCAATAACAGAAATTTTCTGCCTATAGGTATTTTTGAAATAAGTAGAATAGCTCGTGATTGATCGAGCGAAGAAATAGATATGAACGCAGTCAGGCGAACATTATCGGTTTTGTTATTTATTGTTATGTCATAAGCCGATTACACACTGTTCGAGTTTTCGTTATTATTGAAAAGAAAAAAATTAAAAAATAAATAAAATAAAATATATAACAACTACTCATAAACGCCAACTAGTTACGTTGCCACACCTTTAGATCTATTTGAAAAATTAGAACTGCCAGAAAAATATCGTTTTGATACGTAAACTTAACGGATTTTTTGTTAATTCTATGATTGGCGCTGTTTAATACTTCACAGGAGAAGCAAAGTTTTCATGCAAGAAGTACATTACTGCCAATCAATTGTGCCGAAAATAATTTCGAGTTAATCTATTCGTTGCATAGCGCGTGCCAGTCGTCACATACACCCCTTCCAGGCAAGATGGACAATGAAATTGCCAACAATACCCCACAACAACAGTATCCTTCACTTCTATAAAAATATCTAGATCTAGTAGCAATAGGACATCTTCCACAACAAGCAGCTTTTCTCTGTTTTGGTGGAATTTCCCCGTGATGTTATTTTCATGTTAAAGCGCTTAAATTAACCTCCAATTCCAAGAAGCACATTACAAAACTGGATTATATGCAAAACCAGTTAAATCACCTTGAGTAGGTCACAAATTCGCCGTATTAGACCAGTCATCAGAAATGAGAATTTATCAATCTATCTGATATTTAGGCACGTAATAGTAATACACTCCAAAAACTACATGGGCTATTTTGATTATTCGTCTATATATCGACCGGCCTAGACTAATAATTGAATGGTCTAAATTGTCAACTAAAAGAATATTTGGAAAAGGCGAACAATTTTCCTAAAAATTCATTGTCGTTTAATATTCTTTACAATAAACAATTTTGTAAAAAAAAAAAGGACGAAAAAACAACAAACTTTCAGATATTTTCTCTAAGACGGAAGCATCCATTCTAATCTTTAGTTCATCAATAATGAGAGATTGTGAAAAATTATTACAGATTCAAAACTTTTTCTTATGAAAAGAATGTTGCCAACAACGCCTTAGCGAAATTCCTTTCGAAAAGAATAGATAAAAAAATTCATAATCACGTCTCGGTAGGAAATCATAATAAAACCGGAAATTCTTTTGAGCAAATCTCAAGCCGCATTCTAAGATCCTGCGATTCCAATGGCATTTCTTATATTCATCTACATCAAGTGAATTCTTTTCGGGAAAATACACCTGTTAAATATGGTGAGTCCTGTTTGAAAGGAACAGGAAGTGCGTTGAACTCAAAAGACATGAACACTTGGTGTCCTGTCTACCAAGGTTTCTTTTCTGTTAGGTAGTAATAAAATTTTTAAGAGATTTCATTCGTATCACAAAAATTTTACATCTGGAAGGAACTGTTTTGATCTTATTTAAAATAGGTGATGAAGAAGGAGGAGAGGGGAGGGTAGTAGTAGAAGAAGAAGAAACAGCAGCCCAAGCTTAAAGGAATTTATTGCAACATTTTTGTGGTTTATTTTTAATTTTTCTTAGACTTGTTGCTTGGCTGCTCGTTTTGTTGTTTTTGTCGTCTATAAAACCGTGTCCTGTGTTACTTCCTGTTGAATTCCAGACGTTACGTGTGCAGTTGAATCAATTGACTCGTGTAGAGCACGCGTCTCTCATTATTTAAATGAACGGTGGTAGCCACTCATGATGATTGTGGCGGTAGCAGCGGCAATATAATATGTTGTATGGTCACCACTGCGTGACTATTGTTTACGGTGCAGTAAATTTTGTAATATGAGGTCCTTTTTTTATGTACGTATAATCCTACTCCAGTGGATTTACTCAGGTAGGTATTCTAATTACTTTATGTAAGTAATGTGGGCTATGAAGCATTGTACTATGTCAACAGAAGCATGTGGGTAGAGTCTTGTAAGTTGTTACGGAAAGACATTTTTGAGTTTCTTGAAAAATAGTTATCACTATTCTAATATATGTTATGAATTTACTTAGGATGCCATTCTACACTTAGCTAATGCCAGGCATTTGCAATAGATATGTAAAACAATCGAAATTTCCATCAAACAAAGTCTGCCACAAATTGCTTACTCAATTGCCACTGCCGGTTATCAGATCAACTAAGTCTATAATATCCGGTTTATTATTATTAGTTCATCTTAATTAAAGAGAATCAAATTATATGTCGCGTCGGAGCGGAGTAAAGTAATAGCCGAACGTTTTCTAGCTAGCTCATATGCTATTTTGAAACCATCAAAGCATTAATGTCCCGGTAATCAGATCAGGCTTATACGATTGAATATACCTAGCTAGTCTAGATTTGATATCGCCACACGAAATGCAGTATCTTTAATTTGTGCTTGACTGTTAGAGCCTATAGATGTCCTTGTTGTTGAAACATCACTTGGGATGCTCATAGAAAGACTGGAAAACTGCAGTATGCTTCCTCATACTTAGTGATATCTCGAACTTAGATCTGTCTCGCCACACTACCGATTCAGCAACGGTCAAGTTTTAGATTCATCCATGTGCCATGCTTCTTGTTCGCTGGAGATAGTCTAGAAATTCCAGGCCTATCGTTCACTACTGTATAACGTATTTGGAACGACGACAGTCTCGCCGACATATCATCTGATGCCATTACCAGCTCATAAATTTCCCAACAACAACTTCCATCATATCGGCACTTTCTTAACTTCGTAACTCGTTACTCGTTGTCTTTGGACTCGATGTTGTTTAGTTTATTTATCAACAACTGATTTTCGGTCTATATCTAGGAAAAACTTTGTTGACGAATCCTCATATTTTTACACTGGTTGTATACCTTCAAAATAAGACTGTCACTTATGGCAATATAGTCTGGCGTGGTTCTCTCGATAGAGATCACCAGATCAGAGACTTCAGTTTTCACGGATGGCTCTAAATGGATTTCAATCCGATTTATTGAGGACAGATGCCCTTTACAAAATATTTCAGTTATCGCCTCTAAATCGAAACTGATGTGCGTATGATCAGAAATAGAAGTCTCTCGTTCAACACGTGCCATCTACGTACATTAGTGCGTATGAAAGTATTAAAAGGGGTTAAATCCACAACCTCCTATTTAATAGCGGTCAAAATGGTTCGGTAATTACCTAGGTTTCTAAATAGTACGTTATCGTTTATACTCAGCCCTGACGTTGGAATTCGTACTGCCCTATATCAAGTGATGTACGTTAACAAGCGAAACTTAAAAAAATATATAATTTAGAAAAAAAAAAACGGACAATTCTTAAAATCAAAGTAAAAAAATAAAATAAAAAACTAAATAATTTCCGACGATTTGTTAGCTTTGTTAGCATCAGACAGTCATATAAAAAAATTAAATTCATATAAAATATTTGCTCAAGTTGAAGGCTTGCTAAAACGTTTGCAAATTGAGCAGGTTTCAACTGCGCTTATTTTTCCTTTCTTATTATTTTTTTTTGTACAAATGGTGCAATGTCCCGCCAATTTTGAGCAGCTGAATTTGATGCCCTTTCAATAGAATAGTTGCGCAAAAAATCTTTCTATTCATTAAGGCAATCGAGCAGGTATGCACTGAGGAAATGCAAAACGCATACCTTCAGTAAGCCTGCATAATTCATAATTCACAATGAACAAGCAGATGTTCTGTTCGGAATGGATGGATGGATGGCTATCGTCATCATGATCGTCGTCGTCGTCACCCCAAAAACAAGGATTCAAAAACTACATCCCATTTATCCTGTAGCAGCATATAGCAGGCTGCAAAACCAGTAGCACGCGCTGCGGAAAAATAACACCCCGATGCAGTGATTTCAGGTATTTTAAACAACAAAATACCAGTCAACCCTAAGAAATATTGTACACATAGTCGATGCGTATCCTTTATAATCACAACTCACCCCAAAAAATTTTTACCCGGACAGCCGGATCACTGATGAATTCAGCTTGAGGCCGCATAAGTATCCGAAATCAAAACGTCGGTCGTTGCAGGCAGCCGACCAGGTTGTCTTTTGTTCAGATTTTTGATCGTCAACGGATACTTCACAGAAATATTTGATAGTCCTGCAGGTTTTTTCTTGTCGTCCTGTTTTTCACCTTTTAGTGCACAGGTAAAGTTATCGTTCGGCATACTCCTTTGTGTTTTCTACGAAGTTCGGGTTTTTTTCTTGGTTCAGATTCTTTGTACTTTCCCCATGTATGTATATCTACGTATATGTAGGTCCCGAACAAGGACAATGACGTCCATGAAAATCGAAACACCGGGCACTAGATGAACGGCATCAGGCACTTGGCTTAGGGTTTCTTATTCGGAAATAGACCATCTTATAAATAGGTGTCCCGTTGGAAAAATATATATGATTCGTCTTGAAGAAAAACTGCCAGGTGTGTTGATTCCAACGGAACAATATGATTATTTTTTTTTGTTGGTATTGTATGCCTTGATTTCATCTATTCATGATAAAAGTTAACATAAAGTGACAGTGTGCCTAGATGATAGAAGGGACCGTGCCACACATTTGTATAACGGATAATTTTGGAAATTTGATATCTTTTGACTAGTGAATATTGGACAGGGTAACAGACTTAAGGTGGAGTAAGGAGCCCTTTGAGTAATATAGAATATTTTCACTAAGTTTTAAAAGAAAAGAGTTACTTTCTGATAACAAAAACATTTACCTTTACGTGTTCGTCTATTACATCGATTTCGAATGGTAGTATGCTAAAAGCATATTTTATTTTAAAGCTCGAATTAAATGAGGGCTAGTTTTTCACTTCTGAAGAAACTTTTTCGTACTAATAACTTTTATGGAATGGCCATTAGCGCAATTTTAACATTCAGCAAAGTAGGTACTCATAACAAGAATTGTGCCTTTTCTTAGATTTCGTATTTTATGCTGTTATCAGGCTCAGACCCAGGGCCTCTAGGCGGTTGACAGGTCAGCGCCTTTTTTCTTGATAATTGAATAAAACAAATATGTTTTTCATTAATTTAACGTACATCGAGCTTAGAAATAGACAAGTATACTTAGAAATATCACAAATTAGTATGAAATTATATGCAAAGAAAGTTCATTGCGTTTTAGCATATGCTTAGATTGCCATGCGACGAACTTTCTTCTCTTCAAAGAAACGGCATACCTCACTATTGTCCACAGACTGCATTATTTCTGTTTCTATGTACAGCACATAGAGTGAGTGAATTAAGCCTGATATCCTCTGTGGTGGATTTTAAATAGTTCTTCACTCGTTTTAGCGCTGAAAACGACCGTTCTGCGGAGCAGTTTGACCCTGGTGTACACAAAAATATCCGGAACGCTAGTTCCACATTTGGATAAATGTCCAAAAAGCCTTTCCCAGAATGTACTTGTATAGCTCCAGGGGCGATAATTGTTTTTATCCGTGTAGCCTCAACTCGCTGATATCTTGAGATTCCCAGCTATGTAGTTTCATGAGAAAGTCGAATTTTTTACTCAAGTTTTGTAAGAAGAACCACGTCTTTGTAGTGCGACTTCGATTTCGTTTTCTTTTTATTTCATGAATTGAGTACTTGCGGCCCTGCTCTGTCTATTGGTAAATCCACCCCTGTATGCAGGAACAATAAAGTGAATTGATTGTTTTTATTGAGCGGTGTGGTATGTCCTCCATGTATACCATTTAAACTCCTGTCGGGGCCCCCCTATAAGTTTGGGCCCTAGGCAGAAGTTTGGCGTTGGCTGTTATCTGATGCTTCCAAGATGTTATCACTCCCTAGCACTTATATTATACATATTACAGATCCTTAATTCATACCTAATTTACTCCATTCGCCTTCTAGTTTTGGAATACAACAACAGGCTATTAACCTCAAAGATTTCTGACTTTTGAGCATGACTTTTCTAAAGAATTCCATAATATTGTAAGCCATATGCTCGTACATATAATCTCTTGGCTGTTCTCTAATCCTGCTGTTCTAGATAGTGTAATTTGAAAGAGTTGAGAGTTTGCTTTAAACTCATTGCAATCTCTCAGCAAAGGAGTTCTACAGGAGTATGTACTGGCCCTCTTCTCTTCATGGTAAATTTATCACATATTTAATTAGGAATGCAAAAATACACTTTTGTGATGGTGTACAGCTGTATCTACTTAATTGAGCTGTATTTTTCCAAAATTATTGAATTTATTATAACTTTCGTTGAATTTCGCTCGGTATGGTAGTTCACGTAGTTGTGATTTGAACAATTTATTATTCCTCATTTACATGAGTAACTTAATTTACTATTTGAGTAAAAATTAAGCATTTCGAGAAGTTGGCGTGCTTCTATTATAATGTACCTAGTATAGGCAAGATCCATTTCAATTACGAAAAAATTAAATTCATCATTAACTTTTCTTACTTTTCTTTGCTTACATCATCATGGGATCAGTTTTCTATAGTTATCTCTTTTTGGTTTAACTACTTTATTCCGCTGAACTTCAAATAATAACTTCTATAAAAATCCACAATACCCCAGTTTCAGTCCAGTGGATTCTTTAAATGAATATAGAGAATAGAAATAGATGACAATACAATATTTGTAATCTTTTCTCTGTCCCTATACCTACTTTTACGGATAGGCAAACAAAAATTGTTTAATTTTATTATCTTAAAAATCGAGTTTAAGGAATATTTGATATTATAAAAGATAAGATTCCAATGGAAGCAATAATTGAACTTAAAATATGAATTTTAAGGCGAAAATGAAACTTTAAATTAAGACAACTGTCACATCCCTGCTCACAAAAGTTGACCCAAATGATAAAGAAAATGAAGCAATCCATGTCAGTGGTACAAATATGAGCAAATGTGACATTCGTGAAGGCTACATGTCTACATCTTTTTTGAAAACATTGATTTTCTGATTGTTTTTCTTTCCCAGCTGATTTCGCTAGTGGCTTTTTATCATTTCTGTTGAAATTATCAAGTTGTAATACTGGATGCCGTAGTCATACTGTAGTCAAATTAATAATAATTCATGTACTAGATATAAAATCTTATAGCTCAACACGTAAATATTTTTGTAAACGAAATATTTGATTCAAAATAATTTCGCAATCATTAATATTTCATAATGCGCAAATTCCTCAAAATTAACATGCAGGTGTTAACGTAGTATTATAACACTTCACCCTTCAATTCAACCTATAACTGAATAGTTACCCTTGTATATTTTGAACCCATATTGAGAAAACCCCTGCCAAAACCGGTGCAAGGAAGAGAATTTTTCACACATCTACATATGCATAAGTCGTACACATCATAAATGCCACAACTGTATGCGCAGTTGGCTTATTTCTAGAATTTTTTGCGCATCTGCCGATTTAACTGCCATTCAATTGCGTTAATCATCTACTAATTAAGTAAGTAGGTGTATAACACTATGAGTTGAGATTTGTTAAAAACAGTTCAGTTTTAAATTGAAGCCCTGTGAACTGATTACAAAAAGTTTTCCCATAGCAATAAAATCCTCGAACTTTAAATTTTATATGAAGAACTAAATTATCCCATGGAATATGTATGTGTATGTTCTACGTTCAGACCTCCTGGGATTCGAAAATATGGAAATTCTTGTGTCAACCTCATTTCCTTCCAGACCGTGTGATAGATAGAATAATTATTTATCAGAACCACATATCGATATCGATAAATCCATCTCAGAAAACGTTCCTTATCTTCTGTCAACAGCTTTAATCCTATTAGCATACAATGGCTTTATAAATTCTGGAGCACAGGTACTCATCGTCTTATCAATCCTTAGGGAGAGGTGAGTAAATGTTTTCACATTGGAACCTGACAAACAGATAGTTAAGTGAGAACTTTTGTTTTTTTTTGTTTTTTGCTTTTTTTTCTGGAAGACTTGGAAAAGGATCTTTTTCACACCTGGGCAAATGCATTACGTTTTGAAAAGGTGTGGTATGGTGTGGTAGAGTTCATGTTATCTTTGAACATTTTGAAATTTTTCTGAGCAGATCATAAATCTTTTTAGGGCGCCTTTATTGCTTCTAACTAATATAATAAAGTGTTTTGCATGTTTAAGTAGGAGATTATTTCTATGAAGAAGCATGTATTTAAGATATAAAAAGGATCTGAAAAATTTGTTAGAGTTTCATTCAAAATGTATTTTTGAGAAAGAAAGACAGAATCGTATACCTATATGCATGCATACATGCATTTGCAGGTACTTTAGTCCCTTTGAGATCATGTTATACGGAAGACATGGTATGTTATACTGTCGTGACCTAATTCGGGATTGTTTGTGTGGAATGCAACAACAAAATTATATAAACAATTTCAGGGAAAATAAATACAGATTCGAAGCAACACAACACTACAATTTATTTGTTGAATCATGGCGGAGAATGTTTCAGTGTCTGGCATACATATTTTCTCCATACCGTGGTCAAGTAAATCGATTAAGCAAAGAAATCTCGGACTTGATGACTTTCTTCGAGACATTTTTAACTCATCTAGTTCATAGAAAAAACTGAGGAAAGTAAAAATTTAACCAAGTGTAATGCTGTAATGCTTCAAAGTGAGTAATGGAGATTTGCATATTTTTATAAATTCATGGGGACAAAATGTCTGGTTTTCAGCTTCATAATAGATCTGAAAATTTTTGGGCAGATAAAAACTCCCCTGATATTGTCTGTTACCGCACACAATATGAGATACATTTTTCATACATAATGAGGAAAATAAAACTCTCCCAAGAAAATTATATTTGTCGACCAGCAGGATTGGTCTAAATCTAAAGGTACTATATGCAGGTATATAACATTAGTGACCGGTTTGGTAGTGAGAAGCATTATACTCCCATAGATAAAGACATACCAAAACAAACCTAATTATTGCTAACGCGGAACGTTCATCTTTTCTACTATCAGCTGAACATTTGTCTGCGAGGTACAAATCTCAGCAAATTCATTGCCTTGCATTTATTATAAATACTTCTCCTAATTACTCTGCATCGCTTAAACCTCTGGTCGTATGTTTGCAATCCGATTGGAAGAAATTGCTAGAGCCCATTAAATTCTCAATTCAACACTCTTCTACAAACCTGGTATTGTAATTTGTTGGTGGGTTTGTATCCAACAGATGAAGCAGTCTAATTATTCCAAAAGTCAGTTGACGAGTGAATATTTGACTCGAAATTTTGCTGTTGAAATCTGGTCGTCTTTGAGCTTCGCTGTGTCGAAGACTGGTTGCCTAACTCTCTTTTGTAGGAAGGTAATAGAAGCAAGACGCCATCGGAAGTTGAATATAATGATAAAACGCTTTCAGTTACAATTAGTTCTTCATAATTGTATCAACCAGTCATCGGTTGTAGGTTTAATTCACAGTCAATCTGATAAGATAAGATCCTAGAAGAGTTCAATATAATAAGTTAGTTACACAGTCAAGAGATTATTATTAAGACTTTTTTCATACATATTAACTGTTATAAAGTTAAGATCCAATTTCATACAAAACTGCGAATTACAACTATGAATGATATATATAAAAAAAGAAAAAAAAACTCAAATCACGCTAAAGATCATAACAAAATGAGCTAACCAACCAATCCGCTATTATAACTAATCCTTTCCAATTACCACAAGTTTCAAAACTAACCGCATAAGATTTAATTATAGATTATATCCCTAATTCTGTTATAATTGATGACCCATCTGAGACCGTATCACGAATAACAAGGTGTAAAAGATCTATCAACAGCGGCCGATCAATTTTATTGATTAACAAGCAGGTGTCTCTCTCTCTCGAGAAATGCTTACTCAATCCTCATCGTCCGCCCCGTCGGTCGGTCGGTCCACACCTTAACCCCTCTATATTATATCACGTAACAATAAAATTAAACGATGATTAGAAGATTTTAATGGCACCTCGTTGAAGGGTATCATTCCTTGGAAAAGGATTTTTTGACCAGGCGCCCACTCAATAATGTTCGGACAATGATTTGAATTTTTCGATCGCGCTATGATACGAGATGGTAGATATGTCTTCTATGTATGCTGTAGTAGGAGTCTGTAAAGTGGTTTTCTTCATTCATTTCGATGGAATCTTTTATGGAAAGCAACGCGCGCTATGGTAGTACCCTTTTTGTCTCCTTGTTATTTTTTTGCGTTTTGTAGATATTTAACCGATTCGAAATTGGTAAGGTGATTTTTAGGCTACTCATTTTGACGAGATTTATGGCTTCTAATGAGTAGTTAGGAGGATTAATAAGGATCTAAGATTAATTTTAAGCAACACGCCAGTTTGAATTGCACCTAATGACTTTCTTCAAATGATTCAGAGAATTTCTTTGAAGGATAAAAAATAATTCATAAAACATCTGCAAGAAAGAAGAGTTATTGGGACGTTTTTGTTTTTTGATTGCTAATTTAGTGTGTCTAGTGTCTGTTGGTTGATTTCGATTATATTAGAGCTTAAATTAATTTGTGTTAAACTATGTAGTTAAGAAAACTATAGATATTTTATAACAGTTGATATATATGTTTAAGAAAAATTATATGTTAGATATTCTAAAATCTTGATCATCCAATCATGTGAGATGGAAATTTACATTGTAGCATAGTCTGCTAAAGTTAAGTTAATTTAACTGTTACACAATTCATCAATTCTTTATTTTTTATTAAATGTATTAATTTTATTGAAAACTATTGACAACTTGATGCAAATCAATCAAAATTATTCTGTCTCGGCTCTTGTAGTATGGAAAAATGTCGAAACTTTTCTTTTACGTTTTCGTATAAATGTGGCTCAATTTTATCAAATCAGCTCAAACATTTCGAGTAAAGGCGAATTTTTCCATGACTTTTTCTTTAGTCGGCTTAAAAAAAAATTATCTTTTGAGTTTGAATTAATGTTTTATAAAAACTGCAATTGTGTATGACGCCGCTGTGTTGGTGTATTTACCTTAAAATCATATCATAGATTAATTCGACGCTGTAAAAAGGTAACAATTTATAACTGCCAAGATTATTATTTTTTTTTGTTTTTAAAAAAATTCTCCTAGAAATTCTTCACCTGCTTCTCGCCAAATTCAATTGTGCACAATATCCCATATAGCTTATATGTATGTAGGTACTGGATATAAGAAAAATCCCCTTTACACCTGCTTTTGCAATTCATCCCTAATTCATCTGCCCTCTAACTTGTAGACTTATGATGAGCGGTCGGTCCATTCAATCAGTACCACACTTAAACATATTATCCCCTTGGAAAATCAGTAATATTCCAGGAACCGACCGGCGCATTATTTCTCATCTTTATATATGTGCATTCCATCGTTCATTGTGGTGTATTTTGAGTGATTGCAATCTGCGGTATAGCACACAATGTGCGTTACATTCATTCTTTGTTGCTCGTTGTTTTCTTGTAGTGTTCCCTGATTTTTTGTTGACAAAGTGAAAAAAAGAGATCTTTGCAAGTTCTTCTGCGTTGTCGTCATAGTCGTCATCGTTAAGAAAAAGCGCAGAGGTCCATCTTTTATGTTCTATTCAGCAATATAATACTGGCTTCAGTATGAATACCTGTCCGAGAAGAATAACGAAAGGTGAACAGGTTGCATTTAATACTTCTTTATATTATGTATACCTGCTGTTGCTCTGGTGAAGGAGATTTTGCAATATTTTCTTTCAGAAGCTATTATATTATATATATTTTTTTAAGAAAGACAAAAAAAGAAGTGATTTTGGCTGACAAGAACAGTTTTAGTTCCCTTTTCAAGAATTTCATTATGCTTCTGCTGCTGACGCTGACAATTCTTTAATAAAAGAAAAAGAAAAATCTTAAAATATGAAATTAATTAATTAAAAAAAAAGCATAAACAAAAAGAAATGATTTAAAGAATTACAACTACAATTTCCGCAAAGAAATAAATAGTTATAAAGTTGTCGCAATTCACTCTTAGACTAGATTGGACCTGGAACTCGACTTTTATCTCAATTAACACTAAAAATCTGAAATCACACTTAAATCACGCGCGCACGTTAATTCTATAGGGCAGAGCACAAACTCAGATCTCTCTCTCTGTATAATACCTACTCTATATCTAGGCATTTGCTAACAGTTCTCAATGGTAAGTTAGTTACAAAGATGCGGGTGGTCTACCAGTCTCGACGGGTATCTAACAAATGTCGACGAGATAAGCAACAACTTTGGTGCAGTGTTTCTGAATAATTAGAAAATGAATTTTTGCAGCATTGGACGATTGGTCATTGCCATCGTTGTTGAATTGAGAGTGGAACTGAATCATTTAGGAAAAATCTACAATCTGCGTAGCAATTAATTCGATGCAATGTGAATCGTGGCAGAGTGGGTAGATGGAAATGTAAAATTTTAAAGTAGGAAGATATATGTAGTGTTGTTTTTTTTTCTTTGGATGTATACACATCAAGTTTGACTAAATTTTCCAGCATGATTTTATGAAATATTAAAATTTTTTATAGAGCTTTTGATTGCTGACTTATTACACTATGAATATTAAGATATTTGAATAGTTGAAAAGAACTCAATTAGTTGACATTTTAATATCGACTATATAGTTCGGTACGAACAGGTGTATTGATATCTGTAGTTAATGATATAAAAAAGGATAGCCTATCTGAAAGATAGTTAGCTTGTTGGAACGATATATGAAAATATATATCAGCCGATCCTTGTAATTGAAAACGCAGCAGTAGTATCAGCATTTTATTTATTATATTTTATATATATTTTTGCAAATTACTAAAAGGTAGAGGCGTCTTATACAATGATAGTTTCACTTTTCACTTATAATTTCTTTTTATGGTAACATTCTGAATTATCCAAGCTCTGAGATAAGACAACCAACGATAATTCAGCTAATACTGATCATAATTTTCTTGAAGTTCATCTTATTGGAGTTACCATTTTGGATTTGAGTTTCCTGAAGTGAAAACTAATGAACAGCTCTATTTTCGTGAGTTTTACGATGCAAAGTAAAAAAAATATATTCCTAACTTTTTCCTAATTTATTCAAATTATGAGGTTTTTTTTTTTTCAAAATACATATTTTTTAGAAAGCTTTGAGGGTTTACTATTATTTGATAATACCTAAACTATATTTACTGGGTGTATTATAATAAAAATTTACCGGATATTAATGGGGAAAATCTCAGAACAACCTGCCGTTCAAACGACATTATTTTTTACCAACGGTAAACCTTTCTCAAAAGAAATACGAAAAACTTCTCTAAGAATTTATAGTAAGCAGCTATACTTACAAGTATTCATCTTAGGGTATTGATAATTTTTTCAAGTAGTTTTTCATGGCGCGGAGTAATGCACTTTTTTTTGATAATTCCCTGAAGGCTCTACTGGGATTGCGTAATCCTGTGCATACAAGTTATTACTGTTCGCAAAATTCGTTAAGCTACCTACCTACCTAAGCTAACTACCCGTACGATATGGATTGGTTGTGGGTCCGATTTAAGGTCAGCCGACCTATATCTATGTATCGCCATTTTAAATTATATCTTATATATATCTGTTGAATTCGATGGGTAGTCTACAAAAATAACCAACCGGAAACGTAGATAGATTCATAGATGTCTTACAGCAAACAGAGTCAATATGATACCAGTGAAATGCACTTTCATAACAATTTTTTTTATTACTTTTATACCCACATAAACTTGTCATTCGGTTTGTAACGTATAGAAATAATGCTGGTACTGGTGGATTGGACACCCACGTATAATAATAAAAGTTATTTGGAATTTGGCATGTTCGTCCTTTCGATAAAATCGAGAAGTTCACTTAGAGAGCTGAAATTTTGCACACAGCTTTTTTAAAAAATTGTAGATTTAATTTTGAAAATGAAACAAATCGGGTAACTTCTACGTAGGGTTGCCATACAAAAATTTCGTGCTTTTCATTATATATTTGGACACTGCATGAGAACGTGTCCACATAGAGAACTGAAATTTTGTTCACGGCGTTTGCATAATAATAGTTAGTTTATATAATTTCAAAAATGGACAAAATGGGGAAACCCCTTGGTGTTGCCATATAAAAATTTTAAGTTTTTTACATACATATATTGTGAAAACGATCAGTCCCTGATGTTTTTATTGTACTGAAAAGTTCTTCAGAATATAAAATCGTATGAAATTGGTCATAATCATTTTTACTATCCCACGAATCGCTCTAGAAATATATGCCAAGAACCCTCTTTAACAATTAAACTTTCAGAGGGGTGACCACGCGAAATTACATGTAGGCATTCATCTACTAGGGTATCGTAAGAATAGATCTTACACCAACTCTAGCTTTTTTACTTGTTTTCATTAAATTCATGAATTATTGCTGTGTGATTTTAGTTTGTAAAAAAAAAAAAAAAAAACGAAAAAAAAGGATCCAATTGATTTCTACATTCTACGCCGCAAGCCGTAATTCATATTTGATGGGAAGAAAATCTGTAACAGTTTTAACTTTTTTTGTTTTGTATTATTCAATGTTAAGACAATTTCTCTTTTCCAAGAACAAGAAAGGAGTCATAAAAGTTTTATAGTCGATTTTCGTATTTTTTTCTTAATTTTTTTTTGTTGCTTCAAAAACATGAGCAATATTAATAAAGGAAATGTGTGTCAGTACCGACTGTAAGTCACTATAAAAACATCGTCAAGAAGTAAATCACAAGAACCGCAGTTCATTTTGGAAATTGCAAGTAAAAAAAAAATAATAACAAAAAAAAAAGACGCGAAATTTCCTTTAGAATATCCTCAACCGTAACCAAAGGGAGAAAGCAAAGTCAAAAGACGTATATGCAACGTCGTAAAATGTTCAGTCGAAGTCGGTCGTTAAGTATTAAGGTCATCCCACACGATATATCCCGGTCGCACAGTCTTAATTGTATGCCCTGACTCGACTTGGTTAATACGCTTCTTTTTGGTCAATTCACCATACACACATGTTTCAAAAATATCTGTACATATACATAAACACGCCAAGACCTTAGAAAGGTGCCGCAAATTATTATTGCACGAAAAATAATTTTTGCCACCGATCAATAGACTGTGACCACGCCATCATCGAATCCATATACCTACTTCATTCAGCTAAAATAAATGTCTAAAGTTAGTACACTAACTAAGTTCATAAAGCGTTTCTGTAATGACTCTGGATTCTGATTGTTACTCCTCTTTCATACCAATGTCAAGTATTTGTTCGTTACAATTTATTTTTTTATTATCATTACTTTTGGTAATATTGAATTCTCGTGTGTATGTTCAGGGTGAATTGATTCAGTCTCAGAACATTTTATGTAGATTTCTCGGGCGTACAATAATAATTATTCCACTTTTCATTGTTTATGCCTGCGGTCGCGGACGATTATCGGTGCAAGTTCCCGAACTCCAAATGCCTACACCTGAAGGGAAGAGATTTATTTATTTTTTTATTTTGTCTCCCAGTTCCGAAGTCGAAGAAAGAAGGGACTGGCCCTGGCCTGGTGGGATAAATGACGGAAGGAAGCTAAGCTACATATATGCATGTACGACTAAGAGTGGCCTCCATAATTGTTCGTCGGACACAGTTTATTAGGTGTTTTAAATGCAAATACCATGTCCGCTGGTGCAGGAATCATCGGTGAAACTCATCGGTTTACTCGCCATTTCGCCGTCTAAACGATTTTAATTATTTTCAATTTTTAATTTTTCTCACCGGTCGGTCAAATGCGAGGGTTTTTATTATTATTTCGTTTTAAAACGAATTTCCTGTTCGATGACCAAAATGTGAACTTTAAGGTAAATAAAGGATGTGTCTAATTGGTACTTTGTAAAACTTATTGAAGTTGTCAGCTGAAAAACATGAACTGATCAGAGTTTATTGAGTGTGTACGTATTTAGTACGAGTATGTGACATACCTTTTAAATTCGTAATTGAATGGAAAATACAAAATACGTCTTAATAATATTTTATAACTAAGCGTACAAATGCATAGGAGGACTTAGCTCTAGAAGTAACGATTTTCAACAAAATTTATGTCTTCTTCTTTGAATATATATGTACTGTCTCAGAAAGACGAATCAATTTGCTCCTTGAATTCCATGTCGTGCCTCCTATTTCATGACTTAAAAACTGGAGAAATATACATTTTTGGTTGGTTGCTTGGTTCAGGTGGTGTATCTGAATATATATTGCCTTCCTGTATTATATATTATTCTTCCGAAGAATGTTAGCCGACATCAAAGTTAAATTCAACTTCCTGAGTTTTAAAAGCTTATTATCTTCTTCATCTTGTCCGTAGAGATTTTTTAAAGGTTATTTAAGAAGAAATTACCCATATTTGCCTGAATTCTAGCACTGGCAAATGTTAGGCATCTTCAGAAAATGTAAATAAGGCTGGCCTGGTCTATTTGCATGCCTTTCCACCAGTTACTGACCGTTTTGGGTCTTCTAATCGTTCTCGTAAATGGTACAGGTACTTAGCTATGTTCAAATGGAGTTAAGTTTGGACCTCTTCTACACCTGACCAGTTCGTCGGCCAATTCATTCCCTTTAATACTCCATTGACCTGAAACCCAGTAAAGAGTATAACCTTATGCCGATTTTCTATGCAAGGCGAATTGATTAGAAGATGCAGAGGATTTAGAGGATGCAGTAACAGAGTCACTGTCGATGAAAATTGCAATAATCTTGTTTCGCTTTGTCTGAGATTTGTAAGTTCTTATACATCTGAAAGACCTCCTCTAATGATAACCACATCATCCGCATACGCAACAATCTTCACCCTATTCCTGTTTAGCTTAACTAGGATTTTAGTTATGATTATTAGCCAGGACCAGGTAAATATTCTTCGTTTGATGAAAGAAGCAAACGACATTAACACAAAGCGATTTAGAGTCGAAGAAGAATTGTTTCCATTCAAATATAATAAAGAAACACTATTCGAAACAAGCAAAATCGCCTGTCGAACGAAAATCGACATTGCTGAAATCCAATTACTAAGGTAGGTCTCAACAGATAGTTCGGCAAGGGATCCCTGGATCTATAAGGAAAAGTACCTTTTGCATCTAAATTTTTCATAGTGAATTAAATGTGCTATATATTCCTCTCAACGGATTTGCCCTGCAGTACGCGTTTTACCCGTTGGATATTTTTGTCCGCCTTAGAGTTCGCTTTATATATTATATAGATACAAAAAAAGTTAACCTAATTGGTCTAAAATACTATCCCATGACTCCAGACATGGTTGTGAAAAATGCAACTCTTGATTACTGTCACAAGCCATGGAATTATAAGTCTTGTAAATTCTGTAGGATGATGGTCAATTTGTCATTGTAACCCGCAGATTTATATGGAGCAAGGCAATTTCTCACTACGTGATTATGGTTTCTATTGTAATCTAAGATATTTTTTGAACTACCACTTAAAGACTTATACCAGGCCTCAACTGAAAAGTCAATGTAGCTCAAACCGGAAAAGTGCAAAGAAATTAATGGACCTGAAAGAACTCTCTGTGACGTAACGGCTACAGTATTCAAGAAGAAGACATACAGCGAAAATTTTCAATAAATTCCTAAGAGTAGGAAACATTTTTCCCTGACTGAATTTTTTAAGTAATTTTCGCTACTACTTTCTGAATGATATACATACTTTAGGACGATAATTTAACATTTATTAAAATAGATAATCGCTTGAAGTTTCTGATAGGCCGCCCTACATTTCGAGGTTATGGCAAATGTATGACGTTTTATTCTTAGTTTGAACTGAGTATAAAACAAAATTATTTGTTAAGGTTCAAATGTTAGAAGTGCATCTTCGAAATATATGAACCAATAAAATAATAAAGACAGAAATTAGTTTTTCCTTGGATGATTTTTTCTTCTTCTCAAATTAAAGTTTAAAATTGATTTTCTTGTGCCAAAATTGATTGAGACCGTTAAACACATAAAATCAACAAGAACATTTTAACGGAACCAAAAGACAGCTGCAACTTAAATGTTTGCACGTAGTTGATCTTTATAAGGTCCGAAGATGAATCCCTTCTAAGATGCATCTTCTAACATATCTACTTAGGGCATCACCCTAAGTTAAACATGTTACTCAATAAAGAAAAAAAAGAAAAAAGAAAAATACGGAACAGGAAAACTTCCATATCTCATCATACAAGTCTTAAGCATCTAAGAACTTTTAGTAAACTGTTAAAAATATTCAGGGGGATAGAAATAGTCAGAGATTCAGCACAAGAAGACCTTGGTGACCACTCAAATATATTCAAAGTTTCTATTTAAAGGAATGAACACACGGCGACGATGAGGACGACGAAAAGTGTCGATCCCCTCGCGTTACATGTCAGTTTTTTTTTGTGGAATTTCAGCACACCGGCACACGACAGATGTGGATATTTTTATCCTTGGCTACCAGATCTTGCTCCTGTTCTCCTATAGATTCCAAAGCAAAAAAAAAAATGTTTGATCTGATCCCGTCTGAATAGGGGTTCAATCTGAACTTGACATATGCACACACATGTATGCGGAAAATCACGGGACGACACAGACAGCATAGCATTGCATAGCTAACACAGGGGTGAATTTTACTAGGTATTTTGGTACGTGGTACGTGCGTCCCTTTAGAGTAGGGATTTATCGGTCCGAAATTCTAGGGTATATATGTATACATAGTTAGCAGCTTGCGATAAAATTTTGAAGGCTTTGCAATTTTAAAGATAGATATTTGCTTCTTCCTGAATGGGTATCGTTTTGTTTGGCTTTCGGTTTATTAGCAGATATGCAGAGAGATTTGGGATATGTTTATCTGAATTTGTATTAATATTATTAAAATTAAATTATTTGATTGATAAAGGCAAATTTTAAATAACTTTATGTTGGTTTTGGCATAATGCAAAATCAATATTAAAATTTCCCTTTTCTTTAAAAAATTTAAACTAATTTATTTCTTTATTTTTCACTAAACCAAATATAATCCTTGCTACTTTACTCTTCTTACAACTCACGTTCCAAAATGTAAATGCACAACGAGGTGAGGCGAGGCGAAGCGAGCCGAGGTGAACCGAGGATATATCAAGAGTTAAGAAATAAATGATTTCATAACAACGCTGTGGAAGCACGCGATGTATCTTCACCTCGCCTCTCCTCGTTATGCACGTACCCTAAGTAAAAGGTGGAAATACAGTGAATGAAGCGTTATGCATCGCCTGCTTCGTTTTTTTTAAGGAAGCATGTGCTACGTTCAAATTGCCAAATTTCCAAGATCATCTTTTCATAAAACCGATAACAGTTGAATTGGCAAAGGGCAAGTGTTACGAAAAACCCTAGTATCTTAGGTTTTGTTCAGTCCTGTTAACAAGCTATCTAGTTCATGATAAACTTAAAGTGTGTATTAGATATAACAATGTACTTATCAATATTCGGATGAAGAGAAAAAATAATGGTTCAGAAAACGTTGGGATCGTCACAGTTTTGAGAGACAACCAGAGTTTTGATCCTGTAATTATACTAAATAGTCTAAACAGATGCTGAATAAAGTGTGTTTGCTTTGCATGATGAAAATAGTACATTTTTCCTTCTTATATATTTTCAAAGTAGAAAGAGATACTCAAGAACAGAGCATGATTTACAGTAAAGAATTTGCATTTAATAATGCAAATTTTGACGTTAAGTTCGTCATTCGACTCTGATTTTTACTCCAGAGTACTTATAGTTCTAAAAGGAATCTTAAGATAGACTTTTGAATTGAAAAGTGTGACGTGTTACAAACGAATGCGTGACCTGCTGCTTATGTTCTCCTTTATCTCATCTTGGAGATAAAATTTGGAAAATCAAGAGCTTTGGTTCATCAGAGAATTTGCAAATTATAAAACCCATCTACACTAGTAGTCTCTATAATAATTTTCTTCTACTAATGAAGTAGTATATGTATCTTTAGGTATATATATAATGTACATACTAAACCGTTACCCCCGGAATAATACAGTCCATGAAGTCGACGATGACAGAAACATATTAAAAGGTCTTAACGGGCCCGGCTACAGCCATGCAGTTAGAGCTCACTCATCATGTAGAAAGAACTAAGATTTCATTTTAAACAGGTCCCAAAGTCTGAAATTATCGCTTTCACTGAAAAATGAAGTTAAAACAAATTGCAGCCAAATATAATGTTTTCTTTTTAATGGTTGTAAAAAAATAGCATGTAGAACAAATTTATGGAAATTATAGCGTTTGATCAAAATACAATCTTCTTTTATCTGAAGAGCTCCTGCAGTTAGACAAGGCTAGATTGTGGATGTCACCTCCTAACCGGCCCGCTAAGCTCTTTTTTAGACTTACTTCATGGCTTTTATATTCCGGTGGTTACGACTAATCGCATTGGCAAAAAAAGCGCTCTAAGATACTTCCTGAAGCGCTTCCTTGGAAGCTCGAAACGTTTCTTTTCCCTATTTACAGTTCAATGCTTTTTTACATAGGCATCTCCGCAGATGTAAGCGCTTCACTGCTATTCTTAAGGAGACATTTTTTGAAAGTATCTTTGCAAGAGCTTTAAAAGCTTTTTGAATAATAATCACAGTGCTTCTTCCTTAATCTCATAAGAGGCCTTCAAGACTGCTTTCCGAGAGCATTAGTAAGGCGCTTGCTCATGATTATTTGTGGTATTAAATTTCATTAAGTTGATTAAATATGCTAATATTCTCCGTTTTATTTTCAATCATATTAAGCAGAACTTCAGGAGGCAGACTACTTCTAACCACTCTGAATTTCACATTGAAAATGAGAAATACGTTATTTCATACAATAGTGGAAAATGCACAGATTTGTGAAAAATTAGATGAAATCAGCCCTTGTTGCACTTCTGCCGGAGCTCATCAAATAATCTTCTATAAAGCTTCGAATTTATGGTTAAAGAAGCTCTTTTGAGTTACCTCCTTGCTCGGTTGCGTATTTTTCTGGATAGATCAGTCTTCTAAAGAGCTTCTAACTGATGTCTATAGGGAAGCGCTTAAATTGTGCTTCTTTCAGAAGCGGTGGTTTTTCGTTTAAATGGGAATATTTTGTTCCCATAAACTCATTCACAAAATATAAAGCATTTCCCATAAAATATTTAAATACCTATCCAGAAATTATTAAAAACGAATAATTATAAAGTAATGCGTTGAAAATTTTTATATCATAATAACTTAATATAGTATACAACTAGTTACCATCAAAAATCATAAAACCATCTCAATAACATAAAGTTAAAAACAATTAAATCTGTATAGAAATATGAAATTTATGATTCAATCAAAATTAATTTTATTGTTCGTTTTATTCGAAAATATCAGATCAAAAAAATAATGAACCATTCGCTCGCTCCTCCATAAATGAATTTATATCAAACACAAAATGCATCGAAGAGAAGAGACTGCGGTGTGGCGGTGTAGACAGCACACGGCACAAGTCATAAGAAACTGTCGAAACAAGAACTTCCGAAAGCCAAGATAAAATCCATTAAGATTGCGCACTTAAGTCAGTGACCTGTTTTTTTATTTGAAACGTTGTCGTAGTCGTCGTCGTCGTCATCACCGTAGCCGTCGTCGTCTAGTCAGATCTTCGTGATCCTTTTTCGATTCACTTATGAATCCCTGAATGTGCGCCCCGTATCCTAGTTATATAACATCATCAGTCGTTGAGACCAACAACAAAAGAAGGATAAGAGAAGCAGCAGAAAATGTGAAGAAATACACCGTCAACAGACTCTCCGGATTCCACTGTAAAAGAACTCGTTCCTCTTATAATAATACCTCACCAGAGCCCCCATATATACCTTGTACTATACAATTTGAATCATCTGTTTGCCTACCAACATATACCTACCTATTCATACCTATACCTAAAAATATCACCATCCGCATCATGTCTCTGATAGAGCTAGTGTGAGTGTTATGTTGCCCTCTAAATAGGTAGGTACCCATAGAGCACATTGTGCGGTATTAACCATACGGACCCCATAAACACCATACACTGCACGGTGCTCGATTTTCATGGCACACCTGTCTCTCCCTCTTTATTTTGAAGCTCACTTTAGAGTAACCGCCTCAGTTCTTGGATGGATGCCGATTATTTAGTAGGGGAAACAATTTCAAGAAGTCTTATTGGCCCGCAGGCACGTGCTGCTGTATGAATTTATATGGTGGGGAAAACTATATAAGCAAGGCCACCTTACCACCACTCCACAGTTCGTTTCTTGTTGCCCTTGCGGTAAGAAGTTTGAATCTGGAGTCTTAAATAGAGAGTCACGTTAGTTAGTACGGTGTATATCAAGCAAGTAATACTTATGAGATCGTCGTTTCTTCAATAAATTATTCGCAGTAGGAATATAAATAGTATAAATAAAAAACAAACTTTTAATATTTTGATAGTGTTATAAAAATTGTGTGAAATTTATAAATAATTATAAAAATGCCGTCGACATTTGTGGAAAGAAATTACAGTAAGTGTCCGCTAAAAAAGCGGCCAGTGCACTTTACATTCGAAGACAGTGAAATTAAAGAAGAACCTGAAAATTTATGTATAAAAAAAGAAGATTCATCAAGTTCAGATGAAATCGAAGAAAAATTACCAGAAGTGATCATTAGTAGTAGTAGTAGTAGTGATATTAAAACTTCAGTGATCGTGCCAACTCCAACTTATCCAAAATTGAATCTTCAGCCATGGAGTTATCATATTCCATATACAACAGATTTTTATAGAGGCATTCATCAGCCGTCATCAAATCAACAAGTGTCACCTTTACGAGGTGATCTTCATTCACCCAGTTCACCATCAGAAGGATCATTATCACCACCACCACATTTTCTACATGGACGTTCCAGTTCGGTTTCTCCTCCAATTAGAGCAGAAATCTATCGTTCAATTGATATTAAACATCATAATACTCATGTTATTAAGCCTGAAGTAATTCCACAGCACAGATACATGCCATATCAAATGCCATACCATCATCATCATCATCATCAGCCATATGGATTTAATTTGGCCCATCCACCAGTTTCACCAAGTTACAGTGATTCATCATATTTTTCTGTTCGATCATTAACACCCGAATCAAATATGGGAATTGCTCCAGAAGATCTTTCGATAAAGCACAACATTCCTGATTATGAAACTGATGATCATCAGGATTGTGACATAAAAAAATTTAATGATAAAGATAAAGTTGCACCGCCACGTTATCAGTGTCCTGATTGCAATAAATCATATTCAACATTCTCTGGATTAACAAAACATCAACAATTTCATTGTCCTTCAGCTGAAGGTAATCAAGTTAAGAAATCTTTTAGTTGCAAGGACTGTGATAAAACTTATGTGTCATTGGGAGCATTAAAAATGCACATCAGAACTCATACGTTGCCATGTAAATGTACAATTTGCGGAAAAGCATTCTCCAGACCATGGCTCCTACAAGGACACATTCGGACTCATACAGGTGAAAAACCATTCAGTTGTCAGCATTGTCATAGAGCATTCGCGGATCGTTCAAATTTAAGGGCACATCTTCAAACTCATTCCGATATTAAAAAATATTCATGCACAACATGCAGCAAAACATTCTCACGAATGTCACTCCTGACGAAACATAGCGAGGGCGGGTGTCCGGGAATTCAAGTGACTACAACCACCACCAACAGCACTAGCAGTTCACCTTCATATTTGACATCATATCAGGAACATTAGTTAGTTATATAAGGAAGTGAATAAGATAAAAAAAAAGAAAAAAAAACAAACAAACAGAAAATTTATAAAACTCGCAAAATTTGTTAGTATATCCTTCGCAAAAGCCAAAATTAGTTCCTAGAACCCACCCCCCCCACCCTCGATATTTGCCCTAAATTATTGTTTCTAGTCATTCATTAGGATTTAAATCTTCATTTTCTCCCCAGCGAACAGTATTCTGCCGATTATATCCGATCACACTGTAAAAGAGCCTAGATTTGAGTAATGCTGTAGTTTAAGGCCCTCTTAATGTACAAAATGTAAATAAAAAATCTCCCTAATTATATGTAAGAAGATGTAAAAACAAAAATGCTTTTATTTATGAAAATCGAAATACAAAAATGAAATTCAATATTTGAAAAATGTTTTGTTTTTTTGCGTATTTTTGAAATTGAAGAAATTTTTTAGAACATTTCAGATTTGGTTCACAATTCTATGGGGAGATAATTCTTTAAGGAATCAGATGTGTTTTTTTCTCCGGATATCCAGATTTTTCTTTTCCATCATACCATCATTCAAACCTGGATGCCTTCTTTCGTAGATATGATGCATGCTTCTATATTGGACACTTTATAGGACATTCGTACAAGTATATCCTAGGGATGAAGCAGTTCAAGCTTTTTCGTGTGCTTCCCCTTATCTTTCATGGAAGGAACGAGAATGGATGCCTCTTAATTGGAAATTTGTATAGGCATGTCCTTGGAAGGAACCAATTCAAGCTTCTTTTTCGTGTGCTTCCTCATTTGCTTCTTTGAAAGGAAAATGGATTACACACCCATGTATATTAAAACAAAAAGGTGGTTCATTTTTGCTTATATGAATTATTTAGAAAGTTCATCTTCTTAATTTTTATTTTTTGTAGTTGAACTTCAGTTAAAATCACAACAATTTTACAAATAAATTTACTCTTTGCAAGTGAAAACACAACTGCGTGTAGTTGGTAGGTTTCACAAATGAAACAAGAATGAGCTTAAAAAAACATACGTTGCACAACAAGCTTCTTCCGGGATCAATCTGGAATAGACCAACAATTTTTCAGGTTTTTCATCTTCCTACATTCAATTTTACTGAATTCACAAGCTTTCACGTGGAACGCCTGACGAGATTTTCCGCTGGGTCATTACAGATTTTTCCGAGGGGGTCTTTGATGACCCGTCATGACTTAATATAGATTCAAAGTAACTTATGCTATTTATGATTTCAAAAACAAACTCAAAGTTTTGCAATATCTATTCAAATCCATAATTGACAGAGTTCGACATTAACAAAATTTAGAACGTTTTGTTTGTTTACCAATTTTACCTATACGATAGGGCCGTCCTTGCTTTTCTTAGAAGTTTCATTAGTTTTTAATTATTTTCTTTCTATTTGATGTATCCTTTCTTACATAAATATAAAATGATTTATATTTTGGTTATATAGTACTTATTTGCATTGATTATGCATATCTTCAAACAATGACATTAATTTTAAGGACTGAATTCTGGTAAAGTCAAATCGTTTCGGAAATTTAAGTTTGTTTCAGATGCAGATATAAATTTTTGTTTATTGTAAAAATCAGATAAGTCTGAAAGTAATTTCAATTGATCCACTTCTGAATTTATATAGTCTGAATTGCTTTACTTCAATGCAAAAATCACCCTTACGAGAGCGGTTTAATTTTGTTTTTCTTGTTGCTGGATAAATTATTTATACCTTAACAAAAAGAATATTTTAAGCGTTGTAACCATTTCAAAATTCAAATTAGCTCCCAAGTTAGGAAGGAAATAGTTGGTTTTTCTTTTGCGTTTTTTCTCGTACTACATTTTGCAAACTTGTGTATAAGATATCTCTAGATCTGTTTAACCGATTTTGATAAAATTTAAACCACATAATTTTTATAATATTATCTCGTAAGATTTGCCGTAGAATTTTTTTGTTTGGATGCCGCGCTTATTTTTTATAAATTTTTAAAACTCAAAATTTCGATAAAAATCGAGTTTTTTGTTTTTTTTTAAAAGCTGTCATTTCTGCAAAAAATATTTTAACAAATTTTCCTATTCTATAATCCTTGCTATTATGTTTTTAAAATATTTTTTATTTTGCGGAAGATGTCTGATAGAGAAAAAAATTTCACCAACAGCAAGCATTTTCAAAATAGAGTCCTATTTGACAGCTCATATCTCCGTAATTTTTTTTTTTCAAATTAAGCTTGAAACACAGTGCTGGCTTTTCCAACCTGGCCGGCCTCAAAAATTTTGACAGTTCTGTAGAATATATGAGATCCTACTGAAATTGCTTACATTATTATGCGATCACATTTCTATAGGTGTCTATTTTTGGTTTAACTATTTTATTCCCCTGAACTACAAATAATAAGTTCTATACACAATCCATCATAGTCCAGTTTCAGTTCAGTGGTTTTCCAAATGAATATATATGTAGAATAGAAATAGATGACAATACAATATTTGTAATCTTTTCTCTGTTCCCCATAGTACCTAATTTTAGAGACAGGCAAACAAAAATTGCATAATTTTATTTCCTTAAAAATCGAGTTTAAGCTCCCAAGAATGAAATAATTTGTTGAACTTTTAATATGAATACTAAAGCGCGAAAGTAAAACTTGAAAACTTAGATAATTTTCACACCACTGCCAAGAAAAGTTGACCCATATGAAATAGAAAATCAGGCAGCTCATTTTATATATGTCAGTGATGTGATCAGTTATATCTAGCACCCAATGGCAAAATTGATGAGGCCGGCTAGGTTGAACTCGAGTAGGTCTACTTTCTATTCTATTGAAAATTTGTCAGCTTTGACAGCTAATTTTTCCTATCATTTGGTGGCAGCATTGCTTAGGGTAAATTTTTTGAAAAAATTTTACTTGAAAAGTTATTCCTGCTGTAGTAAATTATTACAAAATAATTTGAATAGTATTTAAGTCAACAGCCCCAGTTAACTGCTATCATACAGAAGTTGTTAAATATTGTGAGTTGCTAAAGTTTGCAAGGTTCACCAGGTTGAGGATCTTAAATTTATACTGAGGTCTAGGAAAAATCTAGCATTATGTTTTTCGCTTTATTCATAAGACACACTGACATGAATAATGGTGTAACACCTTTAGGTAGTACCGATTAAATATTTATGAATAATTCAATAAAAGTTACATTCATATGTGAGTTTACGGCAAGAAAATCGTATACCCAATTTTGCAAATTTTGTGAATTTTAAAATTCTGATTTTTGACATCAATTGAACGATATTTTTATAAAATATACAAAATCTATAAATTTTTGTGTTTTAGACATTTAGTGTTTCCATTTTAATAATACACATAAATAAAATCTTAAATAATGTTTGGGATTTCTAGGGACTTTCAGTATTTTTTGTTTTCTATAAATATAATTTAATATAATTTATTTTGCAGAATTTACAGAGCTTTATTGTATCGTATACAAAATTGAGTGCTGGTACTCCTACTGGATTCAGTAATACAAAACAAGATGAAATTCGCTGGACTTTTATAATTTTAATTTTTAATGTAAGATTTTGGGTGTGTCAAAATTTTGTAATTGTAGATTATACGAATTTACCTTTACCTTAATGAGTCCAGTAGGAATCGCCAAATTTTAATTGTAAAATAAAAGTTAAGTTTCTTTATAAAGGTTTGGCGCAAAATAAAAAGCTAAATTTTTTTCAGCATAGGTTTTTACCTACTAGATTATAAGCTTTGGTTCCGATCTGCCGGAAAATACATTTTCTTATATGCAAATTTTGTGTGTAATTTTTTTTTTCAATAATATGTACAATACCCAAATTCTCCAAATTTGGCAAACCTTTTTTATATTTCAAATGATGAATTAAAATTTTTCAAAATATTTACTCAAAAAATATAAATTTGGAAACTACCTAATGTGTGTAAACTTGTATACTGATAAAAATAATTGTAATTTTTAGGAAATCATCATTCAAGGGCTTGAAAAAAAATCTAAATTTAATATGATATTGAGATTATAGAGTCTGCGCCCACCACCACCACCACCATCACCACCACTATAATCTTCATATGCTAAAACCCCTGAGCAGAAGCAAAAGCATCCAAATAGAGTTGACTAATACCTGAATACTTAAGCAGTCCTGCAGTTGTCTACAGTTACTTTGTCAAAGATCACATTAGTTCATACATAATTCAACTTGCATCTGATATTGCGCAATTTTCTATTATGGTGGTGCACTTCCAGTGGGAGTCAAAGAGCCCAGCATAATCATCTTAAAACTATGGTTAAACAGATTCACCAGAGATTTCATTATTTATTCAGTAGATCAAGTGCAGCAACGGCCGTAGGTACCTATCTATCCAAGTTAGCCGAGGCTACCAGGTGACATTTATGGATCATAACAATATCCAGACTACTATATAGTCGGAGGCTTTTTACTCTAGGGTCTCAATTTATTTCGCTATTCTGCAATTATTTAATAATTGACGTACTAAATGGAAATTTATTCTCACAATGCTGAACATTCAGTTGTGGTTTTTCTCTCGATTTACGCTTTTGTTTTAGAACTTGTATAGTATAATGTTTTGTACGATTTATGTATGTATGTAAAGTAAAGAGTTACTAAATATGGTACACAACAGGATTATTTGATAATTGCAATAGAAGAGGAATGTGAGTTAGAGTTTAGAGGAGTTTTTATAAATTGAATTGATTTTTAATTTGACTTAAAGTAAGAATTGAATAGGTTTTTTAAGGTTTTGTAAATATTGTATAAGATTTGATTGGCTTTCTATTGGAGAAGTTTATGTAATTTTAACAGATCATTTTATTTTATAGTAAAAAAAAAATCTATCTAAGTTTATACTACATATGTACTTTTTTCAGTAGTCGATGAAGCTTATTCCATGAATTAGTCTATGCTTTGAATTTCCCAGGTTAAAGAAGAAGTTTTTTTTTTCTAATACCATTTCTGGACAAGCGATTACATATGACATTCTTAATACTTTCGGTCAATTATTCGTAGGACCGATTTTTTCAAAAAAATGGGCAGTGAGAGTGATAAAAGTTGTGCTGTTTGTTCGGTATATCATTTACGATTACGGTTTCCTAAAGATTCCGTCGATGCAACGTGCAACGCAAATGCGCCAGTTGCAAATGCGTTCAAATGCATATGTTCAACGTCGTCCCGTGTAGTTTTCAAGGAAACAATATTTCAATCGTGAGTTAAGTCTCAAGTAGATACAACCAAAATATTAATTTTTATAGTTATGGAATGAGTTTTGAAATGTCAATTTTTTTTCTGTATGAGGAAGATCAAGAAGATCTGTTATTGTTTAGTTTAACTAAAGCAAATAAAATATACAATGGTGGGATTTTTACAAAGTTTCATATGGAAAAGCTTATAACAAGAAATGAGTTTCGATTACCTACTCCAGCGGCTATTCAGGCACGCGGATTATATTGCCTTACAATATATTTTAATTTAAGATGAGGCATTAATTTTAACGGAGACTATACGATGAGACCCTATATCCCCACAGTCAGTCTTCATCTGATATAATAAAAGCTACCAACATTAGCGAGCAAAACGAACTCTCTATAGAGAATGCGCATTTGGGATTATGGTTCAATATTTCTGTTTCTTTCATACGGACATTACCTTATCACCCAATTTAGTTGATAAATTATCGACTTCAGCTGGCATATTTTAAAGAGAAGAATGTATTTTTATTAAATCAATCCTCCTCTTTTCATTACTCTGGTTTTCGTAATCTGAACTGCAAATGTCGACTAAGTTCGCCGATGCTAATGTGTCGGAATCCCTGCCTAATGCCCGTATTTATTCCAAGTACCAGGACCCATACTTCAAATCTTTTAAGTACAAGTACAAGTTCCGGTACTGGTACTTAAAAATTTTCAAGTAGATACAAGTCCAGGTAGGTACTGGTACTAATACTTATAAGGTTCAAGAGCTTTCGAAAACTCAAATGAGAAATTTTGAAAAAATCTGTTGCCAGGTAAATAATTGAATGAGGTTTTCATTTACGAAATATCATAAAATATCGTATAAGCTTTTGCTGTTTTAATTTCTACATAATTTTGGAAGTTGTTCATACAGTATTTGAGTTTGCTTTTAGCAAAACTAATGTCACATCGGATAATGTTGGCTTTTTTGTAGCATTTACAAGACCTACAAGTGAAAATCAACGCTTTATATGTGCGGAGGAAAAGAGCGGATTGTGGCACTTGATTGCCAACCTTCTCAACAAAGGATATCGATTCAGCATGTCAATTTCTGTCCTACAGTTACTCATAAATTGCGCTAATTTTATTTCTATTTTACTGAAGGCGGTATGATTTCTTGAGGCATTGTTGAGATGCAGATAACCTCTATTATTTATTAGAAAGCGCATTTTAATAATTTACCAGAGCTGAAGTACTTCGCGTTATGAGGGTATTTGTAGTAAGTGCGTTAAGTACCAGTATCGGGACGTAGGTACTTGAGAATTTTTTGAGTCCAGCTCCTGGTACTGGTAGGTACTAATAGTTAAGTACCAATGTACTTAAGTACATTACAGGTCTGAATTTAGGTACACATTTTAGATCAATTATTCACGTTTTTATTAAGCACTACTAAAAAGATAGTTAAAGTCTGTATACGGTTTCGTTTACGGGTTTTTTTATTCTGCAAACTTATTTAGCACTTGTTGCGCTGTTAGTTTGTTTTTAATTATCTCGATTTCCATGTTTAGGGGTGGCATGTTCGAAAATCTATCCTGAAGCAGTTGTTCTTAAGCTCCGTTCACAGCCAGCCGAGCCGATAGGAAGACCCAAAGCAGACCTGTAAAGTACTTAAGTACTAGTAACAGTACCAGTACCTGGACTTGTATTTGAAAAATTTTAAAGTACCAGTACCGGGACTTGTACTTGAAATTTTTTTAAGTACCAGTACCGGGACTTGTACTTGTACTTCAAATATTTCAAGTCCAGGTACTGGTACTGTACTGGTACTTGTACTTGGAATTTTACAGGTCTGACCCAAAGCTGCTTGCAGCAACTATAGTATCGATTTGGGCAGAAGTCTTTATTAATTTCTGTTTTCAGTCTTTCCAAATTTACTACAATGCTCTTGTTTTGGAACATATTCTTTATTATTTTTGTTTCAGCCTGTAAGGTGGAAATGTTTACATTACAAATGCCTCTCAATGTTTCAGGTACAACCTTATTATAAATGAGTCAACTGACTGTTCCTAAGGTAGATTTTCAAATCTATTTTTGAAGTTAGTCACTTGATTGTGAATATCTATCTTTCAATATTTGAATGGCCTTGGCCTTGTATTCGATGGAAAGTCTACTTAATTACTTTTACCTAGAGTGGATTCTATCACGAAGTCTTTTGCTCTTTCCGGTTGCCTTCTCCTTTTCGAGTAGGTTCTAGATAAATTTAATGTTTTTCTGTTAATTTCTCAGTTTCCCGAAGTATTTATTGTCTGAGTGCTAATATAGTTTTATTCCATAATGTCTCGTGAGAAGAATATTATTGAAGTTTTTAATTGCGTAGTAAATATTTCTTCCTTATAAATATAATCAGCCTTATTACTGAATCCAGGGGATTAGAATCGAAAAAGCTTAAAAAAAGCCTTTTTTTACGGAAAATCAAACAAAGTTTTACGAAATTTTCAAAATTTCATTGATATCAAAGGTTATCAATTAAAATTTCCGCACAAACTGCCAAAATAGTTCTGCATGATTTCTCCTACGGATCACGCCATTGTCAAAATTCAGTGGAATCAGAGCAATCTCCGAATAGTTTTTAAAAATTTTAAAAAGATTTTAATAGGTTTTTTTTTTTGAAGAAAAGAACTCGTTAAAGCCTTTTCGATTCCGACCCGAATGAATTCAATTTAATTAGACCTAAGATTGTACGAATTGGGAATTTTCATGATTTCCTGGGTTAAGCCAGTCCGCATTCTGGGGGGGGGGGCGGGCCCACCCTCGCCCCTACCTAGTTACGCCAATGTCTAGCTGAATCCTTAAGGTTCTAATTAGTACATAATACTAAAGGTAATGGAATCAAGTTTTACCATCATCAATATATTCCTCTAATGAATAAAAAAATCATAAATTTCTATAAAAAAAAAACTAAAACTAAAACTAAAACAAAACACACACTAAGTGTAATCCGCTCTATTTCACAATAAATTATAATAACTTTTTTTTGCATTTGTCATGCGTAACGAACTCTAGTAACCCATTTTCAGTTCATTAGTAGAAATCTACCATAAAATCTTGTCACCTTTCTTTACACCATGCACCATTTAATAAACCAGAAGCGCTAGAAACGATCTACCACAAATAGGCGACATTGAAGAAATCTTGAATGCCTATAGCCATTTTCCCACATTTCCTATTTTTCAGGGATTCCATCGATGATAGTGTTGGCACATTGTATGGTCGCGCGGTAGACCACTGATAGTCTGAACTTGGTGCGGTGCACAATGTGATAGCAATCACAGTAAATTTCTTTCCACCAGGTTCAGTTCAGTTTGTAAGATACAAAGTTAAATACATACCAACATATGTGTATGAATCTTATAATACTCACCGGGTACATACATATATAGTATATTCACATATAATGCAATAACGCACCTACACGCATCTTATAATAGCCGTCAATATTTATGAAGTAAAAGAGCTAACAATCTGCTCGTTAGGTAGAAAACCGCAAGATGACTTGCTCCTAATTTTCTAGAAAACTTGTGCTCACGGAAATAAGATCTTCCATGCTCCACTTCAGGAGCTTGCATTGTGTCCACGATATCAGGTTTTAATAATGCGTGATCGACCAAAACCTTAAACAATTTCTAATTTCATATTTCTGTCTTATTTGTGGTATGGATGTACGAATATGTAGGTACAAGGATTTCACCAATCATATATAAGTATTTATATATAGATGAATACATATAGTTATATTTTGTATGTGGGATTATGAGGTCTTCCCATCACAGTGACTATGCCGAAACAATCTTATGGCCAGATTATGCCCACAATTTATTTATAGGTGGTATCTGGTAAGGAACGTTACTCGACGTCGGTCGTCGCGGCACGAGAATATGTTAACACCAGCAATTATGAAAATCCGTGTGTCTGCAATAAAACCAATATTGGGATTTCTGATTAATATCATATATACCTACCAAAGGTAAATAAATTTTCTAATGTCACAGGTGCACGGAATATGGATGGTCGAACCGGGCGCTCTACTATATCTCAAGCCAAGTGCACTGCACACCGGTGTGCAAAATCACCAGAATAAAAAGGGTGCGTTGAACTTGGCATGCGGTACGTATACGTAACTAGCATGCAATAGATTCACTGAATGTAGAGAGTCACTATAGAGTTACATGCACTTTCCGGCCTCGGTGAATACATAAATCGCATAAAACGCCTCCAACTATTCATCTTGTGAATAAAATATTGCGTCTCTGAGCAATCATCTCGTCGAGATGGTTTCGATTTTCTTTCTTCGGCAACAAATTTGCATTTTGACTGGTTCGTATTTTTCTGCTTGAACATGTAAATCTCTTTCTTATGAGTACTACTTATTCTGGAATTATGTGTGTTCTCCTTGTGATGATCTTGCTCGTATGTTGGCTTTCAGGATGCTGCAATTTTTTTTTTTTAATTGAATTGTACAAATTCAACAAACTAGTAAAATTTTAAATGAAATTGAATAATTGAATTAAATCTATTCATCTAAAAATTATTTTTGTTGAGACTTAAAAATGACTTATCTTAACCTACCTATGTACCTACTGTACTACTTGTACAGAACCTCGATAGTAATTATCATGAAACCAGTAAAAGTATCGCAGAATTGAATAGAGCTGGTAAGACAATTGTGACTATTTTCATATGCATATTTTACTTCGTTTAGGCTGAAAATACTTTTCCAATCTTCTAGGAATGATTCTAATTCTTTTTATAGTGTTTTGAATCCATGGAGAATTTTTCCTTAAAATAAAAAGCAATTACAGAATTCCTTCTATTATTGAATCCGTACTTAATTTTTGGAGTGCCACAGGGCTCCATTATGAAACTTTCAGTGGTTTTGATAGTAGATGGCGCCTAAAACGTAAGAGTAATTTTAGTTTCAGTTGTACAATACGATTAATGCTGAGCATCCGGGACGTCCGAGTGAGGACACAATGTTGAGCTGATTAATAAAATCCATGATATTGTGTTGGACGGCTGTCGAGTGAAGATCGTTAGGTACTCGAGATATAGTACCTAAGATGGTAAACATCTCATCTGAACTAGTTTTCATCATGCATAAATATCATCGCTATTGCCATATTTACTCACAATTAACCAAAAATGGAATCGCGTGACAATTTCAAAGCAGTGCATTTCTTCATGGTGAATTGCAATCAAAGTTGGTTTTTGTGACGTTATATACGAGTATTATAGTATAACCGTTTATGAACCATGGATCTATCATTACTCTCTAGGAATAAAAACAAGTAAAACATTTCTCCTGTTTAACGTTTCCTGAAGCAGGCAAGAACGGTTTAATTGACTCTCTTCCACTACCATAATGCACCAGCTCAACATCTGCAGTTGCCATATCCAAAATTGACGAATTGGCCTATGCACTATTTCCTCATTCACCATATTTTGTAGATTTGGTTACTTGCAACTGCAGTTTTCTTTCGGTGTTAAAAAAAAGCGTTGAACGAAGAAGTCTATTTTTCAAAGCTTGAGAAATCATATTTTTTGGAACACTTAAGTTCGAAACCCGTTGGTCAAAGTGTATCGAGCTAAAATAAGACGGCTATTGGTAAAAAGAAAAAAATTTTTACACTTCACGAAAGTTCTTCAATACTGCGAAAAAAATCGTTAGTACAAAAGATGTATATGGTGAGCCTTCTCTTGGGAAATTATACAATTCTTCAAATTATACACATATTCAATACATCTTCTCAACTACACACTACAGCTAAGCTTTATTGCAATCGGTTTAGGTGGAGTTTGGGTGTATCGGACTTGTTTGATTCTCATTAAATGATTTTCTATAATTTTATTAAACAATTTTTCAAAATTATTTTATGCTTAACTTTTCTTCTTCTTTGCAGGAGGATCACTTTCACGAAAGAGGAAAGTTAGAAGAAATTTATGATTTTATGCTGATTTGCATGCAGAAAAGAAAAAAAAATCAAACAGGTAAGTCAAACATTTCAAATTACTACCAAGATCCGATGCATTGCTATGATTTTGAGGAACGAAAATTCAAAAGCTCTCTGTTGTCTTTTTCTGAATCGTTTGCTTCATTAATTGTTTATTCACCTTTTAGCCTGCATAAAACAAAAAATCCTTAATCATCTAATAGATTTCATATCAGTCTTCATCCTTTGCTTATGTAAGCGAATACTGTACATTTCATGTTTGAATGACCAAATTTTTTAACATCAGGTTAGGTAAGAGCTGAACAGTGGGATATCATAAATCCAGAAACATACATTTGTTATTTACATTAGTCACTATGAAGGTGTGAACTTGTGTGATGATGATAATGTTATTTTCAGTCCAGTTGCGCTGGTCTGGAGGTAGGTATCTGCAGCCCACCAGTTCCAGTAAACTGAGGACTTGGTGTGAGAGGACAGTCCTGGATGAGACGTCTGGCTTCTAAACGGACTGTCCTGGGAAACTTAGAATTTGGCTTACAAAGGACAGTATCTATGTGCCGGCTGGTATCGGACATCCAGTCCTTTGAGGAACCCAGGGATGGCCTGAGAAAATTACGATCCTTGACGATGAGAGTCTGCAAAGATAGGCCTTGAAGATCCAGAAACTACTTGATGAAGGTCGATTCTGGAGGATGAGCGTCTGTACAGACAGTTCTGGGGGAAGGACGATCCTTGAGGATGGGCATCTGGACAGACAGTTCTGGATGACTGGATTCGGCTTCTGTGGCAGTTCCTAAGGCTAAGGAAGGAAGCAAGAGTAAAGCAGCCCTTCGGAAATTAAAAGCCGATAATGGGGTTCTTCAATATAACTGTCTTTTATTAAGGCTTCTTAGTTCTGGTGAAGCTTGCGGAAATACACAATCTGACTTACTAACTAAAAAAATTTTCTTTAAAATTTAATATGCCTATTATATAATTCCGATCAAAATACTCTTACGCCGTTCAAAGTAGTTTTTGTATTATTTGGTGAATACAAAATCTAAGTTACTGGAGGACTGCAAGTCGTCCGTGTAAAAGTTGTGTATGCAGAACAAGGTGCCCTGGTCACATGCAGTTTATGGGGAATGAAAGGGCTGACCCTCTCTAGCTAGGGCTGGCTCTGACTCCGTTCCTCGGACCGGAACCCGACATAGGCGTTGTCACATCCAATATCGGATCTCTAATCAATGTGGATGTTCGTAGCATCAGCAGAGATGGGAGAACTTGAGTACTTGCAGGTGCACACAA
Source organism: Dioctria linearis (assembly GCA_963930735.1). Taxonomy (NCBI): domain Eukaryota; kingdom Metazoa; phylum Arthropoda; class Insecta; order Diptera; family Asilidae; genus Dioctria; species Dioctria linearis. The sequence goes on from OZ005744.1 coordinate 20,718,021, forward strand.
CTTTTTCTTGATGGGCCGAATAGGAATTTCTCTGATTTTCTCTTGGGGCTCTGAAGGACATATGGAACTGTGGTTGGCCTCATCACCGGCCACAGCTCGCTTCA